>CM038635.1:5403631-5723527 GCA_021554675.1 Leuciscus idus
TCGAGGCGGCGAGACCCTTGGTGCGCCCACCAAACGAAACGAAAAGCTGCTCGGAACGCCTGAAGGCGGCGGAGCGTGTGATGTACACTCTCAGCGCCCTGACGGAGCATAGGAGGTTATCACTATCATCACTGTCGGATGCAGGCAGAGCCGACAGGGAGATGATCTGCGCCCTAAAGGGAGTGCCAATCGCTTTTGGGACGTAACCATGTCTCGGTTTGAGGATGACTTTAGAGTCATTAGGTCCGAACTCGAGACACGCAGGGCTGACAGACAGTGCGTGTAAATCCCCCACGCGTTTTACTGATGCCAGAGCTATCAGAAAAACGGTTTTAGACGGGAGGGCAGCCTTTGAACGCCATCCAGAGGGCGGGCAAAGGTGCGCTGCGACCGCCTCTTCCACGGGTGGAATGGCATTGTACCCCTTCTCGGCGGCGCCGTCAACCTGTGAGAGCGCCGCGGAGGTATGGGAGGAAACTCTCGCCGGAGAATGGAGCGTTCCACGATTTAGAGAGTTCCGTGTGAAGCTCTGGAAAGAAAGGTGCAGTCCTTGACGCGGGTGCTCGGCGGCGGCGGTGTAGAAAGCAGCCGTCGAGCCTGTTCGGCGCTGGTTCCTCAGGCGGCGACCACTTGATGCCAAGCTGGTCAACGGCCTTGGTGAGAAGGCGCAGAAGCTCCGCATCCTCGCCGGCTCGAGTACGGCCGGATTCCTGGACTGACGAGGAGGCGGTGGACCATTCCTCGCTGTCAGAGGCCAGGATAGAACAGCTGTCAGTGGCGGCGTCCTTGTCCAGTTCATCCGCCTCATCCCTGAAGCGGCGGCGGCGCGGGCGAGTGCCGGCGGCTGCGCGGCCAAGAGGGGGGGGCGGAGAGGGAGAAAGAGAAGCTCGAGGGAACGGATCCGGCGAGCTTCTCGTTGCTGCGGGTGACTCCGGTGGTCTCTGGGAGCGGCGCTTCTTTCTGCGCGGCCCCGCAGGGACAGGCGGAGTGACAGCTTCGTCGTTGAAAGCTTCAAGTCGAGCCCGCAGGGTCGACATTGAAAGCTCCTCGCACTCAGGGCAGCCGCCCGAAGAGAGTGCGGTGGCGGCGTGCTCGCGGCCCAGGCAGAGAGCGCAGATGACGTGGCGGTCTCCATGACTGAGCGGGGCTTTGCACGAACCGCAGGAAATGTGAGGCATTTTGACAAAAACGCCTCGCGCTCTTTTAGGAGAGAAAGTTACGCAACTTACGCAATACGAGAGAACCTCTCGTAAGAGAACTTGTTATTTCAATAAGCTGATATTTGTGAGTTATCAGCTTGGTGTGCATGTAATCGGCTCAATGATAACTGTAAATCCACCTTTCGCTGCCTGGAGTTCAGTTGTTTTTATGAATTGCAATGATCGATTTGCTTCTCTGTTCTGTAGCTTTCAGCAGTCTGCAAAAATATACCTCAGATTTCTTCTCAAATCTAGTTGTACAGTCAATCGCAAAGCTCTTTACAGTTTTAGATGTGTTTTGTGTGTTTTTCGCAGCGTTCACGCTGAACACCAATGCTGCCGCGCAGTCTTTTTGCCACTCAGTGTGTGTAACCGCAGACACGCCAGCTGACAATGACGCCACAACATAACCTCTTTACTTTTGAGATTCTGAAGAAGCTGCGCAGGCATGCCTGAAGTAAGGCAATGTAGGGCAAAGGAAACCAGGTTATATACATGTAAGGCTCCAGCTTGTAATAATTCTCCCAGACTAGTTGGTACTGACTTGTAATGAGCCGCACTATCCCAGTTTTGTCCGCCAGAACAACATGTGGTTGCCTCCCTGCAGCAATGAGCTGGATGGCCCTTTAAGACCGCACACAACCCGTGAGGGGGGCGTCTGCCATTGTAGACTTGCGACTTCAACACCGGGGTCTTCCACAGAGAAAGGGTATGAATGAGTCACATAACCCTTGTGACTCGTAGAGAGTTGCCCAAGAGGAAGCCTCTGCTCTTGAGTCACCAAAGAATGGCTGCATGTATCCTGGCCTAACCTGGTGCTACCATAAAGGCAAGGATTGATTGATTCATGCAGAAAGCAGCACAACTGCATCTTGATGAAATCCCCATATTACCCCCAGAAAAGTTGTTCTCTTAATTGGAGAAAGCATACCTTTCTGAAAGTTCAATGTCAAACCTAAACACCTTGAATGCGTGAGTGAGTAAATGATCTCGATAAGTATCTAAACAAAATCAGTCAAACAGGACGTACAATTTTGACAAATAATAACACTGAAACAGACATGCGGCTTCTGAAGACAAAGAAGCAAGGGATTCTGTGACGTAGGTGCCCTTTTATGGTCTTGATGATGCGCTACGCATCACCTGTCGGCCAATAGAATTGCCGTGATTTCACACATGTTTCAGACACTTGTGCACGATGAAGGCATTCCCATAGCGTCAATGACATTTATTTGGATTTCTTTGAATGTCATTACATTTTCCTTATTTTTTTCTTTCCTTCACTTCCTAAAATTTAAATTCGGATTACAATACCAGAATGATACACAAGCCTGACATGCATAAAGATGCAAACACATTTGTGTCTATGCAGTATTTTGGCCAGGTGTTTTCTATAACCATTCTGTAGACAAAAGCATGCTCCTGCCGAGCAACAGCCATTGAGATGACTGGAAGTACTAGTGAGAGATTTTTTCAAGGTATTATAAAGTAAACCACTTTAATAGGCTGTTTTATCCGTTGTTTTTGATAGTCATATTTCTTTCACATCAGCTTTACACCATTTAGCAGCAATCTCTCAACTGTAACTGAGAGTAGCATTTATTCTTGTGTTTTTGTGAATGTGATATTGAAACCCATATTGCATGGCATGTTTGAAAAGGCTAATTTTAAACTCTAATTTGAATGCAAGAGTTTCCAGGTCATTCTATTGCTTTGATCTGGGAATTTAATTTAAATATATATATATATATATATTTTTTTTTTTTTAAATGTCATAGTTGCTTAGATAGATAGTTAGGAAAATAAACAGAATAATGATGGTGATAACAATAAAAGTGAAACATCTGCACCATTTACCAAATTGGTACTTTATAAAAGCGGTGGGAAGCAGGAACATTATGAGGGCTTTGCTGCTGCCGACTGCGAGGGTAACTGTCTGTTTCTGATGCCAAATGAAGCTCCCCAGAATGTTTTGAGCGCTCTGTGTGATTCTCACAGGAAATAATCTCCCATGTTATTTATTATAATGCTCCCTGTGTCATTTATCCACAATATTCATTTGAGAAGCCACAGCAACCCAGGCTTTTACTCTGAACCCTCATCAACAGTGTTATATGTCTGCATTCAGACACCCTTAATAATATGTTAAAAATACACTCCTTTTGTACAGTTTGTGTAATATCTATACAGATGTTATAATAGAAAGCATATCTTATGCAATCTATATCTAACAGGGGGTAACTGGGCTAGTTGTCACACGGGCTGTATCTCATGTAACTATAATGTTTTGAGTCAGTAAACATAGTCGATTCGTATGTAAATATTCATGGAAACCTCTCACCAGGAATAACAGCTCTCTGATGTTTACATTGACCATGGGAAGATAAATTGGAATTTTAAATTACAATTCAAAAGAATTCAACACATTTACTGTATTTTGGCAAATCAATAGCAGTCAAAGTCTGTCTTGGCAAACTTTACTTTTCTAGTTATATGATTTTTTTTAAATGAAATTTCGGAATTTAATCAGAATTTAAATGTAATTCTCTATCCAATTCTGAATGGCAAACAACTTTTATTTCTACTATATATTTATATGTAGATTTTAGTTGGATTTAAAAACAAAATCTTTAAGATTTATTTATTTATTGTAATTAAGCAGCTCCCTTAAACTGCTACACAGTGTGCAGATCATGTTTGCTTAAAGCCAGCATTTTGAGAAAGAAAAAAACAACTCACTGAAGGCAAAGTTGACTGAAGACAGGAGTGTAACACCACAAGACATTATCAGACTGTCAGCAAGCGGACCACCTCCGAGCTCGAAAGGTCCAGGTCCACAGACAGAACATAGATCAGTCGAGGGTCCCTGTCAGTATCTCCAGAAGCCAGATGGCCCACGCACATCTATCAGTGTCTCTTGGTGAACTGCAGACACCCAATATGACTGTCATTTCAGCAATCTCCTAAATCACTCTAATCCTAAAATCATATGACTGATGACCTGTAAATCCACATAATGTTAGTCAAGATTTATTTCACACACAAAACAAAACAAAAAAATAAAATCATATATACTGTATATATTAGGGTTGTAACAGTTCACAAAATTCACGGTTCGGTTCGATACGATACACTTGTGTCATGGTTCGGTTCGGTACGTTTTCGATACAGCAAAAAGAAAGAAATGCCAGAGAAATTTCCTTGATTTATTTTATTTTTATTCTTTTATTATTAAAACTAACATCATAAAGTATGATTTTTTTTTTTTTACTTTGAGCAATTCTGGAGCTATAATTGACTCTTCTTAGGAGCATATAAAACAAAACAGCTCCTTGGAAAAAATGAAATGTAATATTGTAGTAGTTATAAACAAAGGTTTATTTTAGTTCAGATTAACATTTGAGGGCAGCAATTGTATTCATAATGTCAAAATAAAACCGACGTAATGTTACTTGAAGGCATTATAGCCTACTATTCCTGCCAAACTTCCATGGTTGCAGTTAGTGTTACTACAGTAAATCCATGGTGAATGTTGCTGATCTGTGGACACTGGATAGTTCATTAGTGGCACAATGTTTCTTCCAGGTTTCCACGTCAGCGCTGTTTGATCCGTTAATAACGGAGAAATGTGAATGTTTCTCACTAGATCTCGCAGCGATGTTATTACTTCTGTGGCGAATTCAAATGCTTTCTTTACTGGATCTCTTATTAGCGCTGTGTAGTAACAGTGTCGCATGATCACGATCGGTTCGCGCTGCACTGGTCCAAACTGATAAACGGTCCTTCAACCACACAATAACGAGCAGTTTCGTTCCGCTTGCATTACGTTTGCCATTTGATGTTGGGCAATGTTGTGGTCGCGCCGGCGTCTCTTACATTATGAGCGCGCTTGCCACGCACAACGCGCCTACATTTGAAATAACGCAATTTTGGTCGGCAGGAAAAATGGTCCAACGAACGGTTCAATACGAATACGTGTATCGTTACACCCCTAATATATATATATATATATATAGTCACACTTTAGGGTCCAATTCTCAATATTATCTTACTATTATCTTTGACTTTTGCCTCAATAAACCCCTAATTACTGTGTATTAATAGTCAGTAAGGTAGTTGTTAAGTTTATGATTGAGGGATGTAGAATATGTTCATGCTGAATAAGGCATTAATATGTGCTTTACAAGAACTAATAAACAGCCACAATACTAGTAAAATGCATGCCAATATGAAACTAGTTAATAGTGAGAATTGGGCCCTAAACTAAAGTGTTACAACAGGTTGATTTCTCTACTGTACCTTTAAATGTGTATATTACCTCTGTTATGATTCAAGCATTCTTCAGTGTGGGGCCTAGGGGTCAAGGTTTGGCTGGTCAACATGGGAGATGCTCTAACTATACCAACCAGTTAAAGAAAATGTATATCATTCTTCACTCCTAAGTAGCCATAAATTCAGACAACATATAAAATTTTTGCATGTAACATCTAAATCCAAAATGTATGTTATATTATAGTTGATATTTGGCCAGGACAAATTTGTACGATGCACAAACATCCTACACTTTCATTGTAATTTGTAATTATTTTACATTTTGTCCATAATTCTTATAATTTCATCTAATTTGGATACAGTTTGCACCCCACTGAGGGTTAGGTTAGGGGTAAAACCGTGTCTTTTTGCAAAAATCAAATTGTACAAATTCATACAAAACAGTTACGTTTTCTCATGAGATCGGGTCTCCAATGATCCACATTATCAGTACCCACGCAGAGTGACATGGGCAGTTACACTGGGTTGAACATGTGGCAATATTTGATGGACACTTCAAAATATTGTGAATAGTTCTATATACCTTTTTTCCCCCCATCAACAGGTTAAAATATTTTTTTTGCAATAGTCTGCACAAAAAAAATGGCAGACAGGCTGAATGAAAATACAAATTAGCCCTCTGACACGCAGAAATGCAATGGTTACCCCTGTACACAAAGCACACGCTTACAGCGTATTACACCCGCTTGTCATGGAGGAGAAAGGAAGTCAAGCAGTATTCACATATTGTCAGACAGTCAATCAGATTTGTGTATGGTGTTTATCAAACAACACCAAATACTTAAATATTTATTTTCAAACATTTGTTTACATTTTAATCTGGACTTAAACATGCCAGCCTACAAAATATATCTAGATAACCTGTTGGTTGAATGTGTCCTGATTCTTTATTATTGTTCTTTATAGTTATTTAGTCTGTTGGAAATGTCACATTTCGGTCACATGCCTAGTTTAATATTGTGTTTGTTTTTATGATCTAGAGTCCTGAGGGTTTCAATGAATTACAAAATCCAACTACTTCCAAATGGAGGTTAAAAGAAAAAGCATGGCTGTGTGATTTTATCGATTTAAATCAAAGTACTATATAAAGTGTTCACTCCATTTACTTTCCAAAGTACAAAGAATAAAAATTAAAAGGAAGGATAATACAGCTCAGTTCAACCTGGATTTCTCTCTGTCCCGCCGAGAGCGTTAAGTGCAAGAGCACATGGTATTGTGTCCCTGAGCAGAGAGTAATTCACAGCATTGCCTGTAAGGATGTGGAGGTGCTCCGACACCAAGAGGAGAGAGTGAGTGTTTCTAATGGACCCCACATCTCTCTGAATGTCTGCAACAAGCCCCCTGGCTCTGCCAAATACACTCTGAACTCCCAGAGAAGAAAATAAATGTCACAAAAATATTTCTTAGCTGTTCATGTTGAGGGCTCTCTAGGTGACTGTTTTCTTCCAGTGTTGTTCAAAAACACTCAGCTCTGAATTGGCCTTTTATGATTATTTTACTATATAGTTGTTTTATCTGAATGACCTCTCTGTCTGTAATGTACATTCAATTATAAAGCTGGGTGTAATAGAAGGTGTGTAGATTGTTCTCATATATTTTTAATTTTGACAATGTAACATGTTTGTATGGGTTGTTTTATTATTATTTGAATACTGTAGAGGGAAACATGGTAACATTAATTTCCATATTCAATCTTAGACATTCTACTTACTATAAGTAACTTTGCAACTCCATGTTAAATATCTACACAATTCTGGGGCAAAAAGCATCCTTCTTCACCAATGACCATTTATCATTTTTTTGTTTTGTTTTTTGGAAGTAACATAAATCTAAAGGATGGTTGCTACTATTTGACTCGTGCACGTTCTTGTGAAGCCAGTTAGTGTTGTTTAAAAAAAAATTGTAAATTGAAGTCATTAGTCACATGGCAAGTATTCCTTAGGTGCTTGACTCAAATGACCATGAGCAAAGATGACAGCAAATAGGTCAAATATATCCAGAGGAGTAATGCATAAGCTAAGCAACTGCCAGTGAGGTGAATGGAAATGTTAATGAAGGTATTATACACCTGCTTGGTCTCCACAACTCACACATGTATAGTAGCATGTTTTCTACCCTGATAATGCAGCTCCGCACTAATCTGCAGTTATCAACGAGTAAGCTTCTTTGAGCTTCTGTCGGAGCAAAAATAATTGTTTCTACTTGAACATCAAACAAAGAGCAGGAGGTGCAAGAAAAATATATAAATGCGTTTTGTGTGTGTGTGTGTGTGTGTGTGTGTGTGTGTGTGTGTGTGTGTGTGCAAATTGATTTAATTTTCCATATGAATATTAAGCTTGTGCTTGTCTTTTATCTACACCCCATGCATCTGGTTTGCTGTCCCGACCTGATTCGCTGTTAACAACATTTTTCTCATTCTCTTTCTCTCTCCCTCATTTTCTCAAACATCTGATATCCTTTATTATGTGACTGTGCCCGGTGTGCTACACAGACTGAAAAGGCTGAGTAATAGTTTTCACATCATCTGCCGCAGCACAGGCTCTAATCTCGTGGGACGGGCTCCATGTCAGAGGCCTGCAGAGCACAGGGACGCTCAGAGTAGCAATAGTGACCTCTTGCTGTGGCTAGCCAAGTGGAAATGTACTGTCCTCTATGCCCACTACAATCAGAGGGAAAAAACAACCTTAGCTGACAGCAGGCAATGACTGTGATTTACCTACAATGTGTGCGCTGCTAGATTGTGTGTTGTGCATATGTGTTTTTCTTCATTTTTCAAGGGCGCAGCTTTTTTCTGACAGCCTTTTAGTTTCCTGTGCGAGCCGGCTACTCATATTACAGGCGAGGACATCTACATTTGTATGGCACTTCTTTGACTAAACTCATGCACTTGATTCACAGAGTCAGTCACATGACCACTCCTACTGAAAAGACAGACCTATTTGCCCTTCAAGTGGAGTCAGAAATAGCGTAATAGTGAAGTCTTATTTACAAGTGGGAAACTCAGAATTCTAGATGATACACGAGTTGCCAAGTTGGAAGGCGCACATTGACTTGAAACATGGAGGAAATACTGTCTCCTGAAATACTGAATCTCAAAGAGGAGCTCTGGAAGGATAAAAGGAGGAGTGACGACAGTGAAGGACGAGAGAGGACCAGGCCTGGAATTTATGTTGTGTTTAATTATGTTTATATACGGCAGTCGTCCGTGAGGGGCTGCAGATTTACTTTCATTTTATTGTTTGTTTATTTTTGTCATTAAAGTTTACATTGAACGTTTGCCGTTTCCTGCCTCCTTCTCACCCTGAACTTTAAATATTGTTACATTGGTGCCTAAACCAGTGAGGAAGGAGGAACACGCTGTTATAGAACCCTCGTCACTGTGGGGAAGTCGCATTGAGTTGGATTGAGCAGAATCTGCCGCCAAGGACGCTTGAGGTGGTGAAGATGGAGGGCTCAAAGGGGACAGATAACTCGCCTCTGTCCACCAAAGCATGGAGGGGCAACTATCGTTGAGTCGGAAGAGGTGTCGCCGTTTGCCGATGTCCAGGCCTGCATCCATCCGCCAGCATGTGTTCTGCCAGACACCGATGAAGAGGAGCCATTGCCGGCCATCAGGGGACGGGGGGAGAATAAGGCCATCCACCAGGGGCATCCAGTGCCACCACCAGGCATTGTGAAGACGTTCTCTCGGCTGATTGAGGATCGAGCAAAAGTGCGTTTTTGGAAGGAGGGGAGCGCAGTTTTGAGGGCACGCCCAGCCTGTGAGGGGCAATGGGGTATTTGGCAAGCAAGGTGGGGCCGAGAGCTGTGGGAATGGACCGAGGATAGTGACGCGAGTACTAATGAGCATCACCTGCATGCCATATTGGTCTCGAGTCTCACAGAGTAGCTCCGGAAGGATAAATAAGTTGACAAACTCCCTACAAATGGACCCTTAAACTAAAGTGTGACCGATACTATAAAAGTAGATGATTGTTGTTGTAATGACGACCGTAGTGCACAAACTAAGGGTTGCACGACTACTGATGTCTCCTAGTCGGTTACTTGTCAAAACAATACTTGAGTTACTTGAGTACGTGTGGTTTATGTTACATTTTTTAAAAAGACATATAATAGTTTTTTTAATGAGTGTTTATTAATTGACAGTCTCTTACATGTATAGTAAAAACATTAAAATAACTGGTTTCATTTTGTATTTAACATATAGGCAAAATAACAAATTGTAAGTCGACATGCAACATTTAAACAGTTAGCCTAGGGGTATTATACAACATTAGCCTCCTCATATAAGGTTTCACAGGTCTTCAACAGTAAAAACACTAACGGATCTGTGCTCAGTCAGATCTTTACTCAACCGGTTCAAAATAATTTATGATAGAATAAGATAAGATTCATGTAGTCTATTCACTATTATCATCCCTCTGCCACATACTTTCTTTGGTCGCTGTCATGGCTGACCGGTTTGCGTTTCAACCATTGTATCCAGAAATTTACCTGGTGTTTTAATGTTTTTACAGAAGTAAATAGCAGAATAGATTCCTCTTTCACTCAAAGCCACAGCGGTTGGCAGTCACTGTGGTCATGAGTCTCAAAACCTGTGTCAGAATTTAAAGACTTAATATACAGAATTATGCTTGAATTAATTCCATGTATGTATTGCAGGCAAAAGAGCACCATGTGAAATCTCCATAATAAGGGAAAAACAAGCCTGTCGACGTGAAGTTATGGTTATTCCGCGCACAAGAGCTGGATGGCTTCCGACAGCACCTACTAGTGGTTGAAGTAGTCGACTACCTGACTAGTCTATGCAAGCCCAAGCACACACAAGTAGTAGTTGTTCTGTACACAATGGCCCAGGGGTGTGTTTCCCAAAAGCATCATTAGCCAACTATAGTCGCAAGTTCCGGTGTTTGCCGAAAACATAGTTCGAACGAACATTCGCAAACAGCATTGCAAAGTTGTGTGTTTGGAACGACAGCTCTCGACCTGTGGATAGTTTTTTTATTTGCATGACATGTGGACTCAATAAATCCTTATCTTGAGCAAATAAGCAAGCTGACATTCAGTACAATCTATATCTTTCTTTTAGTTTGTCAAGATATTTAAAGAGTCATTTTTGAAGAGTGCGCATGTGTGAATGTGCTCTACTACGTCAGAACGAGCCTATGATTGAATCTGGAAATAAAGCAAAATAACTGAGAAAAATGAGAAATAGTCCTCTGATGCCATGTACATTATTTATAGCAAAACATCTAGCATTAATTTGATTTCAAACAGTTTCATTAAAAGTAGTTATAACTCCTCCACGTGTGTGACATTAACCAACGCGGTTCAACGACCAATTTCCGACAATATGGTTTGGGGAAACAGTCGTGACTACCTAGTTGATTTCTTCAATGATACATCGTATTGTGGTAGTTAAGCAGCGAGTTACGTCGTTGTACGGGAAACACACCCAGGGATTGTAGTGACTACCTCTGCACCAGTTCAATCTGAGGATCCTCCATAGTAGCCGGAGGAGTTCTGGGCAGCTCTTGTAAACAATGTAGGGTTCGACTCTAGGCTGTAGGACAGACACTGATCTCACTCCTTTGACTATCTCCTGAATCTCCTTCCAGCTGCTTTCTCAGGTCAAACTCTACTGCCGGCAGTTCTGTTGATGAAAGCCTTCTGGTGTTCCAGCTCTTGGTCTCTTGCGGAGTCATTTAGGGTGTTATAGAGGCAGCAATTAATTTTGAATCACATAAGGTGACCACTGCGCTTGTCCTCTAGCAGTTGTTTGGTGAAAGAGGAAGGGTTGCTGATAAGCTTGTTCGCTCTCTGCTCGGCCTCCTGTGCTACTGTCATGAGCTTTGTCCTCAGGATGTTGTGTAGCGCTAGAGGTTGTTTTTCTCTTCGCTTGCATTTCAAGGTCCAGAGCACTTGCTGCAGTTGTTCTCTACATGACCAAAACCTCTTTAAAGCTGCAGTGAGTGCTGTCATCGTCTGAAGACGGCCAACTACATCGCCTTTAGTAGAGACATTTATAATTTAGGTTACTTTAAACTATAGTATATGGTAACACTTTATTTTGGTAGTCCACTTTAGACATTCTATTAACTATAAGTAACTTTGCAACTACATGTCAACTAGCAGTCATTAGAGTATTAGTAGACTGTCTGCTTAATATCTGATAACTCTTTATTGTTATGCTCCACAAAATACATTATACTGACTATAAGTAACTTTGCAACTACGTCAACTTATTCCCCCTAACCCACCAGTCTATTAACACTCTACTAATACTCTAATGAGAGTTAGTAGACATTTAGGTGCAACGTTACTTATAGTCAACAGAATGTCAAAAGGGGACCATCAAAATAAAGTTTAATCCTAAAGTGGACTGTTGAAATAAAGTGTAATAAATGCAACTTTTTAAAAAAATCAAATATGTTTTGGCCACGCTTCATGTCATGCCTAAGAACACCCCTAATGTGTGGTAAAGTCAAAGAAGCGCACAGCCTCCCAATCCGATTGCTTTAATAAATCATTAAACTGTCTCTTTGGCATCTAATTATCTCTGAGCTGCAGCCTGATTTCAGTTCCATGTCGCATGACGGAAAAACCTCGAAATGTAAGGACAATAAACAAACTTTTCCATATATCTAAAATTGATGCCTCCATTTTAACTCTTTCCCCGCCATTGATCATAATTTTCGTAATTTATGAGACAACGCTTCCCCGCCATTGACGGAATTTTCCAGCTTTCCATGTTTTTGCTGTTGTACTGTAGAGCCAATGGTATACTGAAGAATGAACAAAAAGGGTGGCTAACTGCACACTGATCCACTCAAGACTGGAAAAGTCTACAAAAATATTTGTTTATTTTATAAATTGCATCGTGCAAAAAGCATATATATATAACAATTTATTAAACATTTATGAAACGCATATTCATGTTTTGTAAATGATTAGTTAAACATTCAAATCAATTGTAAATGACATAACTGAATCTACAAAACATACATAAAATAATTAACACATCACTTATTAATCATTTATGAACGCGTAGTGATGTTTCGTAAATAATTAGTTAATCATTTACTAATCACTTGTAAATGACTTGTAATGGAATTTACAAAACATACATAAAGTGTTAGTACTGTATATCACTTGCTAATCATTTATGAATGTTTTGTAAATGATTAATTCATCATTTACTAACCACTTATGAATGACTTACAACTGAACGTTATTATAAAGTGTTACCAAAATAAGTATATAAAATATATAAAGAATAATCAATCATGGCAAGCCTGAAAAAAATATGTTTTAAGAGAAGATTTAAAAACACTAAAAGATTCAGCATGTCTAAGCTCAGTGGGAAGAGAATTCCAATGTTTTGGAGAAAAAAAGAAGAAAAGCCCTGGTCACCCATAGAGCAAGTTGAGGGAACAGTTAAAAAGCCAGAATCAGAGGAGTGAAGATCTTGCCTTGTGGTGTAGATCGTTAAGTTCAGACAGAAATTGTGGGGCTAAACCATGGCAGTAGGTGAGCATGAGAATTTAAAATATATGCAAACCTGACATGGAGCCAGTGCAAGGACTCCAAGATCGGAGGGATGTGCTCACTTGACCTGGTTCTTGTCAGGATTCTGGTAGCTGAGTTTTGTATGTATTGCAGTTTGTTTAGAGTAGATTTAGAGAGACTCCCCCACCCATGAAAAAATGAAAGATATTTCAGTACTTTAAAAAAGTATGTTTCTAAGTACAGTTCCTAAGTCTAGGTAACTGTAATTAAACGAAACATTGCCATTGTATTGTCGTGTATGTGGACATCTTTTTTGATAATAGATGAGGTGTGCCAGAGAAGGGAATCGAACGAAATACTGAAAGGAGAAAAGTGCATCTGAAATTACAAGTGTGATTCTCCGTATAATTCAGCCGTCTGCTGCCAACATGTCCTCCAATCTTTTCCCTGTCAGTCAATTATTACATATCGTTTTCAAAGAGAAATCTAGGCCAACTTTCTTCTAAACGTTTTGCCACTGCTGAACCAGTGGTATTCTGTTGTTTTGCTTTTACGCCAGTGTGTTTTTTATGTGCTATGTATAGCACACTCTGTAGCAGTGAACCTGAGGTTGTGAGGAAGAGTATGAGCGAACACTGTTCCCAAGGTCACATGATAGAGGTCCACTCCAGAGGCAGTCATGTCTACACTGATACAGCGCACTCTCTCTCTCTCTCTCTCTCTCTCTCTCTCTCTCTCTCTCTCTCTCGTGTGCTTTAGGCCGTGTCCACACTAATACTGTACATTTTTGTTTGAAAACGCATCTTTTTCTCTCCGTTTTGGCCTTCCGTCCACACTGAGATGGCGTTTTTATTAATGAAAACGTACATTTTTTTCTCCATTTTCAGATTTGTTTCAGTTGTTTTAAGCTTAAAACCCACTAAACTTAAGTGAGAATTTTAACTCAATGAAATATGCCAAATAATAAAAGACAAAATATACTTCAAGTTATATTGTCTGAAAACAGGGCACCCAAAAAATTACAATTCTGGCATTATTTGCTAACTCTTATGTCCACCTGACTTGCTTACTTGGAACATAAAATATAGTATCATAAAATAGATACAGGCAACTTTTGTCATCTGATGTCATTTGCTGGAAAAGACATGTGGTAAAAGGTTTGATCTAATGTAAAACATGGGTCTTAAAGCCAAACCAAGTGAAAAAAAAAAAAAATGCAGAATGCAGAATTGGTTATGAGTATTTTTGGTACTGTATTGTTGGTTATTATAGAGAACGCATGACAGTAGTGGACATATTGTGTGACAGGGCAAAGAACTAAACATATGAATTGCAACATAATTACTTGGATGATTATGGTTTTACTTATTTTAAGAACTGGAATAATTAGATGATAATACCTTCATCATGTATGTGGCTTCAGTAACCATAAGCTTAAATTTCACATGTATACAAATATACATTGCAAATATGCTGACAGTACTAAATAAGCTCTACTAAGTGTAATTTGAACTGCACCTATGTATGCCATAGGAGGGCAATTATGAAATATAATTGGATGACACTGTCCAGTAGGGCTTGAGTGGTCAGAAAAAAAAGAAAGAAAAAAAATGCATATTTCGCTCTTTCCCTCAGTTTTCCTGGCAGTGCAGACAGTTACTCTCAAGGGAATTATGTGTGCCTCATTCTGAACATTATACTATTAATTCTCCTCTACCAAGACTGACAAGAAGGAAACACTGAGACAGGAAACACACTCTTAATTTCATCACTCCATGTTTTCATTCCAATGAAGAATTGGATTGTCATTAAATCTCTCAGCAAAAGTCATTATAGATAACTGGAACATGTTGGAGTTAGACATTGTTGGACAGCAACTTTGAATCAGAGAACAATTACTCAACGTCTCACATCTGAACCTTATGAACACCTGAACTTATTTTTGATTTTGAAAGAGTGATGTTTAAACATGAATTCATCATATCTAAACATTACTTTTCACTGCTTGGATCTGGCATGGAGTAAGAGTTTGCTAATTACCAAAACATGTTTTCCAGATGGATTCTTTATGTCTATCTTTACAATGATTGTGGGTAGAATAGGACTTTTTTTTTTTTTTTTTATTACCCAGAAATGCAGCAGTCGACTTTAGATAATGCATTTCAATGAAACATTCTATTTTACAATTGATTCAGCATTAATATTACAATGTATGTACATTCCAAAGCTGTCATGTTCGACGGAATTACAATATAATTTTCCCAACATCTGCTGAGAGTGGAAAATATATTCAGTGGTCTAGTTCTGTTTTTCCACTCCGAATAAACATAATATGAACACATTTATGCTGTGACATTTAATCAACAGGGGACACCCTGCCTCATGAATTGGATTAGTATAGTGCAACTGCAAGCCACAGTATTGTGATTGATTCCATTACCATAATACTGCATAAACAGAAATCCATTTACTAAAGATAGAGTTAAATGTTTTGTATTGCAATCGTCCTCTCAGACAGTGGAAAGCAGGAAATGCTGAGGAATAATCACATGGTTAGAGGAGCATAATAGTGTTTGTTTGAGGGTTATGGGGTTTTGCTGTAGTGGGATATTACCTGTAGGAGAAACTCAAATGCACCGCAGTTCTTGTGTAGCAGTAAAACCGAAGAGTTTATTTCACAAGTCTCTCACATATGGTAATAAAGACGGCTTACAAATATAATTTCCATGGTATAGTAAGTGTGAGGATAAAAAACAACAAAAAAAAAAACAGGGTACCTTTTTTAAACCAACGAGTGCCTTATGTCGTTCATTAATATGTGTTATAAGCAATATTCTAAACACAGAAACACAAATAGTCATTTATTTAATTTAATTGTACCTCTTCCATTTTGGCCTATTCCCACCCTTATGTTTTCAACTGATTATTGAATATGAATTATTGGTTATTAAAAGTTATTAACAAAATATTACTGAATACTGGGTCTTCAGAGAAATATCACATATTAATTCTCTTAATAAACACATTTTCCTGTAATAAATGTCATAAAGTGACATGACCTTAAGTACAGTACCAGTAATGTCCACAATGAAGTATACACATGTTAATCCTGTTACTTTCTGAAGGTTATAGTTTTCCCAGCATATATTACTTTTTTTATATTAATTTAGCCGCTAGATGACACAATGCAATTAACAATTTACAGCCTACAAAAATGATATTAACCACTGAAATATTGGGTGTTCTGACATTACAACCCATATATAAAATAAAAATAAATAAAAAACACACTCAAAAACTATGAACAGAACAACTACAAGCAATGAGAACAGACAATGGACTGAACAAAAAACAAAGCTTAAATACACAAAGCAATCAACGGAATGAATGACAGGTATGCATGATAATCAAATCAACAAGAAGCCATAGAAATGAACTGAAAACTTGGAAACGCAACTAAAACATGTGAAAAACCCACCCAAAACAGAAACAAACACAGATTATTTGTAACAATATATATGTACAGATTATATATATTTGATTTGATGTGTTACTTCTTGTTTCTTTGTGATTATTTCTTAAATTTACTAACAGCAATTTCTGAGTGAATACCGTTTCAAATATTTATATATTTATTTATTTATTTTTTCAGTGTATTGGCTGGATTTTGATGAAGAAGACCATATTAAAAGAGAAACATATATTACAAAACTTTGAAGGGAAAATGACTTCAAAGTTACTGTTATAATTTTATATGTCTGGGTTCCCAAGCCATCTAATGACAACTGAGGTCAATCTCAACAGAAAATTTGAACTAAGACATATTCACTTCATTGACTGAGTTTCTCCACACAAGCTCAAACATCAAACATTTTAGTTCTTCTACTTCATGTGACTCTTCAGTCATGGTAGGGCATGACACTTACAATCCCTGGCAATGGTTTCTCAAGCAGCACAAGGAAGTTTAGCCATGTTTTCATGTTGAGAAAAATATGTGGCCATGACACACATTTTGTCCTTCAGTGCAACAATTACGCTTCTCATTAAAATCTCGGGGGATGTGATTAACAGCTAGCGTATTGATTTATCCACCGCTATTTTAAGGAGAGTTTCCTGCTCAGTGACTGGAAGATCTCAATCTCATTAACTTACAGCAGAATGATGGACAATGATATGTCACGTCAGATTGTCAGTCATTATTTGCTCTTGTGTTTACATGACTAGTCAGGTAGTTGGTCGGTTGTGGAATTATGTCAAGGATCAGAAATTGTTCATTTATCTGATGTTTTGTTTGCCTGGAAGACAAGAACACAAAACCAGGTTAATTAATATTGGTTTGAAAAGTGTGCAAATGTAAGACGAGAGGCATTATTCCTAAGAAATTATCCCATTTTAACAGGATACTGAGCTTAACATTATTTGGCATGTTCTCATTCATCACCATCCCATTTAAATGGGATATATAAAAACTTTGAATTACAACTATTACACCAATTCTTTATTTTATTTAATGCTAATAAAATATGCTTTCATTATTTTTTATCTTTCTAAAAATGAATGAAATGAAAGAGATGTCCTGTTCAACCTCATTTAACATATGTTATCATACATATTATGGTGATGTTTTTATTATTTTTATTATTAAAAGCATAGTTGGAGCCATTTCAGTGTGAATGTAGTTGTTAAGTTTATGTAATAATTTTGTATTATGAATTTATGACATTATGGAGTGCCTTTAATATGTATCTGGCCGTATAGTAGCTCATATACTGTATGATAATGGAGGGCCAGGTGTGAAGGTGAAAGGAATACAGCTTTTCGAAGAGAGCACAGAGAGTTTTGTTTTGGATGTGTTAGTCACTTTGTTTATTTATTCATTCATCCATCCATCCACCTCTCTCTATACTGAGGGTAAATGCTGAATTATTGAGTGGCAGTTCACCTAATGACTAGCTCTTTTCTTCTGTGTTTCATTTACTGTGCAATGGCACAAATGAAAAATCTCACAGCTTTTCAAGATAGCAAAATCAATATTCTATTTTATTTAATGGGCTGGAGTGTCTCAGTAGATAGGGTGAACTGTTCAGTAGTAAACCCTTAGAACTTCCCTCAGTATTTTTTTTTTTTCGTTATTTGCTCTCTGATATTCCATCTACATCCTTGGATTCATTTATTTATTTGTACGTTCATTCATTAATTTATTAGACAGATTTTCCAGCTGCTATTTTCCATTCAATGAATGTGGATGCTGGTACGATACAATAGCTTTGCATGAGGACTCTGCCAAATCTCATTCAAAGATTGAAACCTATCTATCTGCCTCGAGACACGTTCTCCAGATTGATATAACAAATGTCAGATTTCTCTTCTTGCATTTCTTACATTTGTGAGCGTCTGAAAGGAATATTTTGAGTGAATACCAACTTAAATTTCAGGCTGTTCCTCACACAAAGCTATCATATGTCTTGATGGAAAACAGTGCGTGAGTCGTGTCAAAGGGACTATTTTGCATTTTTTAATTACATTTTTATTGTGACTTAATGCATTTGCCCATTACATTTCTTGTGCAGTGGTTAGAGGTGCAGTTAGGGGCTCAAAAATATCTATAATTTGGTTATACTACTATCTTTAATAAGCTACATACTGCAGTTAAAGCCTCTTCCATGTTTCACATTATTCTAACTGCGTTTCGCAAAAAATGTTCCATAATATAAATGAGAATATCAAAAGAGCAACATTTTGAATGAAAATCACTACTACAGCAACTTTGAGAGATATATAAGCATTTTTCTAAATACAAATATACAATATGCTTTGAAAAGAAAATACAATATAATAAAGTACAGCCAAAACTAGTAAATTCATAAACTTCAGATCCCTTTGTCTACTCTTGAAAGCATCTGGTTATAAAAGAACACTAGTTAAACTCATTCAGACAGGTGATAGTTTTTGGATAACAACATATTATTTGATTATTACATTTCCTTTCCTTTCCTGGCAGACAATATTGTCAGAAGCAGCAATTCATTCTCGGCTGATAGAAATTGGAAATCATCTCCTGAAACGGACAGATCATCTGTAACCCGTTGCAGAATGCAGCTGACTGCTGGAATGCGTGAGTTGGGTTTCTGACAATCTCTTTCACCTCTTCTATCTGTTCTTTTCTTGCCCACCCTTTGTGCTCACCATCTCATTTCTGTCTGTCACACACACACACACACACACACACACACACACACACACACACACACACACACGGTTTACTTAAACTCACTCATTCTGTAAGACTTTATTTAACTGGAGAAGCCGTCTGAGATTGTGGGGTTTTAATAGTATGCAGTTTAATATCATGTTTAAAGACTGTGAGAAGTATGACTTGGTTTTATTATTATCAGTTGCTCAGCCATTACCCAACAGAAAGATGCACCCAAGATACCCTTGGATGACATGATGGGATACAAACGTGAAAGTATTACAATAATGAAAAAATAAGCAAAAACGTGTAACAGACAACTCCAAAGTGTAGGCCCTCTAATTCCCCAAGTTATGTATTTAACCAGTTCTCATGCTATTAAATTTATTTTTTTAATGCTTTGCTTAGTGTATAAAAATTAATGTCCTGTATTTTAATTTAAAATCGTTGTAGGCAACAACCTTTTTGACATACCAGTGCATAGACTTCATTAAATATTTGGTAACTCATTGGTTTTTACTGTTTTAATTATATTCTTTATGTCAGTAAATACACATCTTTGTTTAGCATGACGGATTAGATTCTTCCTCCACCGCTGTTGAAATGGAAGGACGCAGTGATTTTTATACTGTTCTCTCTCATATATCCATCGTTCCTATGTTTTACGGGTCTGTATGTTCAATTTTTCTAATGTTTCCTGGCTGATCCTACAGAGCTGTTTTTACACACGTTTTCATATACATTTTATAAACAGTTTACAAAGAAGTTTTCCTGTTGCTCAAAAATGGCACTAGCAATGCACATGTGATGGGGTTGATTACCGAATCCCATGAATGCATTAACTGAAATGTTTACTTTGAATGCAATGTAAGTCACTTTGGATAAAAAAAATAAAATAAAAATGCATACATGTAAGTTTCTTTCAAACCAATATTATGGATCAGATTTATAATCAGTCATCTGTAGGATTAATGGTTTTACAACATCCTTGTTACCTGAGATTGGTCCAGTCGACTTGATCAGAAATAGCAGAGATAATTAACATTCAATCATGAGGTGGTATTTTGGGGGTTATGACATTACAAATATATTTGGGATATGATGCTGAAGTTACAATTCGCAAATTATAAATATGAATCACTACAAGGTAATGCCCTATAGTTGTTCTGCACTTGTTTACTTGTTTGAGTGTATTAAATTTGCACTAAAGCACCAGTGTATATCTCTTATGTACAAACCATCAAACAAAAACTTTTATAATAACAACTGACTGAAAATATTCAATGGCCAACTTATGTTTATCTTAGCTCACTTTGTCAGATAATTTACCATGAAAATACCAAATCATTTATTTCACTATTAAAGCTTGAACTAATTTTCAGTTTTTCATTGAGATTGTCCTGCTGTTATCAGGTAGGAACTGATGAAGAAAGTGACTAGTCAATTATTCATGTGAGCAGATGGTGCCACTTCTGCTGAATGTACGTTTTGACTGTTGAAGAAGAAACACGGGAGCTAAAAAAAAAAAAAAAAAAAAAAAAACAGAAAAAGAGGAAGAAAAGGGAACTAATGATCCTGAAACTAATGCTTTCTCTGCTCAAAGCTATACAATGGAGAACCTAAAGGCCCTGATACTTCAAGCGAAATCGAAGAACAAACTGGTGTGACGTCATTTTGAACAAAATCAGGCCAAAACAAAATTTGCTTTGAAACGGAAGTTGTAATTCCTCTAGTATTTCTTTTTTCTTGTTTAATACTGTAAAGCTGTTTGCTTCAGGTGCTGTATAAATAAACATCTATATAAATAAAATTCGCATGACTTGATTGGAATGCTAAATTGCCGAGTTGGTGCAAAGATATCCTTGTCACTTTAATAAGATGCTTTCTTAACTGGGCTGCGTTCAGCCCCGACAAAACGTTGCACAACGTTTTTTAAACAGAAACGGTGATGCGTTGAACACACTGTTCTGATAACACAAGAGTTGCAACTATGGCAGCTGAGAAGGCCATTCTTTGTGTCCTTTGTGAAGAATTTTCGGAGCCTGATGAAGTCGGTATAAATATGTGTTTAATACTACAAAATATGCCCGATGTTACAGTTACTGCACTTGCCGCCCAGAACAAAAGAGTACATCCCAATCGAGTGAAGGGATTGCTGAAACACACATCTTACCTAATTCAGACTAAAACACATCTATTTAGCCTCACATACTGACTTTATTTGTAGTTCATACTGTTTTAATACCCTGTATTTTCTTTCTCATTTTTAGGAAAAGCACTTAATTACCATTGTTTATTTCTATACCAAATGTCATACACTTGCAATGAAGCTAAAAATATAAACAACTACATCATTTTGTTGATATCCTATATTTTTACAATAAAACTCTTCTAATATCCTCAGTTGTTGCGTATACCGAGCTGCATCGAAGACATTTGTAAATTACTTTCTTGAACCCATTGTGCGAGTTCACTTTAATACCGCGTGCTTTATATACATGTTGCTGCTGATTGGACTGCAGTTCTGACACACCCACCAAACAAGAGAAAACGTATCTCAAACCCCATTGCACACCGGTGCACGCCGCTTCCAGGAAACATGACGTTCAACCCGGAAACCGTAGCAAAACGTTGCGCACCGTTTTGAACTTGAACGTGTCCCTGCTGTTTGTGTGTGTGTTGATAAAATTGTATTGGTAACAGTCTATATTATTCTGACTGATTGAAGTAATTGGCTTGGTGGAAATATATTCCAGGGGTCAAATATGTTAAATGTTAAAGATGAAGAGGAATTTCACTATCACCTCTAACTTTTGGTTCATGTTTCATGTCTTGTCATGTGATTCCCTGTTATAGTCATGTGATCCTGCCATGTGTTCCCTCGTCTTATGTGTCATGTTCTGATTGGTTCATTGTTTGATTGTGCACAGGTGTCCCTTGTCCAGTCACTAGTCTTGTGTGTGCTTAAGCCCTCATGGATGCCTTGTTACTTTGTCAAGTATTGTTCCTTGTAACCACTGTTGGGAAGCGTCACGTTACGTGTTTCTGTTTTGAGTTCCATGCTACGCCTGTTTTGAGTATTAATAAACTGTACTTGGGTTCTACAACTTGCCTCCAGTGGACAATATTTACATTCACCTAACAGCATGATGATAACTCCAACCACAAATCTAAGTCAATAAATGAATTGCTTTCTAAAAAGAAGAAAGTTTGGTAACACTAAATTTTGATGGTCCCTTTTGAACATTCTGTTGACTATACCAAAAGTTTTGGAACGGCCAAGAACGAGCCCGGATTTAAATCCAATCGAACTCTTGCTGAACGACTTGAAGAATGAAGATCCTCTGCAATTTGATTAATCTTTTGATAGACAGATGTGCTAAACTGACAGACTGCTATTCACAAAGACTGCTGTATTAAAAGCCAGAGGTGCTTCAATCAACCAAGTGTGTAGTTTTTTAAATATTTTTATAGCCATTGTATATCTGAAAGGTGAGCTTAATTACAGGTACCGTGCGAGAGGTAAATAGAGACGACGACATGTGGTGTGCTTATAAACACCACTGGGTTCAAGAAGCATCCCGAAAGCCCTGATAACAAAATGCTGATGTCAAACATAAATGAACACTACCTTTTCTTATCATTTAATTTAAATAACTTTTGTCATATTTTATGAAGAAATATTATTATTTCAATGCTTTCCTCTACTCTAGAGCATTCTTTGCTCTTCACTATATTTTCAATATTTTTCCTGGCATCCTCCTGAGCTTTATTTCTTTTTTGTGTCATAGATTTTCTGCCCACACTTAATGCCTTTGAGAGTATTCTACCGTTTTTGCTTAAATGTCAAATTCACGCCACACCAGTGCAAATTTTCAGCGTAAAAATCGGCATGTTTTTTAATTCCCTCTGATAAGGGACTGATCCATATTTTACACCAATATTAAGCCATCAAAGTATGGGACATCAAAGTGAGCCATTCTTTCAGTCACAAGAAAGGAGCTGATTGAAATGTCCCTTTGTTGTGTTGAAAGAATCTCTTCTCCAGAGACTTAAACAAAATATCCCCAGCTCTCTGCATATCCCAAACTATAAATTCATATTTAATAGCAACATTTCCTTTGTTATTCAGAACACAATATCATCTTTATTCTTTCACAGTAGATTAAATGTTTTAATAATCTGACAGTTTATAAGAATATTGTTGATCCTCACCCTAACACTGAAATCTGATTGGTTGAAAGAAATGTTGTTCTAGGATCAGCAAGGATGTTGATACAGGAACATCTCCTACTTGGTAAAATCATGGCCACCATCTCAAAGCTTATGTCAGAATATGATTGAAAGAGCTTAATTAGATAGTTAGCAGCCTATGAAGCTTACAGGAGACGAAATGAAGAAGGTATATGATGCATGCAAATTGCTCAGTGTTTTTATCTTTTAGGGTCAGTGCACTGCTCTGTACAGAATTGTTTTTTCCTGTGATCACATGGCTTATTAAAAGTCACCCAAGAAAACACAGTTCTCTCCATTAACCCAACTCTTACCCCAGGGCAGAACGCAAACTGAGTTTGTTCAGCCAGTGTAGCCTGGTTAAAACCAGACCCTTCTCAGTTGAAACTGAGTATAGGGTCTGGCGAAGCTATGTAGACAAATCATTTCCAAAGGGGCGTCACCAACCGACGTAGCTCAAATTCCTCTGGGCGCAATTGGATAGTCATAAAACCAATCAGATCGATGAAGGAGATGACGTATGCTTCGAGTGTTGTTCTTTGCTCCGGTTTTAAAGCGCGCATCCTGCTGTGTGACGTGTACGCAGACTGGTGCATAGATATATACACTAGATGTCGCCTTAAAGACATTCGTTCCAATGAACTGCCGTAGACAAGGCGACATCTAGTGTATATATATCTATGCACCAGTCTGCGTACACGTCACACAGCAGGATGCGCGCGCGCCCTCAGATCACTTGGACGTGGCTGTGTATAAGAGCTAAAAACAATATAAATACTGTTCGTTTTCTCACACAAACCGCTCGTTTCGTGTCTTAGGCCATCAATGTGTATTTACGATGGGGAATTGTTTAATTTGGACGATGGGGAATTGTTTTAATTTGGACTCTGTGCATGCTCTTTGAGACCGTGACCATAGACCTGCATTATATGACTGACAGACAAGAACGGTTTGACCTAAAAATATCAAAATTTAAACTACTGCGGAAAAAAAGACACCTACATCTTGGATGCCCTTGAGGTAAGCTAAAACATACCAAAATTTTATTTCAAAGTGAACTTTAACGAAAACGGTACGTTTAAATCGCTCAAAACAGACGCGATAACTGATTCGTTTATATACTGTCTATGATTCGAACGAGTGATGTTCCACGGCGGCATCCATCTTTGTAATGAAATCTCCTTCAGCGTCGCTGCGCTGTCGTCATCATGTAAATCCCTCCCCAAACGTTTCTGATTGGTGCCGCGATTTCGGCGGCACAGAAATGAGTTTGAATGGGCTCTTCTCCAGACTATCCTGGAGAGAGAATTAAAATTCGCCGGAAGTAGTCTGGGTTTTCCCAGGCTACAGCCAGTGTGAAGTCGGCCACCATTTGCCACTTTTTGAATATCCAATTAACAAAAAGTAATCATTGAAATGTGGAAGCAATTCTGTTGTTATGGTAAATGTCATAGGATTGATAATCATATTAATCCACTATAAGCCACCCATTTATTTATCCCTGTAACTAATGTGAAATTTGAAATTAATCATTGTAGTTTAATTAATGATTTATCATACATAATGCGGTTGGCCGTAGACTGATCGTATCACTCTTAATTCTGAAAAAATACAATTATTTTGGTTTATTTCTGCATGGAACGAGCTTTACACATGCACACACTCTTTGTAAGGGTGTTTATGCATAAAGAAATGCTTAATATTTATGAGCATCCAAACCTGTTTTGTAGCCTACTTGCAAACATCACGCATTATCTGCTCCCAGTAATCAATCTTAAACTCTCAATTACCCACTGGCCTTAGTGCTAGGCATGTAGAGATTAATGAAATCTCTTAGGGGTACTCACTGCACAGCTGATACAAGACAAGACCCAGAATGCTGTGCTTCGTTACTAGAGAGAATGGGCTAATTGTGCAGGGTTGTGCTTCAGTTAAACATCTCAGCGTCAATGCATCTCTGGGGTTTTGAGGCTCTGCCAATGATTAGGTGAGCCATAACATTAGACACGCACAGCCGTTGTCTCTTGTTACATGTCTTCTAATTAATGGGTGGTGGCTCCTTTATCTAGGAATAATGTGTTGGTCTCAGAGGGCAGCTCTTTGATTATTATGGGGCAGAACCTTATTATGTGCAGCGGAAACTTCCTTCCCAGCCTTACAATGACATATATGACATATTAACAGATTAGTTACGCCAGGGTTTCCTCTAAACATGTTGGTTATATTTCTCATGTTGACCTCACTATATATATATATATATATATATATATATATATATATATATATATATATATATATATATATATATATATATATATATATATATATATCATGTGTCATGTGTAAGGGTTATGTTCAGTTTCATTGTGTTTAAGGAGTGTTTACACAATATCATTTTAAAAACTGAAAACTTTTTTACACAACAATGGTGTTTAGAGGCCTGAAAACGCAAACTTTTGAAAACAGATGTCAAAGTGAAAGTTAAAAAAATAAGAAAAAATACCGTTATTGTCTCTGTGTAAACTACAAAAAGGTGAATTTGTGAAACCGGTTACATCATGCGCATGCATATTGGATGTTTAAACTAAAGGTGCATAGTGTTTCTTTACAAAGTTAAGGCTTGGCAGCTTTTTAGTCATTCTCGCGGATCCATGAGAACAGGGATCGATTTGACAACATTGTCGTCTGTACGCAAAAAGCTCAGAGGAAAAACGTTTCCATTTTTAGTACATTGCTATATCGTGTAAATGTACCCTTAGTTTTGATTTCCCTGTTTCCGTTTGCCAGAGTTCTAGTTCTTTGTTTGTTTCCATGGTTTCTAATTGAGTTACACACCTGTTTCATGTTCTGTTGACTATCTTCCTTTGTGTATTTGAGCCCTTGGTTTTCCTCAGTTCCTTGCCCTGTGTTAATGTTATGTTGAAAATGTGTAGCTATTCTGTGTTCCTGGTGTTTTTTGAAAGTCTATCTTAAGTCGTTTCTTCTGTGTCATGCCTCTGACTGGAATATACACTACAAACCCTGACATCATAATGACAAGTTTGTATGAAAACTACCTTATGTTAAAATTTTAATGGTTGTATCCAACTCTTTATTATTTTTTAAAATAAATATCATTTGAACATATTAGTTTTGGGCTGTATTGTTATTTAAAATTTTATAGTAATGTACAATGTGAGAGGGGTCCCTATATAGGTTACAGCATTGTTTGTGAGCAATATAGTTTTTCCAGCCTAACTGAATATGAATAAATATTGTGCAATGTGATTTGTTCAGAGGAAGTTATTATAACGTCTATAGTGCAAATATTCGACAGCATAAGAAAATTCAAACCTTACAGCTCAAGACATTACCAACAAACTATCAATGTCAGCATTGGCAGATGTCATTCTGAATAATCAATATCAGCACAGATTTTGTGTCAACGCATCCCTAATTAAAAACAACAAGCAAATTCATATTTTACTTACAAAGTCCTAAAGATATTGCAGATTCAATAATTGAATTTTGCGATTCAATCTCTGGCATTGTTCTGCCAGTAGAAACGGCATAAGCTTCAGCACAATGTGAAGTGACTAGGTGAAGAAAGCTTGGCAGTGTGTGAGTGCTGGGTGAAAGCTGGGAATTTGTCCTCTGCATGTACAGTGGCATTTGGCTCATGATGTGCACAAGACAGCAAATGAGACAGAGCAGGGAATGTGCTGATGTGTTTTGTGCTGTTCTCAACATCAGCATCCCTGTGCACTGGAGGTGTGCAGGCAGTGAAAGGTGGTTGCAAGTAGCTCTTAGTTTATTTGCCAGCTTCTTTGTATTGCCCTGCTGTCAACAACCCTCCAGTGGATTGTGTCCTGGATGATGCCAAAAAGCACCTGAAGCAAAGTTCACTTTTCAGATTGAAACAGAAAATATTTTAATTTCATTTAAAATTGTACACAAATCTCCGCTCGAAAAAGAGCTCCGCCCCATGCCATCACACTGCGAAATAACAAGAAATAACCAGAGCTTGGGACGAAAATATATGGCAAGAAAACAGCCCCTGTATGAGTTCTTGTCTTTAATATTTATAACAGGATATTATCTAATTTGAATTTCTTTGCTCTGAAGGGATGTGTTTTCCAAAAGCATCGCCCTTTTTCGTCAGTGGATTTGAACTTGAACACCTTTCCGTGGTTGAACCAACATTCCTTCTGATGTTCGTTCATGTTTATTTGATGCTTGATGAAAATAATCACAGTAGGCCTAGTAGATAGACTGCATTTATAAATAAACTATTGAGAGTGAAACATGAGATAACATTGTTAAATATAGGCCTAACAGAGGAAACAATCGCAGTAACATTGCATACTGTCTTTTTTTGTCTATTTCTCAAAAATATCATTCAGTAAATTCTGTTCTGAGAATCAACACTCTCTGATTTTGCACCACTGAAAAAAAAAATAGAACAAAAAAAAATAAAAATAAATAATATATATATATATATATATATATATATATATATATATATTATTTATTTTTTTAATATATATATATATATATATCTGATATCTTTAAAAAGATAAATTTACCTTAGAGGTCTTTGGTTTTAGAGAAATCTACCAATACATACTACGACTTATCCCTAAAAATGAACAAAATACTTTTGGGTAAGAAAAATAAATGCTGTAAAAAAAAATAATAACATTTCTATTTTTTGTTACTGAAAATGCATTTATTTATTTTAATGTTATTGTTTTAACCACAGACCCATTTCTTCTCAGCAATGGTTGGACCAATGTTGCTATGTCGAGCTGGTTGGGATGAGAACAGAGAAATGTAATTATTATACAAAACCTAATTTGCTTTAGAGTCATGTGGGAATAGCACATCACTAATACAGTATTAAGGATCGTGCATTATCATTGTATTTGAACTCATGGTCCATTTCGCCCCACAGGAACATGCCTGATGAAATTCAGGAGGAACCAAAGGGCAAACCACACAGATGTCTAAATCCCCCAGCGGGGCAGATCTCTGGAGGACACAGTATTATTTTTTGAGAGGACAATGATGAATGGGTCCTGCAATAAATGGCTTCACAGGGGACTGTTATTAATGATCGCATAGGAAGCTGGAAGACACACTCCTGCTCATGCTCAGAGACATGTTGTGAAAGCAGAGCTCTCATGCTTCCTCTCTCTTTAATTTATTTGTTGTGTCTTTATTTATTTATTTTTGAAGATGCAGTGTCAGCTCACTTGTATAGATTCTGCACACTGAGTCTTATGGAATATGTCAGTCAGAAGGTCAAATTCAACTGTGATTTGGCTCTTGCAGTAACTATTTCAGTCTGGAAGACTTAGGCTTTTTTTAGACAGGCAGCAAAAATAAACAGTGTATGGAGTATCCAACTGAAATCCGTTGTGTTAAAAACATTTATTCGATATTTGGAAATGTATGTGAACAAAAGAGACAAAATAATATTAATGGATAGTATGCCTCACAGGTCAAAAGTGTAAATGTTAAAATAAGCCTTTAAATCTCCTTTGTAAAAACTATGAGGCATAAATAGTCCTCACTTTAGATGAGTTCACAAAAATAGTTAACTGACAACTACTAAATGTTTTATAACTAAATTAACCATGAATTACAGTAGGAAAACATGTTAATAAAGCATTTATTAACACACTGAGTAACTATCACTATATGTCTAAATAAGATATATAAATGTACATTTAAATAGATCAGTAATAATTTACTTGCACTTTCTAAATGATCTTACAGTATTAACCACTGACAACTCCTAAATAACTGGTTAGTAAATAATGTAATACATCATTTAGAAATGAAACATTTCTTTAAGTCAATATGAAAACATGAACATGAAATTGAATTGACAATTCTTATTTTTTTAATGGAATATTTCAGTATTTATTATAAATGATTTATCCATGCACATCTTTATTAATTCATAACAACAGAACCGGGACAATAACCTTTCCCTTCCAGCAACCTGTCACTCACATGAGATCGCAGCAATGACCCAGTCAGTCCTCAATTTCCCTACTTTTTTTTTCTCATTAAAGAAGCCGTTTTACTTGTAATGTATAAAGCAACTAAAATTTTCTATGAAGTGGCTTGGTTTTCATATTAGCTCTTTCCCCGCCAACATTTTTTATTGTTATTTTTAGTCGCCAGCCACCGCTAGAGTTTTTGATAATTTGATAATAAATTCCATCAATGGCAGGGAAAGAGTTAATGTGCTCTCTACAGTCATCATGAAACTCTGTTACTCTGTATTTGCATCGCTTTGACTTTTCTCTGTAGATCCCGCCTTCTTGCATGCCGCGATTGGTCAGTTATGTATAATGCCGGCACATAACTGTTGGTCAAACTGCTTCTCAGTCATTATTAGCGAGTGTAAGAAACGTTGCATCAGATAGTGTAGTGAATGGCTTTTGCCATTTACAGTTCAGTTGATTCCGACCAGGTGAAAAGGTGCGATAGAGCTCCAGTTTAAGCAATCAAACAAATTCTGGGGAAAAAAGAAGCCTTCAATATTTTACCTGTGATTTACAATAATTCTAATCATTATATATATATGATTCCTATATAGGGTGGTGTAATTGGAACACCAAAGAACACAATACAATTGTTGAATAAGCATTTACCTCAGTTACCATGTTGGTCTAAGAGTCTGTAGTCAGTTTACTGTGGGTAACCATCCCATCTAAGTACCATCTGCAAAACTCACATTCATTTGTTCGCAAAAATATCTTTATTTGACTTGCATGCTGGGGAAATGTGGAATGGAGTCATCTTTAGTCCTAACCCATTGACTTTTTATTATTTATGGTGCCTGCAGGACTAGACCAATGCCCTTGAAAACACGACAATAAACCAATGTGAAAATAGGGATTGGGATAAAATGAATGTCTCCACACAGGCCTGGCTTTCTACGAGGGTGTGCAAATTCAATTATTTACTTGTACATGTATCCTGCCTGTGGGCTGACCGCACAATCTAAATGGTAATAGCAGCACATTTTATTTTATTTCATTCTATTTCAACCTATGTTTCTATGGCAAAATTTCATTGGCTCTAGCCCCCGCCACGACTTCATTATCACAAAGCCAGAACAGTTAATGTAATAATTATATTTAATCCTCAACAGACCCAATACTAATCAAGTATGCAGCATCAGTGCATCGAAAGCCATAATGGGAAACCTTGATTAAAGACAATATATTAATAACATGGGGTGAATGAGGAGTTATAACACCGGAGATGATGTCACCTGAACATTGATAGGAGTAAACAATTTCATTATTGTCATTATTTGAATTTTTGAATGTCAGTGAACTTGACTGTGTGTGCTGTGTGTGTGTGTGGTGTGTGTGGTGGTGTGTGTGTGTGAGAGAGAGAGAGAGAGAGGAGAGAGAGAGAGAGAGAGAGAGAGAGAGAGGAGAGAGAGAGAGAGGAGAGAGAGAGAGGAGAGAGAGAGAGAGAGAGAGGAGAGAGGAGAGAGAGAGAGGAGAGAGAGAGAGAGAGAGAGAGAGAATGTAATTTGCTTTAAAAAATGTCTATTTTTATGACCATTAATCTTTAATATTAGGTTTTTTTTAGGATAGTCAGGAGTATGTTTGCTTTCTTTGTGTTTTGGTTTTTTATTTCCATGGTTTCTAATTTGAGTTACGCACCTGTTTCATGTTATGTTGATTAGTCCCTACATGTTTTTTAAACCTTAGTTCCTTGTTTAAGTGTTCGGTGTTGTTCGTTGATGTTTAACTTGATGTGGTTGTGGCATAGTGTTTTTCCTGAGATCTCCTGAGTGTTCAGAGTTATATTGTAAATAGTGTTTTCAGTTATTTTCCTTCGTCTTGCAGATCGCAACAGTGACAGCAAAATGAGTACATTTCCCCATTCAAATTGAATTACTTTCTTGTAAAAGAAAAGATAAAGAAAAACATTATTTTTACTTTGATACTCATGAACACAGAAAATTTAAATATGGCCACAATGCAAAACATCGTAGTGGTCCTAACATATTTTTATTTGTATTTTTAATATTAATATATTTTAAGTCCTATTTGTTTACATATATTTTGGGGTCAGATATGGTCCAAATATGATATTGTTTATGTGAAATTCACCCATTTAGAAAAAACCTGCTCATAAATATCATGATGACATTTAATGACAGAATGTGATTGCATTTTTAATATTAATAATTTCAAACTTTCAACATAACACTCAAAACACATTCAGAACTTCCTTCTGCCACTGTAATTCAGTGTGTTGTAAAGACTTTCCCCCCGTAAAATCTCATTTTAAACGATCACATGGCTGAAAAATGCAAATGATATATAACAAATTATTTTCAACACTAAACCTTTCATTCAGAATGGCCTTAAAATGGTTTTGGCTGCCCCTTCTAAAAATGAGCTAAACCATTACAACCAGGGCTAGACATAAATCTAGCAAACCAGGAATAAATCTAGCATTAGTCTGCAATCTTCCTTATGTCAAAGTAAATTGCTTTCATCTTAGCTGGGTTTCCAGGGTTTCTTTGTAACAGTGTGACAAGGCTACTGATTAAACCAATGGTGGATCAATAACACACTGGGCTTGACTGAAAACTATAGCACAGAGAAATCAGCGGCCAACTGACAGAGCTCAGCTCACGATCGGCACAGGATCCTCGTGGTGTCTTTCACATGACATTTTCCAATGGAGTGCAATGAAGATGTGGGCTACTGATTTGCACCTTTTGATTGCTAGTCCGTTAGATCATGACTAATGAGGTCTGACAAACAGAGTGATTGTCACTGAAAGCGGCTATGGGGGAGATCTCACTGTCTAATATTGTTAAAGTCTCCTGTAGTCAATAATTGTATCCCTTAAAACTCATCTTTGATCACCAAAATGGCATTTTCCAATGTTTTTTTCTTAAAAAATAAATAAAATAATACGTTATGCCTTAAAATAGCTTGAATGTAACTCTACACCCTTGCTTCATTTAGTATACGTGGATCCATGAATATGCAAATTAGCTCAGAATATCTGATGCACTCGCTCAACTTTACTGTACTAAACGCTGCACAGTGACAAGTGGAAATACTGGTTTATTTCTGCCATAATATGTTTGAACCAGAAACTGATTCAGAAGAAGAAGTGGAAGAGAGAATTAAACAGGGTCGTCTACAAGTCGATGTATTAGAATGGTGATGTGTTTTCTGTATCGCTCTCTACAACGTCGAACACATAATTAATATGATTTGCCTTTTGCTTGACTACGTTATCAAACAGCTAATAATGTGTTGCTAATGTTATGTTCCCGTTCACCATCTCAGTCTGCCTTCAAAATCAGCATTCTTAGAAACGCTTTGAACTCAGAACGTCAGTGGAGAAAAGCATATAGTTCATCATAACATCGTAATATAAACCAAACCATATGTTGCTAAATGTACCCAATTTTTCATATCAACAGAAAATGTACTAGGATACCCTGGCTTCTCTTGAGACTCCCCTGCTTCGCAGCAGAGTTAATGATATGCTAAAGCCCCGCCCCCCTCGTGACGTGATTGGTTAAACATATTTCTGATGTAGAGAACACCGGATTTCAAAACCGTGTTTTTGAGGACTGTCTTGGTTCACTGCAGTTTTAAGGAGAAAATACTTAGCAATGGTGTCGACTTATGAATTTGTACATGGTTCGTCTTAAAGCAACACCACATATACATTTAAACAACATTAAAAACTACAGGGGGACTTTAAAAAATGGAGTAAGAGAAAGAACGAGGGCTTAGAACTAAGATATTTTATAAAAGATACAAATCTTTAGAGGTCTGTGTAGTGTTTTTGGAGTGTGGCGCATATTCTGTTTTCATTTCCAGCCTGGAACCTCTTTTATTAAAGGTGCATTGTGTAATATTTAGGAGGATCTGTTGACAGAAATGCAATATCATATACATAACTATGTTTTCAGTGGTGTATAAAGACCCTTACATAATGAACCGTTACGTTGTATTATCTTAGAATGAGTCATTTCTCTCTACACACACCACGGGTCCGCTAAAAATCTGCTAAATATTACACAGTGCACCTTTAAATAGAGTAACAGTTTTCAAGGGTTTGACAGTGAAGGTTGAGGGTTATTCTGTTCATTGTTTAGTCTCGACTCACTGACTTTTGTATGTCAGCATAAAGTCTTGTCTATAAGATGTTAAAAAAAGAATATATCACACTAACACAAATAAGAAGAACACACACTTCCGTTCAAAAGAATGAGATCTGTAAGATGTTTAATGGTTTTAAAGAAGTCTCTTCTGCTCACCAAGGCTGCATATATTTGGTCAAAATACAGTAAAAACAGTAATATTGTGAAATATTATTACAATTTAAAGTTGAAGAATGACATTTCTGCAACACTAGTGGTATCTAGCGGAATAAAAAATAAAAAAATAAAAATTTAAAAAACATATTTAGAAATTTTGCCTCCTGCAACTTAAGCATCCCAAACACAGTTCTTACGTGTGCATGTGAAGGCAGGTAAAGGCTACTTTCAATAAAAGGAACAAATATATTAGGAATACTTTTAGCTTTGTTGCTATGTGTCACGAGGAAGCTGAGTAGGTGAACACTCTGTATACTCAAGAGCGTTTAGTAAATAATAAACCCATCTAACATTTCTGCTCCAGGAGCATTTTTGACAAGACGTGCCACAACTGTTTGAGTCTGTCGACACTGGACACGTCAAAGTAAACAATATAAACTGGAACATTTGTCTTTCTGAATGGGTGCATGATGATGTTGAAACCGTCAATGAACAATAAACTGGGTTAAGAGAATGTATTTTAACAACAAAAAAAAAAAATCGTACATACTTAAAAAATGATGGCAAAGCAGCTATTATGCTAATCTTCAGTGTCACATTTATTTGAAACCCAAATATTTTGTAACATAATCAATTGAATTTTGATCAATTGAATGCATCCTAGCTTAATAAAAGTATGAATTAAAAAATAATTCCAATATCATCCAGGGAATTTACATATAATAGGGGCAAAATGAATGTCAGAATCATTCAAAATTTTCTGAACGGTTACCTTAATGTTGTGACAGCATCTGGCCTTGACATTAATAACTGAGATCTAATAATACATATTTGTTTAATTCTTCAATCATAGAGTAGTTCTACGGCACTATATAATGGTTTACCGTAAGTGTAGGTGAAATTGCATGCAGTGCATCTCTTTGGCTGAGGTGTGAGCAGTGATGGTGTTGTGTAGGTTTACAGCTAACACCACGTTCATCATCAGTGTGTGAAACAGTCTGGCAGACTAACAGACCCTGCAGTGACAGAACGGGGGGAATATCTCCACTGACGGCATCCACAGAGAGCACTGCTGTGTTGACCCGAGTTAGCGGTTAGCTTGCTCCAGATGCTCAACACACTGAACTGTTGAGAGACTGTCAAAGCTTGCTTCAGTTCTTCATCTCAGTGAAGTCTGCAGGTAGGCCTATATTCTGCAAAGATTTATATCTGCTAAGATTTAAGTTGCTATGCCCAACCATCTCAACATGGGGTATTTTTGGGAAATGTGTTGCCCATATCTGTAATGTTCTGTTGGCCACATACATATTATTTACAAAAAAACGGAATAATTTTAAATATATAAAACGGTCGATGAAGTGTGGCCCACTTGTTAAAAAAATATGACATCTCTCCAACAGAATCTCATAGTAATTCATATCAATTTAATGTTTTGGTGAATTGGTGGCTAATTCATATGAATTTGTACATTCTTATTTATGGATATTCATCCGGTCTGCTTACACTCCATATAGTGAGGTGGACCTTCATGCTTATTTTTGTTTTTTTAAAAATGCATAGGTTTTTGTACAATTCGCCTCATACAAATTCTTATGAAATCACCAACTCTTTGTTTTCCTGTGAGGTCTGGTTGTACATTCAGCAGTAGTTCCTGTTTTCTCTGTGGTCTTTATTATTTTGGGCTTAAAAGGTTAGCTCATCTAAAAAAATGGTTACAAAAAATTAATAAAAAAAAAATCTGTCATCATTTACTAACTCCCATGTCATTTCACTTCTGTTGGACATAAAATAAGATATGTTAAAGAATGTTGGTAATCAAATTTACCTTTGACTTCCATCATATGGAAAGACACCCTTGAGACATTTCTCAAAATATCTTCTTTTATGTTCAACAAAAGAAATGACACGAGGGTGAGAAAATTATGGTAGAATATACATTTTTGGGTATACTATTTATTTAATGCACCACAGCCATGCCCATTTATGTCTAAATTATAGAAAATGCAGATTTTTTTTTCTTCAAAACTGTGTAGAATGATTGACCCCATGCTATTTTTCCTATATAGATGAATCAAAAATAATCAGCCCCTCATTCACATTTAAATAAGTATTTTTTGCTACAAAAATAATATATTGATTAATATACAAAGTCAGTATCTCCTTCAAATGCACAGCACTTTCCTAAAGAAGGGTCTGGAAGAATCTTTGTGAGCATGAGTGTGCTGGAGAGATAAGAGGAGGACGGGGTCTCTGCTTTCTTATCAGACAAACACCACTGGGACCAAGAATTCAAATAGAAGTCTATAAGAGATGACGATTAACTGGGTAGGATATTTAACCTTTTCGCATTAAATTTGATCTCACTGTCGAGGCAGTACATTTAAATGAAACAAACAAAAATATTTGTAAAAGCACTTTTCCCTATATTTTCAGTATTAATGTGAATTTCACCAATCCTGTCAATGTCCAGACACATTTCGTCCCAAATTCATATTGTATATATATATATATATATATATATATATATATATATAAAGGAATAATATTTTTGTACTACTGAGCCTATTGTTTGGTGACATTATTTGCATGACAAAAGTTGCCAGCCACCAGCCAAAAGTTGACTTATTTAAAAAAAAATGTCATGGCCCCCAGCATATTTTGTTGTATCTGAACATGCAATATGCTTAAAACAAAAACAAACAAAAAAACATTTTATTCTAGCTTCATGCATTTTTTTTTTTTTTTTATCAACACTTGAGTTTTGGTAACTTTCATTTTTAAAAAAAGCAACATTTTGAGAAAAAGGCTGAGAAAGTCACATTTTAGTCAAAGACTTCGACTGATACGTCAGAACGATGATCAAAACACAGATGGAGTAGATGGAGTTCATCAACACCCTAAAGCTTCACAGTCCTAAAGCTCGTCCTGGGTCGACAGTTCATTCAGCAACATTAGGCATTTTTGATTTTGTACTATATGCTGTTTAATGATCACAATCACATGCTTTTGATATATCTGGCTACTGTCAATAAACTGTATATCATCATGTATTACAGGCTTTGTTTACATACTGCAAAAAATATAACTTTTTGATATTTATTATTATTATGTTTTACTGTGATGTCAAATATGATCTGGTTATGTTTTCATGAGCTTCATCCATACTTGCACATTAACTTCATCTGTTGGCACGCAAACTGCTCTCGGCTCAGAAGTACACCAATAGTGGCTTTAGCGAGGCGACTATATGAATGCTTCACTGTACAACATGTGAGATGAGGTGAAACTGTATGTAGACAAATATTAGAGTGGGAAACTCTCCTTAATGATAAATGTCACCTTCAAATGATGATTTTTTCCCCCTTTAAAGTGTCACTAGTTCTCCAACATGACATTTTCAGTGGCTGAAGTGTAGTGATGACATTTGCAATGATTGCGACAACAGCAGCATTTACAATGTAAAGATTTGAATGTATTTGCACAAACAATAATATTTCTCAAATCCTTGAGATGTGAATGGTCCAATCCGAGACAAATGTTTCAATTAAAATCATACACTTTGTGATTTTCAGTAAAGGATGGGGACATCTTTTCCAATCTAGAGGTCATTTTGAGTTTTTCAGCAGTTTTAAATTGAAATCGAATAGCTGAAGATGCCATATGACTCTCTTTGTTCAGGATGTCCAGAGAACGCCAAAAGTAAACTTTCACCCAGTTGGAGATAAGATGATGAGCAGGGCTCCAGAACCCGAGCAGGATTGGAATGAAATGAGGCATTCAAGTGTGCTGTGCGATATCTGTGTGGATCCGGGGCCTGACTGACAACAGGCTCCAGTGCGTTGAGTCTCAGCAGTGACGGCGCCACAGTGACATCTACAGGCCATGCATGTTGTGCAGGTGGAGTTTCGTGAGCAATGGTAAGGGGTCACAGCAAGATCTTCAAGAGTCACGGTTGTGGTAGAGCACAACTGCAGGGCCACTTTGATTGCTCCACATTAGCCTAATTTCCAGTGCTCTGAGAAATGCGATGCAATCAAAAGCATGCTGCACGAAACTACAGAAGCCTCAACGCAGGTCTTAGAAATGAAAGCTTTTCTGTAAGCTCTCAGTGTTTAGCCTCGACGCTGCAGTTCGGTACTTTAATTCTTGGGAAACAGTGACATGTCTGCCTCAAAATGTCAGGAATTATTATTGTTTTTAAATCATTTATTTCAAAAAGTTACCAAATAGAAATGCCAATAGTATGTTATTGCAATATTTCAGAACCTATCACAGTAAATTTGGAGTTCATATACTTGAATAATTTGAATAGTTTAGTAAATTCTAGTAGTATTGATGTGCTCGGTAATAATTCACATTGTAGTTTAAGGCATATTAATAACCCATTTCTTTTTCAAAACATGTTTGGAGCCAACCCTGAAACATTCACATTTTAAAAGGGTTGAATGTTACAGGGGTAGAAGATACATTTGCAAAAATGTTGATTACAGCCTTAAATAAGAAAATAACAATAACAAATATCATCACACCACATTTATTTATTTATTTTTATTATTTTTTTTATAATCAGTTTTCTTGTGGTTTGTGCCTAAAACATATTTTGTAATGCAAAAACTGATCAATATACTTTTTCCCCTATTGTACTGAGCAAATGTAAGTTTAAACTTTAAGAAAGACTGTAAAAACATTCCTCTGTTTTGAACATTTCTGTAATGTCACCTATACATATGATGTCAGAAAGATCCAAATATTATTATATAGAATGGAATTGACACTGCATTACATGGTTGACAAGCAGGGAAAAGAGAATCCAAAAAGTTTATCCAAAAACACAATTTACCGTATTTTCCGGACTATAACTCACACTTTTTTTCATAGTTTGGCTGGTCCTGCGACTTATATTTAGGTGCGACTTATATATCAAAATTAATTTAGACTGAGATGAACCAAGAGAAAACATTACCGTCTACAGCCGCGAGAGGGCGCTCTAGTTGGCGGAGTTGTTCAAAAGCGACACCAAGGATGAAGAAAATGATGTGGAATGAGGGCTGTTTCTCAATTCCAAGAACGCAGAGAACGGACTTGTGTTCTCGTGGAGACCGGTCTTGCCAAGCTTCCTTGGAAGAACGAACTCCGAACCGGCCGCAATGACTTCTGGGACACCAGGCGAGTACTAGCTCAAGTCTGCATTCGATGCATCCTCGGTATCAAGAACACATCCGGGTTCTTTCATGCGTCCTCTGTACTTGCGTTCTTGAGAATTGGGTCTGAACTTCGACGGTTAATGATGACGTAAAACGAGAACACAAGGACGCAAGATCGCTGAAGAACGCATATTGAGAAACACCCGAGATCGCGGGAGCTTGGTGAATTTGTTTACTGGTAACTTGCTTGTTGGACTCGCTGGCTTATGTTAATTTAGCCTATTCAGCCTCCCAGGTAGCCTATATGTTCTTTATGCTATTGTGTAGCTGAAAAACTGTTGCGTTAACATACCGGACACCTATTCAGCCTTTTGTTCTGTGTAGTTGAATAACTTGTCTTTCCAGATTAAATGTCTGTTCTTGGTCTTGGATTTTGTGAAATAAATTTCTAAATAAATGCGACTTATAGTCCAGTACAACTTATATATATATTTTTTCCTCTTCATGAAGCATTTTTTGACCGATGCGACTTATACTCCGAAGCGACTTATAGTCCGGAAAATACGGTAATGTTGCAGTTTTCTCTTTGTCTTCTTATCCATTTTGGAGGGACGCCTTGTTCTTGATAATGCCACTGCGGTGCCATACTTTCTCCACTTATTGATCACTGTTTTCACTGTGTTTTGATATAAATCCTTGGAAATGTTTTTGTAGCCCTTAGCGAGTTTCAACAATGAGGATTGTTGTTGTTGAGACTAACTTCAGGTGAAGACGGGTGTGTATTATTTCACAGGAGCTCATTCTGAACTCAATTATAAAAGGGTGTGAAAACTTATGCAGTTTGATTATTTTAAGTTTTTATTTTGAGCTTTTTTTCTCTGAAATGTGGCACTTTGGTTTTCAGTGGCGTGTTGTAATTTTCACATTAAAAGTGCACAAGTTCTACCATGATTTATCTTTGTTTCATGTTTTACATCACACAAACCAGCTGTTTTAATAGGGGTATGAAGACTTTCATATCCACTGTATATTAAAAGTGCAAAATGATCAGGAGGTTTGGGTGTAGAGGAGGTGTGAGAATGGTATTTGTTCCAGATTTATTTGTAATTATAGTTTAGATTTCTGAAATGCTAAAAGTTCATTCATGCTGTGTCAGTGGCATTTGAGAGTGAGATTTCTTTCCTTCGCCATGAAATGGTTTTAGTCCCGCATGAGCAACACTGACAAAAAATACCAGCTAATTATTTAACTGGATGAATGTACCTTCAGGGAATCTTGTCTTCTTCTGAGTAGACAAATGACTGCATAGCTGATAATGTTAATTGGTCAATTTTAAATGAATGGTTGCTGTTCAAATCAAAATGATGCAATTTTCCACTCACCGTTGTTGAATTTCACCGACCTTGGCAGTTTGTAATGTTATACATCGGTTCATAGTTATTTGTCAGAAGGCGGAGGCAACATGCCTCCAGTATTAATTTATAAAGCTTGTACCCTCTACTAAATGTCAGCACAAATAAAATGTCTTCAATGTTTATTTGCTAAACTTTATTACTGTGCTGTCCATTGAGTTTATAATATACTATTACTTTAGGGCTTTTGAGGTGGAGTTATTGGAGGCTTTGTGTTTAAGAGGTTTCATTCAAGGTTTTATTTGTTTTCCTGCTGTCTGAGACGCTCTACTGAGAAGCATCTCCATCAGAGATTATAATTTCAATTTAGTGTCACATCAAAATATTTGTGTAGCAGCTTTTAAAAACAGTGTGCAGTGTGTAAAATACAGGATATACATTTTTTTTGTAATTGTTTCATAACTTTTCAGCCAAGTTTTTGGTACAAACAAAATACCGTTGATATGAGTGATCTTGCTGGATTTAGTTACCATATTACAAAGGATGTTGGGGTAGTACCATGAATAAGAAAATCTTAAAATCAATTCTCAGTGCAGACACACAGTGAAGGGATCTGGGTGTCAGAGTAATGTGATTTCTCATGTTAGTGTGAGCCAGCATTCGTGTCGCTGCATTTTGAACTCGTGCTCAAGACCCTGTTTACACCTGGTGTTAAGATGCATTTTAGTCGATCAGATCACAAGTAGACGAGGGAGACACACACCCTTTACACCTGGTGTTTGAATCTCTTTAAAGTCTCTTTTGTCCACTTTCAACCACTTCTGTATGTTGTTGTTTTTTTCAGATATTCCGATCTAATGGACGAAATAAGCATGCTCAATTTACATTTGAACACGACCAAACATACAGAGAGCAGCAGCTTTAGTTTTTGCTCTGACAGCCCAACCCGATCTCATGAAATGCGTCTCTATAGCACGCATTGTATTTATCGTGCAATTTATACGTGAAAATGAGTTTTTACATGCATATGATACGCACTGTTAACCCCTTGGGAAATATTAGTGGTCTAGAATGGTGAGAGAACATTATGGGGGAGACCGGGACAGTGAATAGTTTAATTATCTAAAAATATACATATATTTATCTTTCTTTTCAGTATGCCCAGGGTGAGAAAGAGGTTCACAGACAGAGGGGTCCCACTCCATATTTTGGAGAGAGCCTCTAACATTATAAGGGATGAAGGCAGAGCAGTCAGGGCAGTGGCGAGAGAGTTTGCCATCTGTCACACAACATTGTACAGGTTCCACAAAAAGAGAGGGAGACTGCAAGCAGAGGGACATGATAAGTTACCAGGTGTTGGCTACTGGAGCAGCAGGAGAGGGTTTACAGATGAACAGGAGGACAGTATTTAAAAAAGGCAGCTGACCTATACTTTGGGTTATGTCCCAAAGAAGTAAGAGATGAGAGGAAGACTGTTTTATCAAGGGACATGTTAATATGAGAGAGAAGTCTGAAAACAGAGAGGGAGGGAGAGGATAGAATTAGTCCTAAATATAAAATGATGGATGGTATTTAAATTTTTATTATTTCTGGTTAGGAGGTTTGCATATCAGCTGGCCACTCACTATGGGTGCAAATTTCCTGAGCAGTGGAGAGAGACGAGTATGGCTGGGAAAGATTGGTTTTCAGGATTTATGAAGAGGAACACCAGTCTCTCTATTAGACGTCCACAAGCCTGTCAAGAGCATCCAGCTTCAGCCGGGTGAATGTAGGAAAATTCTTCGACAATCTCAGCAAAGTTCTTGAGAAGCACAAGTTCTCTCCTCAGAACATTTGGAACGTCGATGAGACGGGCATTACAACAGTCCAGACACCCGACAGGGTTGTGGCCAGACGTGGGGAGAACTGTGACCAGGGCTCTCAAGTCTCACGCATTGGGCGTGAGACACACGCAATTCAACCAGTTCACACGCTCACACGCCACACCGTGTATTTCTCACGCTGAAAAGGCAATGCCAACCAAGTTGTCCTGCGAGCTTTATATAACGTTGTATACGAGGCGCAGGCACACAAAGTGAAGTTTCCTGCCGCCAGCACGTATCTCGGCCAGATTGCGTTTATTACAAGGCAACACAGATGCGCGAACACACGGAAGTTGACGGAACATTCTCGGCCACCGTACGTTCGTTACTAGGTAACCAACAACATCGCGTGAACACACGTCGTGATGGAGAAGGTAAGTTGGAAGAAAGCTCGTCTAACATTTTTAGGCTAGAACATTTAATATATAGCCCATCGTTTACATTATTATTGATGCAGTCAAAAACTCTACAACTACTCTGCAACCAGGCCAGAAGCTTTGGCTCAGTTTGGCTAGCTTACGTTTTCTTAAACTAAGGGAATGTTAGTGGGTATGGGAAGGAATGAAGATGTATTTCTTCATTTTATTTTAAATACATTTAAATTTGTTTATTTTATTTTATTTTAAATTATATATTATACTGTATTAATAGTCTTTCTAGTTACATTAAGGCTACATATATTAAAGCAGAGTGCTCTGGGTAATATTTTATATCCTGTCAAAACATACATTAATCATTGCCATTGTATTTTTCAAACACAAAACACATTTCATAAGCTGGAGTGTGTACTCTTGTGTACACACACACACACACACACACACACACACACACATTAATAATACTCTAATATGTCATTTGTTCACAATGTCCCATGCACCACACAATAAATAATTATACCATTTTGACTAGACACATTCAAAATGCAAAAAGATTTGTTTTTCCAAACTGTTTGGAGCAATTTGTTATATTTTTGTAATTTTTGTATAACTTATTTGTAATTTTGAAATATAACATTAAAGAGTATATTTGATGTGATGAATTGCTCTGTCATTTATCAGATTTACCAATTGTTATAATTTCAATTTGGGCTGGTTAATTATGAACAATGGGTAAAATTGGGGGGCGGGGACATATGGGGGCGGGGCTCCATTAGGGCTCCTCCCCTAACCGCATGTGATCTCACTCCAAGCTTTTGGTAAAACTTGAGAGCCCTGGTGACTCTGACTGAAACCAGAGTATTATATTATTGTTGATATTACAGTTTTAACAGTTGCTAAAATCAGAGTGATTGCCGTAAAGTTACTGTCGTTATAGTAGATGCAAGATGCAGTTATATTGTTGACATACATTTTTTTTTTACCTTTGTATTGCTAAAATGAAAAATGTTTTACATGACGATAGGCTAAATAAAAGTTAATTGCCTCACAAATTGTTCCATTTTTCCTATGTCACTAAAAGCCTACTGTATTTTATATCAATTTGAATATCTGACATCTGTACATAATGCCTACTCATTTAGACAAATCTGTAATTGTCATCTAATCAAAACTGATGAATAAATAACACTGTAATATTATTATAACTTACACACATTTTTGATAATAATCATTTTGCCAACACTGACATATATTGTAATATATTGTATTAGTAAGATGTTGCAACCATCCCCAAACAATGTTGCAACTGTCCCCGGGCCCGGGGTCAGTTGCAACATCTGACTCCTTACATTCAAATACAAATTGTGAAAAATGTAGATTCTGTAATTATCTTCAAATGGTTTAGACCCACGGTTGTCAAACTGGGGTACGCGTACCCCCAGGGGTACGTGGACTGATTTCAGGGGGTACGTGAAAAAAGATCTAAGTCATATGCCTTTTCAAACGTTTTCTCTGTCCCACGGTGGTAACTTAACTTCCGCATTTGCACTGCACATAAAAAACTTATTTTCTCCGCATTAACAAGATATTCGAGAGTGGAGACAGAGAGGGTAAAAGTAGAACTTTTATGATGATCTTTGCAATGATATTTGCAGCCTGCTGCAGTACTGATTACAGCTCTGCGTCATAATAAACGTTGCTATGATGACAGATATATATTATTTGTCGTGCGCGCGCGCAAAAAAAAAAATCCTGTCAGAAATCATCCCAGTTACGTCTATTTGACAAAAAAATAAATAAAGAAGACACTGACAGATTTCTGGATTAGTTTGCGGGCAGAGTATCCGGACCTGGCAAACCGAGCGATTAAGACGTTGATGCCATTTGCTACAACGTATTTATGTGAGACTGGATTCTCAGCTTTGGTCTGCCTTAAGACCAAGTATAGGTACAGACTGTTTGTGGAAAATGATCTAAGACCGAAACTGTCCCCTATTCGGCCTAACATTGCTGCATTATGTAAGAACATCCAGGCACATCCCTCACATTGATTAAACTGGTGATGTGGATGGAGAGGTGGTAGGCCTATTCTGTGTGGTTTACTACAATTTAGTTTACTGTTTACTATTTAGTTTACTATTGTTAATGTGTTCTCTTTTTTATTATTATTTTACAGCAGAGAAGTTAAGAAAATATACAATGTTATCATATGTGAAAAGCAATACTTATCAGTATGTGAAAAGTTAACAATAGCTTTAATGAGATGTTGGATATGTGTTGTAGGCCTAATAGTGTGTGAGATTGGGTGCATATCTGTTTAAAAATCATTATATTCAGCACATTTGTATCATATGTTGACTTTTGATGAGATTTGTATCATATGTTTATGATTCTTTTCACTATTCTCGACAAAATTGATAGAAATAAATATTAATAAAAAAACTAAAAAAAACTTGTTGTTAACAATTGGTGGTGTTGGGGGTACTCCGGAATATCTATAATGTCTCAGGGGGTACATGCCTGTTAAAAGTTTGGGAACCACTGGTTTAGACTATTAACAGCAGATGTAAGTTTATTGTATAAGCAATTGGTTTGTCTAATCCAAACCGTCTCTGAGTTACAGAGCCAAATGCAGAAAGTGTTGCAACTGTCCCCGGTCTCCCCTGCTTGATATGTTTTTCGTCTTCAAACCAAACTTAGGTCTCCAGCTGACAAAGTTTCTATCCCGTCTGGTTAGCGCGCTTCTCATAATGTTTACTCATCAGGTCAGTATAGGCGGAGAGAAGACGGTCTTTTGTGGCTGTTCGAACACATTCGACCACATGAGCGTCTACACTACGAGAGCAATCCAGTCGAATGCATTTACAACTACCTCTGGAAGTGGTCGAAAGTGGACAAACTTAAAATATTTTAGACCCAGTTTACACCTGTAGTTAGTGTCGTCCACTTGTGATCCGATCGACCAAAATGCATCTTAACACCAGGTGTAAACAGGACCTAATATAGCTCTTTTGTTCTGTAGCCCAGCCAAAACACTATTACACTAGTAAAGTCTCTAGATGTAAGATGCATTAACCCTATTAAGTCTGTCATATTAGATACAAACTTTTCTAAAATATCTCAAATTATCAACTTGATCACTTTGCTGAAAAACCTGTCACACAATCGACTACATGCCTTCTGTCGTCTGATTGATAGTTTAGACTGTTTTTAAGCAAGTAAAAAGGCTTTTAGTATAATTGTACAAGCGTCCACCTTCAGCTTTGTCTTTTTGCTGTGAAATCTTTACTGATTTTCATAAAGTAAACATAAAAATAACTTTTTTTTTGGTAATATTTCAAGATGAACACTTACTGGACTGAAGAGACTTCATGAAAATCATGCTTAAAGGGTAACTCTTGCCAAAATGCAACCTAGGAAGTGCATGGGGCACTTCTATGAAAGCATCAAAAATCGCTATTTATAAAACACTAAGAAGGCTCGACACAACATGAAACTTTGCTTGAAGTATCACCAAGGGCTCTACACATGAACTCCAGCATTGAGAACTGGTTTTGTGTACACAGAGTTTACTAAAAATAAAGATTTTGAACAACTCACTGTGTTTCCGTCTGCCGGCATTTTGACAGTCAAAAATAGTCGATCTCCGTAACCGGGAGGAGAGTACAGATGGAAAGCTTCTAAAGCTTAGTTCCATATAAATTCACAGATAATTTGTTGTTTTGTCGTTAGTGAAAATCAATAATGACCTTGTATTTGAAAAAGGATGCTCATATAAGAAGCAATACTAAAATTCAGAGTCAGTTCATTTGCATTCGGAGACCGATTATTTTTGACTGTCAAAATGTCGGCGGCCGGAAACAACAACAGCTACAGTGAGTTATTAAAAATTTTTTTTTTTTTTTTTTTAACTCTGTGTACACAAACAATGTTCTCAATGCTCGAGTTCATGTGTAGAGCCCCTGGTGATACTTCGAGCACAGTTTCATGTTGTGTCGAGCCTTCTTAGTGTTTTAAAAATAGTGATTTTTGATGCTATCACAGAAGTGCCCCATGCACTTCCATTCACAAGGCATTTTAACCTAAAACGAAAATACGGTCAAACTTAAAAGTGGCGTTTCCATTCTAGTTATGCTTTTAAACGAAAGTTTGCCTTGGGTAGATTAACAAAAAGACCCTAGGTTGCATTTTGGCGAGAGTTACCCTTTAAATGTGAGTTTCAATTATGATACAACAGTCTTTTTAGAAACATATATTTGTTCTTCTTTCAACCATCATTATATTGCATTGCATTTTGCCACAAAAGAGCTTTGATCTAAGCATTAAATATTATCTTACCAAGACATATTATTGGAAGGTATAGAGTAACAACTGATATTTATATGATTTTTTTTTCTGAGTAGTCTTCTATATTGTTATAAAGATCTCATTGCATTGCATTGGAAGCTATCAGAATTTAATCTTAATTTTTGGCCATATAAATATCAGCATCTGCACCAAATGTAATATTTTTGCTCAGTTTGGGCCTCTGAAAAAAAGGGCCTCCTTGAGTATCAGCTTATTCCCTATGACGGTGACCCATAAAAGACTGATCTATCAAATATGATATAAAAAAAAAAAAGCACAAATGTTGTTTTACTAACATTACTCAACCTCACTCTCAAGCACGATTCCTAAAGTCTAGAGTTGAGTACTGCGGCTACTGCCATTTAGCGAAAATGAGTCAAGATATGAAGCAATAGATGTTCTCTTTGCATCATTGCCAATAATGAGCACTTCTGTCGAATCCTTAATTTAGCTTTAGAAAGCTTTGTGCATGTTCACATACCCAGTGTGTCACACCATGAGCAATGTATTTTAACACACCGTGCATGTCAGGCCAGAACTTTTAGCAACGCTTCTCAAACACCAATTAATTTTTTATATATATTTTTTTATAATTATATTTGTCTGAAAACCACAAAAGGGACTACATTTTTGCCTTTGTGGGACCCATGAGGAAGACAGCTTATAAATCATACTAAGTGATGCTTTTTGAAAATTAAAAAATGCAGAACATTTTCTGTGATTGGTAGGTTTAGAGTTAGGGGATAGAATATATACTTTGTATAGAAAAAAAATCATTATTTCTACGGAATGTCCCGATAAAATATGGAAACCCAACATTTCTACTCATCACACCATTCAGTAAACATTCGTGACCTATCAATGTCAACCTGGAAGAGACCAATCCCATCAGGATATAAATGTTTCATCTTGGGATTTATAATGTTAGGCCTTGTTTACACGAGAACGCTCGGACTTAAAAACGCAAAAAAGTGAAACCACCCTCCAGAGTGGAAATCTTAAAAACGCTCCACCGTCCCGTTTCCGTCTAAACGTTAAAAACACAAAAGTCTGCTAGACAGTGAAGGCACCGATCAGTGCTTCACATTGCCACCTAGCCGCCTGGAGTGCACACTACATTGAATTTCACACACTTTTGCGTCACCGTATGCACGCAGATTTCCCCCCCACTGCGCTCGTCTAAACGCAGAATAAAAAGTGATCACTTTTGCGTTTTCTCTTCAGATCGTTTCCGTGTAAACGTAGCCTTAGTATCACAGTTTTTTTACCTCTTCAGGGATGTCTAGACAAGTGGGTTTGACTTTTTCTCCCCATCAGTGCTGCTGTCTAATCAAATCTCTAGCCTTGTTGGAAAGCAGCACAGAGAGAGTGTTAACCAGCCATCACACAGGATTAGGCCTGTTATTTGTCACGTGGCATTGACAGCACTCTGATCAATACCTTTGATGACAAAATAAAAGTTGACAGGTAAGATCTTGGCTTCTTCTGGTGGAGGTGATGTAGATTGGAAACTTGTAGTAGACCAGTTCAATAAAGCGTCAAGGGCTTTTCTGTGTGTCAGCATGCTGAGCGAGAAATAGATGAATAATAAACGGGGTGATGGGATGACCGGAGGTTATTTCTCACCTCTAGGTTTAGTCGTAGACTCATTGGGTGCTACAGGCGGCAATTCTGCAGTGCACGATCACCCTATTTCTGCAGGCTCCATCTGAGCAACAGCGACAGAAGGGGTTGATGGGAATGCTGCCCTTATAAAGCTGCCAGAGCTCTGAAGAGGGAGCATGTTTACCCTAATAATCCGCCCTTACAATCATCCCCTTTCTCACAACACATGCAAAAACAGATTCAAATTCAGTGCATGTCACGGGAGTATTGTTCTGCTAATAAATGATGCATCTCAATGTCATCATATCATCTCAACTCTTGTACATATGAGTAGATATTCTGAAAGTGCATGAGGCAACAATACACCTGAGATCACCACCAAACCATCAAAAAAAAATCTCATGCGCTCACAGATGCATTGCATACAACATTCTCTATTCGTTGTGCTACAAATCCCTCATAAATATAGTATCAAAAGCAGCACTAGACTGCACTGTACAGAATTTGGACAGGCTGAGGTATCCTCATCACACTGGTGCTCATAAAAGGCTCTTTCAGATCAATTGGATGTCATCCAGATGTACAGCAGGTTGACGAGAAGCAGAAGGGTCAAATCTCATATCGAGCAGTAGATATCTCTAGTAAAGTTTGTCTTTCTTTTAGATGGTTAACCTCCCTGTGGTCTTTCTTCAACTACAGTTCAGTTTCATATTTGAAAGGCTCAAATATATTCTGGAGGAATATTGGTTGCATACTAAGTCCTCTCCAGTATGGTTACTAACTCAGTCAAACAAACCTGAATATGATATTTATTGTAAAAGGTGGTGATTTTACCATTCTCTAGAAATATTTAAATCTAGGAAGCTAGACATTCTGTTAGCTAAGCTCTCAGCCAGAGGTGTGTTGGCAGCTGAAGCATTCTTGGGAATCATATGATGACAACGCACAGGTGGGCCCATCAATTTTATTCTGTTTACATGCTCACCAGATGCTAAAGTCTATGACCAAAAGGAATGTGCTGAGGCTATACAGATGTTCTTACCTGACTTCTCAAATTCAAACCCTCAGTGATCACAGCTGCTCAGTGACTGGTGTCCATGATTGTATCCATATTTTTAATGATTTCTTTTAAATGACATTTGTAGACATAAACTGTCTTTATAAAATATTCTGGAGTTTTGTTTTAAGTTTTTATTTTTACCTTTGTTTTTGCCTTGCTATTTGCTTGGTAACCTTTTAGAATCAATACTTCTACAGCATTTATTAAACATATGTAACCGGGTGAAATGGAAGAAATACACACCGGAAGCAAACTATGCTTTTTGAAATTGCGGTTTTATTCTGACTGCTGTTTTAAATAAGCGATATCGGTCGATGGGAGCACAATTAGACAGATAAAAGTCTAATTAAGAAACAAGTTTGACTTGTTTGAAGAGATTTGTCAACACACACACACACACACACACACAAAAAAGAAAATAAATTGTGGAAACAGTTTACAGTACATTTGAAGATGACATAATCAAATGTCACAAAAACTCAAGTTTAACCAGTGGATCAATGCCAAATCCACAAAATGCGTAACTCAATTCACACTTAAATACAGTGTAATGCACTGCAATAGGTTAGATTTAAATCGATTACTCAATACTGAACAAAAATATGGTAATTGAAATACGTCAACACAGACTGGAATAAGGCAGTGGCTGAGGTACAAGAGAAATAAAAGCACATTAACAAAGCCACAACCAGTGTTTCACATATTAACCATGCAGTACCAGAAATATACATCGAACCATGCAGTTATACTGTATAATCACAGAACATAAAATCATTAACAGATTTATCAAATAAACATGGCATCAGTTTACATGGCATCAAAATTTTACCCCATAAATCATGAAACTTATGTACCCAATCCTTTACCAATCACTAACGTTACGAGGTTCACTCGTCACTCATGCGATCCAGATGCATCTACAAGAAATGTACATATCAAATGTTCTTTTAAACTCCGCTTCACGACATATTTGTGCATATTAAAGATATTGGAGTAATATTTACCAAAAAAAAGGCGATTGTGTAAAGCAGTAAATCAGATTGATGCACGCACAACAACATGGAGCTCTTCTGTACAGTAAAAATGGCTTCTCTGGTCGCGCGCACTCATCTAACACCAGTTAATAGTATCGCAAGAAGAGAGATTTCTTAAAGGGGCCACGAACACAATTTTTTTAACAAAAAAATAACAAAACAAAAAAACAATTATATTTATACTACTTGGCCACACATAGTTAATATTAATGTCTACATTTACTAAATTATTTTTAAATAAAACAACTGTGCCTGTTGTATCTGTTAACATTAGTTAATGCACTGTGAACTAACATGAACAAGCAATGAACAAATGTATTTACCTTTCGAATTTCGAAGTGAGGCGCTCTTTGTGATCCATTCGCGAGACTTACTGAAAGAGACAGGTAAGTAGCTTTTACCTCTTTGTTCTCACCTGATAGTAGTTAGCGTTTGCAAGAGCACGTTCGACTCTTGAGGGAGTCGATAGCTCTCACAGTCACGTGTTTGTGACTGTTCTACACATGATTCTTGATTAGTGATAGACTCTGATCTCTTGAGGGAGTTGAACATGCTCTTTATGATGCGGCCACTGTGATAAGCGCCTTTGTTGTTTGATTCTCTCTGAATCAGAGATAAGAATTAAGCGCCTGCGCCCGGCAGTTCGGGTCCAGTGGGCACCATAGCGCAGGTTGGCTCAATCAGGAGGTGGTGGGCGAAGTACAGGGAGAGTTATAGGAGATTTATTTTCCTTTCCGGTCTGTTATTACTAATGTGTGAGGCAGAATTCTGTGATTTTAGATCCAGAGAGAGTGCAGGCAGGTGTTATTTTTAGATCTGCCCCCTCTGTTGGCCCACACAATAGTAGTGGTGGGTTGTGGTGATCTCTGGAGATCGTCAGGAAGTGTTTTTTTGTGTGTTTTTTTTGCCTTAGTTTGTGAACCCTTCCTAGTTGTAGGCCTCTTTGTGAGTGTTGGAGTCTAGAGAACCCATTTTTCCTTAGATTTGACCCGACTCAGTGGGAGGGTTCTGCTCTTCAGTCAAACCCAGTCAAAGCAGGATCCTCCAGTTCCTAGGATGAGCTCTTTTTATCTCAAAAACCCGACAGGAAGTGGGTTTTTCACCCCAGTTTGCAAACTCTTCGTAGGGCAGTAGGGAGTGTCTGGAGCTTTGGGAGTGTCTGGAGTCTTGAGATCCTACGAAGACATTTGTTTCTGAGTGGTTGCAGCTAGTACTCAATTGGTGCTAGTACTCCCCTTGATGGCAATGTCTTTATGGATGAGTGAAAGTGGGATCCTTAATAGTAGGATTTCCGACTCCCTTTGAGAGAGCTTAGTTTGTTGCTGGAGTCTCAGTTGAGCATTTAGAATGGCGCGGCTAGCACTTTGCCTAGCCCCTTATACTTTCTTGTGTTCTGCAGACCAAGGAAGGCTCAGAGCTCTTCTGGGCCCCAACAGGAAGTGGTCTGTTCGCTTTGAGCGAACCCCTCCTATTGTACGGCAACTCTGAGAGTGCTGGAGTCTACAGACCAAATCATATTACATGTTTTACAATGGTTCTAGCTAGCCTTACCTGTTAGCTCCAGTTGGTCATTGAGGATGAGCATGGAATAGTACCTTACCCATTATGGGCAAGGTCCTCCGCTCCATGTAATGAGCTCGTTCTTACTTCAGTATCATTCCACTATAGACAGTGACATAGAGTGGTATGGCTCTCTGTGAGCCTCCTTGGTGGAACTGTCTGTAAGATGGAGTGTTGTTAAGCGTCCCCCCATCGAGAGAGTCGTTCTGCTGAGGCATCCGCTCCCCAGAGTTCCGCCTGGATAGCAGGATCGAGTAGGCTCTTGGTGAGCCTCTTTGGTAAGCAGTCCTTAGCGTAGAATGTAGTTAGGCCTCCTTTTGTTTTAGAGGGTTGTCTTGCTGAGGTCACCGTTCTTAGAGCTCAGTCTGGATGGGTTGGTCTATATGGCTCTCTGTAAACCTACCGGGCAAAACCACCTTTAGGGAAGTGTTTCTAGTTTTCCTCTCAATTTAGAGAGTCCTCATGCTGAGACCGCCGTTCGCCTGAGCTCAGCTTAAGATGCATGACCAAGTTGTATGGCTCCCTGCGAGCCATCTTGGCATTGTGGTCTTTTAGCGTAGAGTGTAGTTAGCCTTCCTCTTGTACAGAGGGTCATCATGCTGAGCTCAGTATAGACAGTGGACCTAAGTTGTAAGCACTATCTGAGCCTCCTTGGTTAACTGTCTTCGAGGGGGTGATGTTGCTAGGCTTCCTCTCGATCTAAAGAGTCATCCTGCTGAGGCCTCCACTCCCCAGAGCTCTACTTGGATAGCAGTATCGAGATGTCAAGCTCTTTTTTTTTTTAGCCTCCTTGGTAATCAGTCCTTAGCGTAGAACATAGTTAGGCCTCCTCTCGCTTAGAGAGTCATCCTGCTGAGGCCTCCATTCTTAGAGTTCCCCTTAGATACTATATCAGGTCGTTGGCTCTCTGCGAGCGTCCTTGATAATATTTTCATTTTAGAGTGATGCTAGGTCTCCTCTCATTTTGAGAGTGGTTTTCCTGATACCTCCACTCATTAGTGGTATAGTTTCCCCTGAAGTGACAAGCAGGAAATTCCTTATCCACGGCCATATAACCTTGAATGTATTCGGATGAATGCCACGTGGGGTGTGTAGGGTTTCTGGCCCTATGGAATAGAGTCAAGATAACCGTTGGTGCGTAGCCTCTAGGACAGGGAACTGTGACTCCGGACCTAGCTCCGTGGAGTCATTGACTGTATGTCAGCTGTTACGATTTTCATTCTCTCAGCATGATGGAGTGGGTATTTGTTTCCCATAAGCATCCTAGTAGTTCCTTGCAAGTTCACATTCGAAAGGGAACATCTCGGGTTACGAATGTAACCATGTCTCCCTGAGAAAGGGAACGAGACACTGGGTCTCGCTGCCATGATTTGGGTATGCCTGCCCACATCTCCTTCAGACAAAAATAAGTTGTCGATGTGTACTACTGTTGCCCTTTTATAGTCTGTTCGCACCAGTAGTGACGTCATAGGCTGTCGCCGGCCAATGTTACTGTTTTGTCATTTTTAGACACGTGCTTCAAAAATATATTGCTCATAGTTAGTTCATGTTAACTAATGCATTAACTAATATTAACAAATTAGACCTTATTGCAAAGTGTTACAATTTGTTTTTTCTAGTACAATCTCTTCATTCTTAGAGGTTCAGCTATCTATAATCTTGAATATTTTTTTTTGTCCTGACACTATAGGGGGAATTCACTAAACTGTTTTGTGTGTGATTTAACAGCACAAATACTTGCACCTTATTCACTAACCATCTGAAATCCAGTTTTGTGGACGAGTCTTCATATTTAAGTGGTCACTAACATCTATTTCTGTGCAAATATGCTTCCTTTCTAAATTAGCTTAATTATAGATTGTGGATCATTCACAAAAAAAAAAAAAAAAATGCCAGTTGCAAACTCCATCATGCTTTTACCACCAAATTAAACTTAAACATTCTTAATATAAAAGAGATGCTTGAGTTCACTTTTTAGAGATTGAGACAGTGTCAAATGTAGCCAGGGAAAGATATTGGCAACACCAATGTCCACTCGCATTTCTCTGTATTGCATCTAATTATATGTACGCGCATATGCGTACATATAATTGTATGCAGCATGAGCATTAATTTCATGGGTTTGCTTGCGCCATCGTCCCTGGTCTACCTACCATCAGTAATTTGAGAATTCCTTAAGTGCAGTGGTTCTCATACCCCCATGGGAGAGTTTGAAAGTGGGGCATGAACACATATTACATTTATAGTCTGTCTCGTCCATCAATACAGATAAAAAAATTTGATGACTCATTCTGCAGTTCAGTTTTACATTTTCTGTCTAATCCAATGCTGAAATCAGTTAAATGTTCACTCATTGCTGTTTACTATTTCCAATATAGTAAATAGTACATAGTGCACTATATAGGATAAATATGCTCTCCATTGGGGCGAAGTTAGTGTTTGCAAAAACTTTTTTTGTATAATGATCATTGTGAATGGAGGCTGGTTTTATTAAAGTCCATAGCATTGCTCAAGAAACAGATTAAAATGTAAATATAATTTCACTTGTGCTTTAGTTTTGATTAAAGCCTGTTTTTGTTAGCGAAGTCCCTTTTCACTTTCATTTTATGGTATGAATATGATGAACAGGGAAACAGGTCAAATGGAAGGCTTGGTACATGAGGGTGATGATAGAAATTTCATTTGTGTGTGAAAATTCTGCCATCACCCTTTAAATTCTTTAAACGTGTGAATCATTACTCATAAATAAATAAATAAATAAAACCTTGAAGCTGCTGCTCATACATACAAGAGGAAATTTACTTTCAGTACACTTTCTTAATTCAATATTTAGTAATGGTGTTACTGTATTTTCCCTCAAAGCATAAATGTTTCATGTTTTATGTGTGGACACCCCAGTCACTAGGTAGCAGTTGTGAGTAGTTTAATTTAATTAGAGAGGACTTTGCCATGCCAAAACAGTGGTCACACGGTGTGGCACAGCATGCCAGACGGGCACATCCTCTCTGAGGTGTGAGGAATATTAAACACGACAGATGGCTCATGAATCATGTAGGTGCACAAGCAGAAACAATGGAGACTACCTTCCTGTGAAAGAAACAAAGAGAGAGAGAACAAGTGCAGCATTTTCTATGATGTACTACATTAAAGCGAAATGTTATTCACTTTAAACACAAGTTCCTAAGGTATGTTAGTCATCCGGTAATATTTTTTACTGTTGTTGTGAAAAGGAAGTGAAGAAAGACATGATTGTGATACATATCACGTATTCTATTTTATAGTAGTGGCCTCATAATTGTAACAGATTGTAACAAATAATCATTTGCATAGAATTGCAGCCAAAATACAGGAATGAACACAATGTTTCGAATTACTATACGCCATCAAAGCTGCAATATGGTATTGTGTGGCACTGTTAGTGCTGAGGACTAGCCAGACCGATTTCTCATTTCACATTGGTACAGTGTCAGTTGCTGGTTGTCTGTTTTAATGTTACATCTGCATTGGTTTGTCTCCAGGTGTCCACAGCAGGGCTCTCAGTTGGAGACTCCTGACACTCAGAGGATCCTGCTGTCTTTACGGTAGTGGTCATGAGGTGCTATTAGCTTCAAGTGTGCTTTATCACACTTCCAGGAGTGCTCCTGTTCCCTGTTGTCTTCCTCTGGGGCGATTAAAGGAGGGCTGGGGCAGGACCTTCTGTTAAATTGTCCATAGTTATCTCCATATTTTAATACACACATTATATTTGCTGGTTTGATGTTCATGTCATTATAACAATTGACAATTTACAAATCGTACGAATACATAAACTAAATGTCATGACTTATTTAAGTGGAATTTATTTATTTTTATTTTACTTATTTTTTATCAATTAGAGAACAAAAATAATAATAATACATTCTCCAGATACTGAAATCTTCAAAGCCTTATGGGTACATAAAAAAATATGATATAGGAGGAAAAATAATAAGTACATTTGTTTGCATTAGCATTCACTATTTTTTTTTTTTTTTTTTTTTTTCCTCCACGGTTTAGGGGCTCTGTAGAAATCTATGACCAAAAAAAAAAAAAAAAATTGTTTTTTTTTGTTTTGTTTTTTTCACCACGGAATAAAAAAGCAAGGTAATTGAGACTCTTTTTTTTTTTTTTTTTCTCGGAAGAGTTTATAGCTCGCATTTTCTTTCTTGCAATTATATATAGATAGATATCTATATATAGTATATAGACATAAACTTGGATTGTGAGAAATAAAGTCAGAAGTGCATGGTGGAAACAATCTTCTATAAAATACCCACCATCAGTAAGTAAATGATTATATGTAATCTGGATTACATAATCAAATTCCAAAAATTAAATCATAATCAGACTATTTACTTTTTTTTATTGATTAAACAATTACTTAATATTTATTGATTCTTCCTAATTCGTATTTATCTTCAAAATTTTCCATTGCAAAAAAAAAAAAAAAAAAAAAACTATTCTGTGTGTGTTCAGATTTATTTTTGAATAACACAGGATGCTATTATTACTCTACACAGAAAAACGGAAAGCAACACAGCATAAACAAATAAAATATTTCATATTTTTTATTAAGTGTTTTATTAGGGGCAATTTGTATTCAGTAATGAACTATGTACTGTAAGTAATCTACCCAGCCCTGTCTCACATCTACTTCAGCATAATCTTCAACACGTCCCTCTGCATTTAAATCATCAACTCGCATGTGAGAGACTACAGACAGGTGTTAGCAATACCTCCAGTATCATCTCACCTAGTTCTAAAGTCACTCAGGTCTACTTACTCATCCCAAATTCATGCAGACACAGACTGATAAATATTGAAATAAAGTTTGGTCCACTTTGTTGGTAGCCTGATATATCGCTGACAACACTTTTACAAGGCATACTGATTAAAACCTTTGCACCCTGAATCCTGGAAGTTGAGTAGAAGTCAAACAATCAAACTGGAACTGGTGATTTCAGTCAGCTAATGTCTGGGACTCACCAGACTCCTCCGTCTCACTCGTTCCCTCTCGCCTGATTACTAAATCACCTCATCAGCAGCACACTCTTAGCCCAGCAGAAAATCACACACACACACACACACACACACACACGTCTGGCCTACGGTGGGGATGCAGACGCCTTTCTCCATCACACTGCTAAAAGAGAAAAGCACGTAAATCATCCAGTATTATCATCATTGAACTGTCTGAACTGCATTTACTCAGTAATGTATTATCACTTTAAACACAAGTTCCTAAGATATGTTAGTCATCCGGTTATATTTTTTACTAATGTTGTGAAAAGGAAGTGAGGAAAGATATGATTGTGATACATATCACGTATTCTATTTTATAGTAGTGGCCTCGTAATGTGTTTTGTTTTAAAATGTAGTTATTTAGGTCATGTTTATTGCATTATTTTTGTGTCATGTCTTACCCTGATGGAGTCTGTGTTTGTGTCAATCACTGTGCACCATCTATATTTGTGTAATCTACATGTTTTAAGGACAGGCCACTTACGATGAACTCTGATAGTCATACGTGGTCAAATATACAGGCACCAATGCTGTAATAGTTGAAACAATGTATGGCAACCACAGCTGCTGTTTTTACTGTAAATTTAACAGGACATTTTTAATAGAGCAGAGCCACTTAATAGCATTGATAAAATGGAAAAGAAACTACATTTTTCTTAATTTTTCTTTTGGGAAATTATCTGTGAATGACTTTCTCCTCGTTCTGGTATCCTGATTTTGTCTACAATCTGAATATATTTTGCCAGCAACCCGATGAAGTGTTACATGGGTGAAGTGTGGGGTTTTGAGATCATGTCTACTAAGTCAAAGTGCAGTCCTCATTTTAACCCATTTGCACAAATGAATCATACATTCATGCAGGAAAAAGTCAGCAGTTGTGTAGTTCTTTTCTTACCCCACCATTGCATTCTAAAACACTGCCCTGCACTCTAAAAATAAGTTAACTCTCAAATAAATAGATAAATAAAGATAAAACAATTTGCATCAATCGTTTCAAAGTTAATGTTAACCAACAAACTGCATGGAGTAATAGGAACTTATACATTTTTGGCATAAACAGTTTTATAAGTGAATTAAGTTGTTCCAACACATTTCAACATACCTGAGTGGTGTCACTGGAACAGATTAATCTCATATATTTCTGTTCAAATTAGCATGCTAAATGTAAACTTGCTTTTAATTTAAGCTATTTTGTCACTGGCATTCGTGCAGTCATTGAATATATAATGAATGTAACCACACATTGGTAAAAACACAAAAACAACACAAAAAAACTCTATGTAAATTTAAAACATAACAGCATTAAACACTAACAGTTTTTTATATATATATATTTTTTTTACTAAAAAATACATAAAATGTGCATTTATTTAAAGTGCCTCTATTATACTATTTTAAAGGTTCCTCTTTTGTTTTGGAGTCTCCTACAATATGTTTACATGCACCCAAGAGGAAGAAAAAGAAAGAAAAAAAAAACACTTTACTTTTCTCATAATATACATTGCACATCACCTCATTTTTCAAAGAGTCTGAAAATGGTTTGTTTGACTCAGCCTCTCTATACCCGCGAGCCCACTCTACTCTGATTGGTCAGATGGCCCAGTCTGTTGTGATTGGTTGACCACTTACAGAGTGTGTCTGAAATGAAACACCGAATATCATGTCTGAATTTCAGCTCCGGATTTTCCTTAGCACTTGTATACACAGGGATACCAATAGGAACAATGGCCTCATTGTTTTCCATATCAATTCTAGCTGAGTCCTCATCCTTTGGAAGTGAAGCAAAGTGGATTTGCAGTGCTGAGAACAGCTTCTTCTCGACATGTCGACAACAGGAACCAAACTCTTCCGGTCTCAGCTACTACAGTGTTTGTGTGCGGGGAAAAGTCGATGTTGTTTGCGGGAAGCCAAGGAAGACTATAAGCTGGCATTACGCACATGTATTACATTGTTACTTACGTAGGCACGTAGGCACGTAACAGGAGGTGTCACTGGAATTGCAGTCGACTCGTTTCAGTTTGCAGTTCAGAATCAATTCTTTATTTTAGAAGACAATAACTTTATTTTTCGTGCACTTTAATTTTAAAACTTAGCAGACCTTTCACAAACAGCTCTACACACTATATGAAAGGCAGTATTAAAAAAACATAATAGGTGCACTTTACATTGTGGTATTTGGTCATCTGAATTTCTTTTTAGAGTGCAATGTATTTGACTTGCACTTGTCTTGTATTTAATTATACTGCCTAGTGCCTAGTTATACTATCAGCTGTTTGATTTTGCACCAAGGCCTATAGGAGAAAATCTCTCCCATGTAATGACAATAAAGCTTGACTAGAACGACTGAGCAAACAGCCAAAGCGACAGAATATGTGATGAAGGTCATTCACAGTGTGTCTATGAACATTTGAGAAGACAAGCAGCCAAGTTTAACAGCAAATAAGATGCATCTTTGATCATTATAAATGATTCTGGCTCTCTGCATAAGACAAATAGAGGACAATGAGGAAAATGAGATGGCTTGTGAAGTATTCTCTAGTCCGTTTACAGAGACCATGCCAAATCACAAACGCTCTGCCTGCTGATTGGCCATTGAATGGGTTCAATTGCACTGGATCAAGGGAGAGTTTAGAGGAAGAGGATATGTCCAAGAAATCTGTCACAATTAAATGTATGACTGGCTGTTTGATTATACTGAAGTTGGAATAAAAGCTTGGATTGTAGCACTTTGGAGGTTTTGAAAGAACACTGAGGCCCTTAGCCTCTTTGAAAGCAATTATAGTACTTCCCTCCTCTCGTCACAATCAGTTATGTTTACAGGAAAGATGAGCACTTCAGCAACACAATGTTGTGAGGGAAGTGAGAGCGACTAAACAACACAGAAAAGGCTGATGCTGACAGTTCTCAGCTGTGGTCAGTGTTTTGTCATCTTCTGTTCTCTGAAAACTTTCCAGAGACAGGAGCATCATGCCCCATCTTAAAAACAGTAAAACAAGTAAGACAAGTTAAACTAACAATTACTGAAGGTACTTACTGAGAACTGTCCAACTTAATTATCAAAAGGTACAAATACATTTTTTGGAAGCTGTAATAAGCTTAACGATTCAGCTTAAACTTGTCTTCTTCTTTTATGATGATGATGATGATGATGATGATGATTCATACTTAGGGTTGAATAATGTCTGAACATGTGATCAATGTGAACGATGTGCAATTCGATTCGTTTGCATTTTTGTGTAGATTTCTGTTGTATAATATAGCACCCATTTGGAAAAGAACTGCTGACCTGCTCTAAATGTTGGAAAGTCCTTGGAAATTGCAGTCTGACTCATCTGAGGCATAATGTGTTTGCTTAAATGATACAGTGGTTTTGAGTAAGTTTCAGATCACAGCAAAGTTAAAGGAAGGGTTTAACTTTATTAAAAAAAAATCTTATTTACTCATCATAAAACCTTTCAGTCAAACTTTACTTCGATTGTCCACTTTAGACGGTCTACTAACTATAAGTCACTTTGGAACTACATGTCACCTAACTCTCATAGTATTAATATACACTATAGGGTTAGTGTTAGAATAAGTTGACATGTAGTATCAAAGTTAATTATAGTAAGTAGAATATCTGTTGGGGTAATCAGATATTAGACAGTCTACTAATACTCTAATGACTACTAGTTGACATGTAGTTGCAAAGTTGCATACAGAATGTCTAAAGTGGACCATCTAAATAAAGTGTAACCAACTTTTCTGAAGCCATATGATTGCTTTGCATGCAAGAAACATTGGTGTTGGCTTCAGTAAGAATGGCAAATCTGACATTGTTCCTTTTATGGTGTTTTTGCCAGACATGTTCACCATTAATTGTTGCTATAGAGAAAAAAGCTGTGCAAAGGTTCTGAAAAAATAAAAAAATAATAATAATTAATTGTCTGTACCACAGAAAGTAATAGCAGCATTCAGGTTTGGAACATCATCACATTGTGTAAATGATGACAACATTTTCATTTCTGGCTCATTTTGCACATGATATGTCAAAAGAAAGATGTTTTGTTGTGTATCCACCTTTTTCCTTACTTCTCCGTTTCACGGAGAAACTTACAGCAAGAAACTTTCTGTATAGGATGCTTTGCACTTTCATTCAGTTGTTGTAATCAGCTAGACTATATTCCTGAGCTTCTGAAATAATATGTTCTCTTAGAGGTTGTCGTAACCGCTGCTTAATTGCTACAACGACAAGCCCAAAAGAAGAGCTGAATGCCAATTATTATTACATTGAATGAGATTGTATGTCATGCGGCATAGTTTGACAATAATCTGGAAAAGTTTTATTTTGGAGAACAAACTTAAGGAAGTTTTTGAGCAGTTGTCAACAATAGTTTTTAATGGGATTTTTATTCCAAATCTGGTGAAATGCTATATCTTTCTGTCCTCAAGATATGTGTCAAATCAATGTAAAAAATAAAGTGAATTTTGTGTTATTTGTAATTGACCCAAACTCCTGGAGCACCTGGGAAGTGTTTACTGTGAACTGAGCTGCTTTGACGGGTGAAGAACAGACATACACTATGATGTTCACGGTCCTTCATAATCACTCTTGTGCTGCCATCACAAAAAAATAATGTTGTCATTGTAGCCATTATGGGCATTAAACAACATACAAAGCTAGTTATGACGTCAGTAAAACAAGCTGTGAACCGGAAGTCCTGAGCATTCTCCAAAAGCATAATGCTAATTTTGTTCTCTCTCTGAAAATTGTGCATACTTTATTTGTTTCAGGTGAATCACAAGTCTCCATAAATGCCAGTCATTAGAAAGCTAGACAAAGGATCTGAAGATGTTGAGCCTTGTGCTTGTCTTTCATCAGCCATGCATTGTTTCTGCCAACATTGTGCCCAGGATTCGAAAATGGGATGTAGGATGTAGAGAAAATCACAGCGTTTATTCCCTCTGGAACATTTCCTTTTCAAAAAGCTTTTGTTATTTCCCATTTCGTCGAACCAAACCACAGGTCCGAAAAGAACACAACCATTTGCAAAGCCATTGCCTGAAGACAATGGAAATCAAAACTCACACCCTCTCCACTGTGAAGTAATTATGGATATTTCATAATGGCAGGCTGCAATTGTAGCTCGCATGATTATGCACCACTTTCAAGCTCTTTATGTAAGGAGAACTTCGCAGCAATCAATGTCTGTTTGTGACTTTCCATCAAAGCTCCAGTTAAACTCTTCTCTGGAAAGCATCCAGGCTCATGCCATGTTATAAAATTGGAATCAAAAAGAGCTTTATTGCTTTTATTGGATTTTTTCTTGGTAATGAAGTTTCTAGTGCACACATATAAATAAAAGATGAAAGAATACAAATATGGAAATGTATAAAGGTTAAGTCCGACATATGTACAGATTATATTAACAGTATGATATGAATAAATAGAAGTGAATGAATAGGAGTATAGCACAATTTTATGTCAAACCTAACACAAGGGAATATTATTTTATTTAAGAAAATGCATTAAACTAGGTATGATAACCTATGATACCCCTCTGTATGTAACAATTCAAATATTTGGCCAAAAAATATTCAAAAACTTTTATGAATCTTCAACCAGTGTATGAGCATGCTTGGTGCTAAGTCTTTGTAAATGATGAGAAAGATTAAACTCCTAGCATGCACATCTCTTTTGCTCTCCGATGCAATCCTTGCGTTGCACACCTGCTCTGTAATGTAGGTTCACCTTTAATTTGGCGGATCAGTGAGCATGCCTAGAATAGGTTTGGAAATCTTGTACGTGAAATGCATGGCATGTCAGACATTTTGTAATTAAACACTGCCTATTTACATTGCTGTGGAAGAAAAGAAAAATTAGACAACCCTGTAAATAATTTTTCATCATATTAGAACATACAAATGTGACCCAAACAGCAAAAACAAAAAGTTATTGTTATTTTCACATTCTCTTTAACATTCACATTATAAAACCTTCAAAATGATGTGATTTGTTGGAATCAGACAAAACATGAATGAGCTGCACCTGTTTGAAGTTGACAGAGTCAGTCCATTTTGAGAAAAATCGAGTTAAAGTTTTCTGAAGGTTCCAAAACAAAATCACAGAACAACCATACCTTAAATTCCCTGGTAATAACACTAAATTTGGCACACACCAAGTCAAAACCAAATATTTATAGGAAAAATATATATAGAATTAGGCTTTTGTTTCCACAATATCACAATTGTTTGATTAACATTAATGAAACAGACAGCCTATATTTTAGGACCTACTGTCCCACACATGCAGATCTAAGATAATGTTACTCATCAGATGTTTTCCCCTAACAGTTAAACTTATGACATAACAGATAATGTTTGCGTGAATACTTGCCAAGACAGATATTTTGAAATACTGTAATTCTCATGTGTATGTATTGCGTGCTGTCTGAGGCGCCTTTGTCAGTAAGATCATTTTGTTTACATCAGCATGAGTTTGAAAATCACATTTCATTGGTTCAGACTCATGTCACTGAGAATTTTCACTTGATTTGCCTGTATGTCGTAATTAGCTTGTGCGCATGGAATGACTAATTTTGCCGGCGGGGGTCAGAAATGTTATGTTGGCATTTTCACCGATATCAATAGACAAAAGACAATATAATTTAGCATTACCCATTTCTGGCGTGGAAAAAGTTGCTCATTTTATTCTAGCTTCATGCATTTCTTTTTCTATCAATATTTGAATGTGGGCAAGTTTAATTTAAAAAAAAAGCAACATTTTGAACAAAAAGATGAGAAAATTGTGTTTTTGTCAAAGACAGGATCTGATTCAGCATGATGATCAAAACATAGGTTGTGTCTGAAATTGCCCCCTATACCCTCAGTTACTATTCCCCACATTACTCCACTAATATAGTTCACTTGAAGTCACTTTGCATAGTCTGTGCTTGCTGTTTAATAATCATTTGAAACTTAGCAAACTGGCAGCTCCAGTAATAAGGATATACTGTATCTCCAGGTAAGAGGATATAGTATCTCATTAAGTCAGTACTCAGCATTATAGTGGTGTGTGTGGTGCAACGTACCTGTGTTCGATTGCTTCATCATCATCCTACTGGTTGTTGTCTGCGTGCAATATACTTGCATCTACCTGTTTGAATAAATACTGTTTATTGTTACTCATGCCTTCTATTTCTTGACAGTATGATATTAATATGAGGTGATACTGTAGCCACATTGGACCAGCGGTTTGGAAAGTGGATGGATTGATGATTCAGCTGTGGGCGCCATCTTCTGGCAAGGTGCAGGAATTCATTTGGCACAACCCTCACATTGCATTGTGGGTATTCAGTTGTACACTCGTTATTGCAGTGCGTTATGGGATTGAATAAGTGCACTTGATGACATCCCCTATGGTTTTGGACACCACTACAAATGGCTGTCCCTTATTTAAGTGTATAGGGGGCAATTTCGGACACAGCCAGATGGAGTAGATCAAGTCCATCAGTTTCACAGTCCTGTAGATCGTCCTGGGTCGACATTTAATTTGGTAACATTAGGCAGTTTTGATTTACACTCACCTAAAGGATTATTAGGAACACCATACTAATACTGTGTTTGACCCCCTTTCGCCTTCAGAACTGCCTTAATTCTACGTGGCATTGATTCAACAAGGTGATGAAAGCATTCTTTAGAAATGTTGGCCCATATTGATAGGATAGCATCTTGCAGTTGATGGAGATTTGTGGGATGCACATCCAGGGCACGAAGCTCCCGTTCCACCACATCCCAAAGATGCACTATTGGGTTGAGATCTGGTGACTGTGGGGGCCATTTTAGTACAGTGAACTCATTGTCATGTTCAAGAAACCAATTTGAAATGATTCGAGCTTTGTGACATGGTGCATTATCCTGCTGGAAGTAGCCATCAGAGGATGGGTACATGGTGGTCATAAAGGGATGGACATGGTCAGAAACAATGCTCAGGTAGGCCGTGGCATTTAAACGATGCCCAATTGGCACTAAGGGGCCTAAAGTGTGCCAAGAAAACATCCCCCACACCATTACACCATCACCACCAGCCTGCACAGTGGTAACAAGGCATGATGGATCCATGTTCTCATTCTGTTTACGCCAAATTCTGACTCTTCCATCTGAATGTCTCAACAGAAATGGAGACTCATCAGACCAGGCAACATTTTTCCAGTCTTCAACTGTACAATTTTGGTGAGCTCGTGCAAATTGTAGCCTCTTTTTCCTATTTGTAGTGGAGATGAGTGGTACCCGGTGGGGTCTTCTGCTGTTGTAGCCCATCCGCCTCAAGGTTGTGCGTGTTGTGGCTTCACAAATGCTTTGCTGCATACCTCGGTTGTAACGAGTGGTTATTTCAGTCAAAGTTGCTCTTCTATCAGCTTGAATCATTCGGCCCATTCTCCTCTGACCTCTAGCATCAACAAGGCATTTTCACCCACAGGACTGCCGCATACTGGATGTTTTTCCCTTTTCACACCATTCTTTGTAAACCCTAGAAATGGTTGTGCGTGAAAATCCCAGTAACTGAGCAGATTGTGAAATACTCAGACCGGCCCGTCTGGCACCAACAACCATGCCACGCTCAAAATTGCTTAAATCACCTTTCTTTCCCATTCTGACATTCAGTTTGGAGTTCAGGAGATTGTCTTGACCAGGACCACACCCCTAAATGCATTGAAGCAACTGTGATTGGTTGATTAGATAATTGCATTAATGAGAAATTGAACAGGTGTTCCTAATAATCCTTTAGGTGAGTGTATATGCTGTTTAATGTTTGAAGATCACATTAGCTTACGTCTCATCCGTCCTTCGGATGATACGTTAAACCGAGGTCCTGACTTTGTGGTCATTAAAAATCCCATGGCATTTATCGTAAAGAGTAGGGGTGTAACCCCGGTGTCCTGGCCACATTCCACCCATTGGCCCTTACCAATCATGGCCTCCTAATAATCCCCTTACATTGAATTGGCTCTATCACTCTCTCTCCTCTCTCCACCTATAGCTGGTGTGTGGTGAGCGCACTGGCGCCGTTGTACTGTGACTGCCGTCGCTTCATCCAAGTGGATGATTTTGAGCACCATATTTGTTAATGAATTCTCTGTTTGATTGGCTCAGAATACAGTCACCTGCCACCTAAAAGCCAGGTCCATTTTATCGTTGCCAGGGCATCCAACTCATGACAGCATGGTGCATATGAATGAAAGCTTGTGTGTGTCTTTGTTGATCCAATCAATAATCACAATATGGTGTTCCTGGCACCAGCTGTCTGTGTTTCATTAAAGCAGGGCAAGTGTCCTCTTCACTGCGGTGCACACTGTGCCCTGATAAGGGGGTTAAAATATGAAAAGAGCAACTGAAAGTCAAAGAATCTGTGTGGTGTCTCTAAACTCCTTCAAGGATGCTGGGGACCAAAAGATCCATGAGATTTACCAGAGCAGAGTGACACCAACAAAAAACTGCCCTTACAATTAGAGTTCACTGAAGCTTGGCGCATCACATCACAAAGGAAGGACATTTCTGAAGATCTTCACAAAAAAGTAATTGAAGCTGAGATGAGGCAGCTCTACAAGGAGGAGTGGGCCAAAATTTGAGGAGTGAAACACTCATATAGTGTTAGCAGGGTGTGGGTTATGGGGCGGGTTGAATGACATCAAAACAAGATTCAAATAAATTAATCTATGAAGCTTTACCTCTAAATATGAAGATACATTTCTAGCTCTGACTGATTTTAAATAGTAATTTTGGCCACCCCTGAAATGGGCTATAACATTAATATTACCAGAGCAGTTTAATTAAATACACTAGAAAACTGTGCTCATTCAGGGACATGCATGGACATCAAACATAATGTGTTTAAAATGCATATACACAGTTCATTTGAATGATAACGTTTGTCCTTTAATGCTGTTAAACTGAATGTACGAAACACATACATATATATGTGTGTGTGTGTGTGTGTGTGCGTGTGTGCCTAAAGATCATTGTGTAATTCACACCCTGACTATCAGTAGTTCTTGTTATTTAGTTCTTGTTTCTATGGGAGTGTTACTAGTTTTTGAGTCTAAATATATATATATATATATATATATATATATATATATATGCTTTTGCACAGTACTGTATATATATATATATATATATATATATATATATATATATATATATATATATATATATAGTACTGTGCAAAAGTCTTAGGCATGTTAATACCCCCCCCCCCAAAAAAAAAATTTGTTTTACGTCAGTTATTTATATCTTTTGCTGTAGTGTGTCAGTAGGAATTATCAGTTTACATTTCCAAACATTGTTTTTGCCATTAATTGTAATAATCCAGTGAGATTTCTGTATGCACAAGGAATCTGACAACAGCCGGTATGATCTGATCTCACCATCATCGAGGCCGTCTGTGATTACATGAAGAAACAGAACAAACTGAGACAAACTAAATCCAGAAGAACTGCGGGAACGTCTCCAAGATGCTTGAGGAAAGCAAAGCTACTGTGAAAAGTACTGGCACTTGTGTTAAAATGCTGTAAAGTGAGAATGCTTTCAAAAATAAAATCACAAAATGAATTTTTTTATGATTTAACTTCTATTAACTAATTAAAATCAATATATGGTGTAACGACCCTTTGCGTTTAAAACAGCTTTTGTCCAGGTACACTTGCGCATAGTTTTTCAGGTAGCTTTGCAGGAAGGTTTCTTCAAGCTTATTGGAGAAGTTCCCGCAGTTCTATATATACACACACACACACACACACACACATTGCATACATTTATTAATATTTCATTCGTTTTTTAGCATGTGTTCATGATTTGTATGACAGCCTGGGCAAAAATGATGTCGGCACAATCTGGCATGTTTCATTGCATTATCACAAATAAAACAATCGACTCTAAGCACAGCTATACAATATGCTTACAAAATCGGGTGAAGATGTCAATTTTCAAAATATAGCAGGGTACTGCAATTTATTTTTTTATTTTTTTATTTTTTTTCACTGAGCAATGGTGGAGACAGTAATGATAAAATCTTTATCTTCTATCATTTCCTTTGTTGTCATGCATGCTAAAGCTATTAATGAGCGCTCAGTGTGCAGTGCTGTATACCTTCAGAAGCCTCACAGCTGAACCTTTGCATCTGTAACTTTCCTTTGAGTTTGAATCGCAGAGAGGACACGAGACCTGATTAATTAGTCCCCAGACGCAGGCTGATACTCAGGGGCCGGTGGTGTGGTACCACACAGATGCACAGACTCTCAGCATTCAAATGAGCCTTCATACAACACAGCATCTCCTCACGCTTGCTGACACAAATTGCTGCTTAGGCCATGTGGCCAATTTGAGAGATAATGTTTGCATTCTCTGCTGAAAGGCTTTTACCTAATTAGAACTGAACGTAAAGGTGGCATCGTATTGCCACAGTTAATTATGATTCTGATATGTGTGTCTTGTGTATCTTTTCTCTCTCTTTCACCTTTGCCCACTCTGCCAGGTAATCGAGACAGATGTCTGCTGTTGACTCACTCCACACGACCACAGCAGGGAAATGGACAGAGGTTTAGAGGTTTTATAAGAGACAAATTGCTCTTATAAAAATGTAACAAGAAAAGTTTTTTTTTATTTTTTTTATTGTATCTTTTTAAATTATGTACTTATTTGGATTTGTCAGATTTTTTGCAAAGAAGGATATTTCCGCTGAATAATTAAACAAAGGAAATTCTGAATGCCTTTAATTAAAGCTGAAAAAAATTGAAATGTGTAATAAAGCTGGCCAGTATCATGCTTTTCCATGTGATGTTAGAAAGTGTCAACCGCTAAAGAAGTTGCTATTTTAAATTGACACTTTTTTTAAGTATTAGAACAACAAAGAGTCCCAAAGAAGTCAAGGGGAGAAAAAAAAAGCTTACTTTAAGAGTTCAGTCGTTGCAGAGCATAATTGCTGCATGCTCCTTTAATATAAAATTCCAATGATGTCTGTATATGTGTGATTTATCATTCATTGTAATGACTAATCTCATCTTTTGGTTTGTGATGATCTAAAAATGAAGAGACAATAATCAAATTATCTTAGACAAGATGAGAATATAATGAGATAACATCATTGGTTGAGTATTTAATTCACTGTATTATTCAACCACATTGTGATTAAAATATAAACCAGCAAAAATAACTATATTGTGATATGTACTGTTTGAGTGAGCTGGTACTACACAAAAGTACTGTGCAGTTGTATTATGCTAAGCAGGTTACGCTGTTCATTAAGTGACTTGGCCAAAGCTCTACTGCACTGTCCTCATTACTTTGCCCAGTTTTGTTTGTACTGGTTTTGTGGCTGCATGTCATTAAGCTCTAGTGAACAGGATTCACTGCAAATGAAGTATACTAATGACAAGTTACTATAATAAGAAACTAACATATATTAAAGGCAATCATTTGCACTACCACTACCCTTATAAAAAATAAGCTAAATCAAGGGTTCTATAAGTATACTTCTTTTTAAACTAAGAATACAAAGTTACAATGTTCAAACTTCAATGCAAAGGGAGATATTTTCTTTGACAGAAATCGCTTTTTAAGGACTACAACAAACGGCTGGTAGGGACTACAACTGTCACCACCACGTCATCACCATGTCATGGATTGTCTCCACCTGTGCTCATTTGTCCCTAATTAGTTTACCTTCTACACCTGTCTAGTTAGTTTCCTTCTGTGTATTTATACTCCCTGTTCTGTTCAGTCCTTTCCTGGGGATTAGGGAAGTTAAAATATCCAAGGTAGTAATATGTTCAGCTTGTAGTTCAGCTCTAATAAGTTTGAAGGAGATGAAGTCAGAAACAAGACAGGATATGGTAATAGAGATAATTCAAGAATTATATTCAATCAAATAAGCTAGTTTAGAGGTACAGTTTTTTAGGGTTCCAACTCATATTGGGTTGAGAGGTAATGAGGAGGCTGATGCATTAGCAAAAAAAAGGCAATAGAATGAGAAATAGTAGATCTACATATTTTATTTAGTAGGTCAGAAATTAAATCTATTATTACAAAGAATATTCTGAAAATATGGCAGCAATATTGGGATAATGAATTAAAAGGTAGACATATGCATCAAATACAGTCAACAGTGGGTAAGGGAAGAATATCAGGTAGGAGTAGGTATGAAGAGAATATGATTACAAGATTAAGATTGGGGCATACAAGATTGAATAGTACATTGCATTTAATAAGTAAGCATCCAACAGGTTTATGTGAGGTATGTGAAGTTAGTGAAACAGTTGAGCATATATCAATGCACTGTAGGAGATATAATGTTGAAAGGAAAGAGTTGGAGGAATTAAATAATATAGGAGTTAAGTTTACAATTCAAAATGTATTAAAGTCAGATAGGAGTATAATACATTTAATGGTAGAATATTTGGGAAATACTGGGTTAAATAAGCGTATTTAAATTATTTTTATTTTTTTTTATTCTCTGTCATGGGGGCTGAGAGTGGACGGAGGAGCTGAACGCAGTGCCAGATGAATATCTATGAAGCCTATGTGCGGGTAAATAAGGGAATTTATGTCGATTGAGAGGTTAAAGTAGTATAGGAAAGTGTCAATGGTCCATTTCTAAGACAGGTGGCGGTAATGCACATATTTGTCTGCGATCCACCGTAAAAAGCAAGAAGAAGTCCTTAGTCGGTTCTTGTTTGTGTTAGTTGTGGATGTGCCTGTTCTGCCTGTATTAGTTTAAATAAACATTGTTGTACCTTCATCGTCTTGTGCCTTCAACGACTACCAACACCGTTACAGAAGAACCGACCTCTCAAAACGAGAAAAAGAAGAATGGACTCACCAGCACTGCGACTCCTTCTCCTGCCTGAAAACCGTAGGTGGCTTGGATACCTGGCCTGGGGGCTCGGGAACGGAAACATCACCCTCTCAGCCAGCGAGCCCGAGGAGCCCACGGAGAACATCAAGGCCCTGGAGATGACGCAGGCAGGTCAGTCCACCTCAGAGCCAGGAGCGGACCTGGACCTTATAGACCTGTGGTCAGCGGATCCTATTCCCACCCAAGTCCCCAACCTCGAGTCTTCATCTTCGCCAGTCCCGTCTGGAAACCTGCAGCCTGTATCCCTGCCTGACCTCCTAGTCCCGTCTTCATCGCTGGTCACGGCCAGCCCCCTGGATCCGTCGGCACCACTGGTGTGGTCCAGCTCCTCGGCTCTGCCTCCGCCGCTCACTCCGTGCAGCTCATCCTTTGCGCCTCGGGCTTCCCCTCCACCAGCTTGGCATGAGGCTGAGCCCCCGGCTGCACCTCGGCCTGTCAGTCTGTCACCCTCGCCTTGGCTCACCGTTCCCTCATCGCCTCCACGGCTAGTCTGCCCGGAAGCTCCGCTGGACTCCCTAGTCTATCCTGGTCAGCCTTTGGAGGTCGACGTCCAGCTTCCACATCGGACTTCCGGGATGCCGGCTACGCCTACACCCTGCACGCCTACACCTCAATCGGACTCCTCCCTTCCTTCAACCTCCCCGTCATCCTCGCTCACCACATCGTCGCCCCGGTCATCCCAGACCTCGTCATCACCTCAGTCCCGCGACCCAACGGCTCAGCGCCAACCTTCCAAACCAGCGATGTCGCCCTGTTCCGTCAACCTCTCTGTTCCACCTGTTCCTCTACCACTCACCATGGTTCAGCCTCCGCCGATCGTTCCCTCGGTCAAAACTCCTCCCTGGTTCCTCCCACCGTCAGCTCCACCATGGTATACATCTCCACCGACGACTCCTCATCACCATCCATCACAAGCTCCACGCCCTCCGCTGAAGCCTCCGCCCTTTTTTCTTTTTTTTTCTTCTCTTGTCGTCTTTACGGCGCGAGGACGTGCCTATGCGAGGGGGGCATTTGTGTCACCACCACGTCATCACCATGTTATGGATTGTCTGCACCTGTGCTCGTTTGTCCCCAGTTAGTTTACCTTCTACACCTGTCTAGTTAGTTTCCTTCTGTGTATTTGTACTCCCTGTTCTGTTCAGTCCTTTGTCGGTTCTCGTTTGTGTTAGTTGTGGTTGTGCCTGTTCTGCCTGTATTAGTTTAAATAAACATTGTTGTACCTTCATCTTCGTCTTGTGCCTTCAACAACCACCAACACCGTTACAACAACGAGCTTCTTCCTGGTTGGGTGACATCCCAAACCCTAACATTTACATAAACCCCGCCACTGGGAACACGCAACAAAGGGGGTGGATCCATGTTGGGCTGCTTTAGAGAAGAGGAAGAGTTGTTGTAGCTGTTTTTTATTAGCCTGACTACGTCAGACTTCGTACTTCCTGGCAAAGACTGAGCTTCTCGTCCTCCCTGCCAATCCATCTCTACAACACGACTTCACTATCCAGCTAGATTCATCATCAATCACCCCATCAAGGTCGGTCAGAAATCTTGGAATAATATTGGATGACCAGCTGACCTTCACAGATCACATTTCAAAAACAGCTCGATCATGCAGGTTTGCACTGCACAACATCAGGAAGATCAGGCCTTTCCTAACTGAGCATGCAACACAACTTCTCCAGGCCCTGGTCATTTCTAGGCTTGAGTATTGCAATGCTCTTCTGCCTGGACTTCCATCATGTGCAACTAAACCTTTACAAATGATTCAGAATGCTGCAGCTCGTCTTGTCTTCAATGAGCCAAAAAGGGCCCACGTCACTCCTCTGTTCATCTGTTTGTGGTTCCATCACAGAGAGCCACAAAATCACTGTCCAGAACATTCTCATTCACGGTTCCATGCTGGTGGAATGATTTCCCCACCCTCATCCGGAATGCAAAATCTCTGACAACATTCAAGAGACAGCTGAAAACGCATCTCTTCTGTGAGCACTTAACCTCATAAAAAAAAAAAAAAAAAATTTAAAAAAACTTTCCTTTTCCTTTATTCCTCGCTTATCAGGCTTATGCTACTCTGAACAATGCCTGAACTTCGTATTTTGAGCACTTCTTGTGTTGTTTTTGCCTCTTCACGATGACTCGCTTAATTTAGTCCTAATTTGTAAGTCGCTTTGGACAAAAGCGTCTGCTAAATGACTACATGTAAATGTAAATGTATTTACATCTGAGTAGAGCTTGCAGTTATGAGGGGGTGGGACATTTCCAGATCACATGGTAAGAGGTGCCAATCACAACACATTTCATATTTTGAAAGGAGGGGCTTCATCTAAAACCACGCAATCAACCAGACTGGGGAGAGAGGAGCTGTAAAATATGTAAAAAATTATGTGTTTTTTGAACAGTCACGCATGAAAATAAATTCTAGTACACCCCAAAAACAAAATCAAGACTTTGGAAAAAAAATCCTTAATAGGACCCCTTTAAAAGGACACTTAAGCGTACTAGCAGACTTATATTGACAGAAAAGGCAATGTATATTGGGCCTATACTTGTACTCAATCTATTGATTGAGATATAGGAAGTATAATTTAGTATTCTAAGTATACTTGGCTTGTAGTTGAATCTTTTGATTGAGTAGCCTATTAAATTCTTTTTTCACATAGTTTTACACACTGTCTTTCAAACTTACATTGTTTGAAAATAATGATTTATAAAGCAAACAGATATTTTCCTAATTCTGAGCATCTGATTTTTTGTGTAGGCTAGTCCACTCGAAGTGTAATTTACTTTACTCAAATCTACTTTACTCTTTCCCCGCCATTGACTGAATTTGCCAGCTATCCATGTTATACGGTAGGGGGCGCTATTACACACCTTCTGAAATAGTACAGACTCTCCGGATCAAAACACAGGCGAAGAAGATGCAGAAACAAGAAATATTATATATAAGTAGATGCACGTGCAAAATAAAAATAATTCATTACATTTATATAGCACTTTTCTCTGCACTCAAAGTGCTTTACATAGAAGGGGGAATCTCCTCAACCACCACCAATGTGCAGCATCCACCTGGATGACCATATTGCGCCAGAACGCCCACCACACACCAGCTTATTGGTGGAGAAGAGACAGAGTGATGAAGCCAATTAGTACACATGGGGATGATTAGGAGGCCATGATGGATAGAGGCCACTGGGCAAATTTGGCCAGGATGCCGGGGGTTACACCCCTACTCATACCAATACTCACTTATAATTAATAATAATAATAATAATAATAATAATAAGTAGATGCACATGTAAAATAACACGATCATCAACATTTAACAGCATGTAAATCAAAACTGCCTAATGTTACAGAATGAAAAGTGAAAATGTTACAGTCCTGAGCTACAGGACTGTGAAGCTTTGGGGGTGTTGATGGACTCGATCTAATCCATCTGTGTGTTGATCATCGTTCTGAATCCTATCTGGACGTAGTACAATTTTCTCTGCTTTTTGTTTAGAATTTTACTTTTTATGAAACTTACCCACATTCAAGTGTTAATAAAAAGGATGCATAAAACTAGAATAAAATGTTTTTTTAAATGTAAAGAGTCAAAGTACAGCCCCCAATTTCACAGCCAAGACTTAAGCCTTGTCCAAAACTAAAATGCATGTTTGAGCTGTTTTAACTGAAAGCAACTTGCACTGACATATCTTAAAATAGTATTTGGTTTCACTTTATTTTGATGTTCCCTTTAACACATTCTGTTGTCTATAAGTAACGTTGCACCTACATGTTGAAACTTTCCTAAACAGATGAATGAGAACCAGACTTGAGAAAGCAGATGTATGCATTCCTGGGGGTTTAAAGCAAGGTGTTTATTCCATTTCAGCATGAATTTCCATTGACACAATTTACTGTACTCTTTTATGGTGTGTTTGCAGTCTTTTTTTTTTTTTTTTTTGTTATGTGGGATGTAATTTTGCAACCATGCCTTTCACCCTACAAAACAATGTAACAATCAATTGAACATGGTTTTGTAGTTATGCTAATACCTCTCCATGACATGTGACCAATTTGGCTCCAGCTTAGCTAATGTTACGATTGTGTAATGAGTGGGAAAACTCGCCATTAATTGCAGTCCAACTGAGGAGGCAGGGTGGGGCTCTGGAGGCGGACGAGGGGCTGGCGATGGGCAGGAAACAGGTAGAGATAACAGCGAGCCAGGGATGAGACGAGAGCAGGAAGAGCCAGGTTAGGAACCAGAGCACAGCTAGAACGAAGGCCCATGGCGGAGTCAAGGGAGGAGCCATGGTGGAGATTGGCAGGCGGACCCAGTGGGGACAACAGACAGAGATGGAGGTGAAGACCTAGGCGGAGCCGAAGAGCTGATGAGACCAGGTGACACCGATGGATCTGGAAACCGAGGTGGAGAGACAACTGACGAAGGTGGAGATGGAGGGACCCCAGTAGAGCCATGAGGATGACTGTCACAGGTGGAGCAGAGGGAGGGAGGAGCCAAGGTTGAGCCAACTGGTTGACAAACCAAGGCTGACAGGCTCGGTGGCTGGTTGCGGAGCCAGGGGATCCTCTCACCAAGGCGGAGCTGGAGACCAGAAGACCCGAGGCAGATCCACACAGCAGAGTGGAGTCAGAGGAGGAGCCAAGTCTAAATTGGAGGCAGGGCTGAGGAACTGGCTGTCATAGGCAGAGGAGGTGGTAGAAGGAGGCTGAGCGGGACCTTTGGAGATACAGGAGACTTGGAGTTGGGTGGGACCAGCAGAGACACAGGAGACTTGGAGCTGGGTGGGACCAGCAGAGACAGGAGTCCTCATCCTCATAATAATAATTCCCAGAGGCCAGGTCTAGCTCATCCTCAGTGGTGGGAGTGGGAGTGGATGGGACAACCTTCCATCCCCTCGTACTCCACGAGCACGCCCACTGAAACGCATGGTGTTGCTGGCTCATGTACCTGTTCAGACTCTTCATTGGGCTCAGGCTCTTGAGGGAGGCGGCTGGCTGGGCTCTGGATCTGGAGTGGGGCTGGTGACATCTTCATCAGCAGTGCAGACAGTGAATGGCGATCTATTGTTCACTAGCACCAACTACACAAAAGCGGCAAAATTCCACCATGCACCAACACGTGGCAGGCAGGCGTGCCTTGGATCGCTCGCTGAGGATGGTATATAAAAAAAAAGTCCATAGTTTTTTTTTTTTAAAGTAAGAAAGAAAAATGCCAAGGGGTTAAATATACAGAGATAATGAGGGAAATAATAAACAACAGGTGAACATAATATGTAGCTAAGGGAACAAACTAGTGAACAGAACTCAGCCTAATAGGGACAGGGAACACAATGGAAATGAAACCAAAACACAACTTAACAGAATTAAACATAACCCTGACAGCTAAAGCCTGCTTGAAAAGGCGCTAAATGTCACTAGATGACATCATGTGTTATACAGCATATTCGTGGCATCCCATATTATTGCATCATATTGCATGACTTCTGCCTAATGTCGGCACCTGTTTTCTCTACTAATCCATGCTCCCATACTCTAATGTAATATACTATATTAGCCAAATGTAAAGAAAGCTGTTCTCATTTACATATTTCCTTTCAGACAACAGAGCGTGTATGAGTGACGGAATACATTTTAACCAGCAATCACCACAGCACTGCCAAAATTCCTCATTTATAACTGCAACGTTGTTGGCCAAAATCACTTTTCATGTAGGTTTAAGATGGCAGTTGTACTGTGATATCAGATATATTTACCTGTTAAATTATAACAGAGAGAAAGTTAAAAGCCACGCAATGTTTTCTCTCACACAGCGCACAAAGTCACAAAAATGACATTCAGTTTCAGTTAGTGTTGCTTCTCTCTTCTCACATCTTTAGAAGTGCGCTACATTATCACATGTCCTCTCTATATTTTTTTACAAGGCATCATAACTATAACTATGTTTAATTCAGTGAGTGATGTTACTTTGCATTTGGCAGTTCGAAAAGGAGTCAACAGATGTTCAAAAAAGGATACAGAAATGACTTATGGTCCATCTGTCTCCCTGAAAAGGTCAAATCAAGTGCATTGAATTTCATGCAGTAAGCTTTGTTCTAATTTTTTAGATGAAGTAGGTAATCAGGGTATTCTATTGACACAGAGAATTTGTTGTGCACAGTGTAGGTACTAAAAAACTGCAGCAATAGCACGAGTAGTGTGGCAGTCCCGGCGCCATGGGCTGGCATTGGGGGGTCTGGCCCACCCTGTGAGTCACTAGTGCCCGCCCTGGATGAGCCTGTCTCCCTTCACTAACTCCACGTTACGTCCCACCAACCACCAGTCCTTGCTTGTTTGCACAATATAAATTATAATATATATATATATATATATATACAGGCTAGCCATTCCAGCAATGCTAGTAGGTCTAACGTTACTTGCCAAGGCCATAGCCTCAAGCAAGGGTCGTCACAGGTGGTAGCACCAGGGGATCTCGGAGTTGAAAAACCCAACCAAGTAATCTTGAAATTCTTTCCTGCACGTTCAACAGCTCCTGGCATGGAAGCAGAGAATGGCTGGAATAATCTATTCATGCAGAATGCAGATGCTACATTCTGCTACCCATGCAGAATGTTTCGAGCACCCTCTGCCACAGACACCACATTTACCATTATTGGATTTTGCGACTGGAAGCATGCAGTGGAAACTAGGAAAGGACTTAATAAAAATTTAGCGTCAAAAGAACACCAGAATTGTGAAGCTACGTGGAGGGACAAGGAGAGACGGATTCAGACTGGTAAGGAAATCACAACTTTAATCAATGCAAAACATTTGGAATGCAATAGATACTACTTGTCATCAATAGTCGATGTCGTCGAGTTACTTGCAGTGAACCAGCTACCTTTTAGAGGTGACCATTATGCTTTTGATTGTATGGCTGAAGATGGATGCAGAGTACTTTTGTCTTTATTTTAAAATACTTTGAGGAAAGATGCTGTGTTGACCAAGATAGCGCAGACTATCCCACACAATGCTTGGTATACTAGCCATGACATTCAAAACATTTTGATAGAGATTATGAGTACTTTGGTCACTGAGCACATAGTGAAAGAGGTTGGTGAGTCATTTTATACGATAAAAGTGTATGGAACTCGAGACCTGACGGGAAGAGAAAATATTTTGATAGTTGTGCGTTTTGTGAATGAACTGCATGAGCCAATTGACCGTCTTCTGACAATTGCCACCGTTGACCAGGGAGACGAAGAAACACTCACTGACACGATCATTGAAGAATCAACAAAAGCAGGACTGAGTTAAGCCTGGTTCACACGGGACGATTTTAAAATTGTCGGCCGATTTTCCAAACCTGAGAGACCCCACACACGGGGATAAAAAAAAAAATCACGGGTCTAACAGTTTTGGTCGTACAGTGTGTGGTGCGCAGCCACATGGCAAAATCAACACATCACACATGAACCGATTTGACTCCCGAGCATTCCCAGATCAGACGGGAAATCACGCAAAATACCTCGAGATCAAACGTGACTTCAGAGTAAACAATCATGGCGGACGAAGAGGATGCAGTGGCAATAGTTTTTAGTTTGTTTTTAACCGGAAAAAAACGTTATCAAAAGAAAAGGCGATGATCTCTGACGTCCACCGGACTTTCTGGTGCGCGATGCCGCCGGCTGTTTTGATTATATTTCCCGGTGTTTCCTCGCCGCCTCGTCACCTCGCTTTCTGATTGGCTACACTCCACAGTCCACAGGCTGCGTGCTCGGGGGACACCACACACGAGAAGAAATCGGGCCAAATAAATCCAACATGTTGGATATCCCCGATTTGAGATCGGAGCGGTCCCGACGTCCTTCCGAGCAGACGAGAGCAGCCTTAACACACCACACACGGCAGGAATATCTGATCAGATTATTTTACGATAATCGGAGCATCCTTAAGATTGTCGGAAGGGGTGAATCGGGGCTAAAATCGGCCTAATTATCCTGCCGTGTGAACCAGGCTTTAGGAAAATAATCAGTCAGATGTATGATAGTGCCTCCCTGATGTCTGGTAAACATGTAGGGGTGCAAAAACTTCTCCAACAAAAACTGCACCGAGAAACACTGTATGTCCATTGTTTCGGTCACCCATGCTTTGTGGTGGACTTTTTCACTATGTGTAACATGCTCTACAAATTCTGCAGAAAGCCTACCGTTGTCATTCTCTACAAGGGAGAGACATTGAAGCGCCTCCAAGACCAACGCTGGACTGGTCATTCTGGCACAGTTATTCTGAGATCATTTGATGACCTAGCCACACAGCTCCAAGAAATCAACAGCAGCCCAGCCTATGGAGCAGAAGTGCGAGTTGAAGCAGCAGGTTTACTATGGGCCATGTCTGAACCCAGCTTTAGGTTCATTGCCGACATGGTGCACACAATCTTATCTTATCTCAACCCCCCTAATATGATCCTAAATTCAGCATGTACGTGTATTGAAAATATCCGTTCTGAGACGGAATTTGTGACACTCTTGAAACGTTGCAAAGGTACAACAATAGAGCCTGTGCCAAATAAGAGACGACGCACACTAAACACATCCTTCACTATCCATGTAGTTGAGGAAATAATATATGAAGATCTCAGCGACGAAACAGAACTACGCAGGATGTATTTCAGTTGTATCAAAGCAGTTTGTGGGGAAATGAAAGAGCACTTCGGTCTAGCAGTCATTAGTATTAGTAGACTGTCTGCTTAATGTCTGCTAACACTTTATTTTGATGCTCCCCAAAAGACATTCTACTGACTATAAATAACTGTGTAACTACATCAACTTGTTCTACTTACCCGAACCCGAACCCTAACACATACATTTTACACAGATTTCATTCAAGAAATTGTTTTAGTTATGAGCAGACATTTCCGTAAATACTAAGCAAGACACACTTTCAATCAACCATTCAATAGTAATAACAATTGCATGAATGATGTGTAATCTAAGCATAATAGTCACATACAGTATCTAGGTTGTAGACATGACATAAAATCGTCCAGTTGAACGCTGTTTGATTATAAGTCCGTCTAACATTATTTTGGGATGATCTGATGCATTTTGATGTGTAAAGTCTCAGTGTCTGTGGGTTTTAAAAGATTTTGATCCTGTGTTTCAGAGTGTTTTAGGTCTTTGAGAAGATGGTCTGTTTTGTATCCATGTCGTGGGGATCAAAAAACCTCTGGTGTTATCTGTGGAGTTGATAAGTTAGCTCAGACTGAATGGAGTTCCAAATGGCAGAACGTCTGATTTAGGTTCCTGCATGTTGATTTGGAGTTATGCAGCTCGTTTGAGCTTCCGCAACCAATGAGCTTAGTTCTCGTGTTACGCAGCACATTTCAGCTTCAGAGAGAACCAATGAGGTTCATTCTTGTGTTACCCAATACGTTTGAGCTTCAGCAAGAACCAAAGAGGTTTGTTCTCGTGTTACGTAGCACGTTTGAGCTTCCACAAGAACCAATAAGGTTACTTTTTGTGTTATGCAGCACGTTTGAGCTTCCTCATGAAACGATGAGGTTCATTCTTGTGTGTTACACAGCAAATTTGAGCTTCCACTAGAACCAATGAGGTTCATTCTCATGTGTTACGCAGCACGTTTGAACTTCCGCAAGAACCAATTAGGTTTATTCTTGTGTTACGCAGCACATTTGAGCTTCAGCAAGAACCAATGAGGTTAATTCTCGTGTGTTACTCAGCACGTTTGAGCTTTAGCAAAAACCAATGAGGTTCATTCTTGTGTTACACAGCACGGTTGAGCTTTAGCAAGAACCAGTGAGTTTCATTATCATGTTATGCAGCATGTTTGAACTTCCGCAAGAAACAATGAGGTTTATTCTCGTGTTACACAGCATGTTTGAGCTTCAGCAAGAACTAGTGAGCTTCATTCTCGTGTGTTACGCAGCATGTTTGAGCTTCCGCAAGAACCAATTAGGTCCATTCTCGTGTTATGCAGCAAATTTGAGCTTCTTCAAGAATCAGTTAGGTTCATTCTCGTGTTACACAGCACGTTTAAGCTTCAGCAAGAACCACTGAGGTTAGTTCTTGTGTGTTACACAGCACGTTTGAGCTTCCGTAAGAACCGATGAGGTTCGTTCTCGTGTGTTATGCAGCACGTTTGAGCTTCCGTGAGAGCCAATGAAGTTAATTCTCGTGTTACACTGAAAAAAATTATTCGTTGAATTTAATAAAACAATGTATCGTAAGTGGTTGCACACAAATGATTTTAGCTACATTTAAACAAATGCATTAAGTTGAACTAAAATTGATTAAGTTCAACTTAATGCATTTGTTTAAATGTAGCTAAAATCTATTGTGTGCAACCACTTACGATAATTTTTTTAATTAAATTCAACAAATGATTTTTTTCAGTGTACGCAGCATGTTTGAGCTTCCCTAAGAACCAATGAGGTTAATTCTCTTGTTATGCAGCATGTTTGAGCTTCCTCAAGAACCAATGAGGTCCATTCTCGTGTTACAAAGCACATTTGTGCGTCCACAAGAAACAATGAGGTTTATTCTCATGTTACGCAGCATGTTTGAGCTTCATCAAGAACCAGTGAGGTTAATTTTAGTGTTACACAGCACGTTTGAGCTTCCTCAAGAACCAATGAGGTTTATTGTTGTGTGTTACAGCACATCGGAGCTTCCACAATAACCAATGAGGTTCATTCTTGTGTTAAGCAGCACGTTTGAGCTTCTGGAAGAACCAATGAGGTTTGTTCTTGCGCGTCAAGTAAGTTTAGTTGATCAATGTTTAAATGTGAATAAAAGCCTAAATTAAATCTGTTCATTATATAAAGCAATCAAGTCTCTTTAGAAAATTGGGCAAAACCACTCAATTTATATGGATTACTTTTACGATCACTTTATGAACTTTTTGAATCCTCAAAGTGGTAGTTGCGTAGCTGTCAACGGAGGGACAGAGGGCTCTCAGATTTAATCAAAAAGATCTTGATTTGTTTTCCAAAGATGAACAAAAGTCTTACAGGTTTGGAACGACATGAGGGTGAGTAATTAATGACCGCATTTTTGGGTGAACTGTCTCTTTAATCTCAATGAGACTTTTGCAGGTTAAAAAAAATACAAGACAAAGATGAACAGCAGTAATTATATGAAATTCAAATAGTAGGTTCAGGAGGAGCCTAAACATTCAGTCCCGTCAATCAGCGTAGCATTCAACAAGCGTACTATATAAGCAGCAGACACCAGTGCCCTCATTGACAAATTCTTCTGGCAGCCCTCCTCCTCCTCCCCTTCTCCTCCAGTAAATTATCTCTATCCTCTTATGCACAATTCCATCATAGGGGGGTTTGGAGCTGGAGCTGAAGCCGAGCCTCAGGTTCTAGCCTCCTCCAAGGACAGCAAGCCAAGTTAGTTTACTATTAACCTTTAAGGCTGAATGAGCAGGCAAACTACACTGTAAAAAATAAAATAAAAATTACATTTATGCTGAAACATGTCGATAGAACATCTATCAGTCATTAGTCAACGTCTAACAACATTGTGACGTCTAACAACAACATTGTGGTAGCCCATTGTAAACAAATGAAAGCTCTAGCGCAAGTTCTGCCAGGAAGATTCAATTGTTACATCACTTATTACCTTCACATCTAACCAATCGTGTTCTAATACTTGTAGTATAAAAGATCGGTACTTACACATGTCTGAGTTTGCAGATGCTGACGCCAACATTCAGTTCGCAGAAACTGACGCTGGTCACCCGCGTCTCGATTGCAACCATAACGACACAAAATCATATCGTAGAAAACCAGCGCATGGCGGTTCTAAAAAACAGCAATCTCATGAGAGACGATCTCCTCATACTGGTGTTCAAGTTCCAAGTCTTTCAAGTTGGTTCGGTATGCGCTTAGTTCCACCAGCCACTGTCAACATGTCCCCTCTACTATGATCAAACTTCATTCAGGTAAGGATATTAACTTGGTTACTCTGCTGCTCTCTTCATCAGCGGCAGAGGGACAGTTGGTGACTACGGCGACTTGGCAGCTGGGCCTGTTTGCACCTGGTGCGTTTTTACTGATCGGATAGCAATCTGATTTATCAAAACAATTCCATTTACACTTTTCGCAAAACGGATATAAACCGGCTCTTCAACTCCCGCGCACTATATGCCGATTTAATGGAGTTCACGTCACCGAAAAGCAACAGATAAGAGCTACATTTTATGATCATCAGCTAATTTCAAAATCAAAGACCACAGTAGGAGAGAGAGCGGCAACAGAACTGGTAAGATCATTTAGTTTCTCTACGTTTAATGAAGACGATTGTTTGTTAAGCATCTGCGACTTTCACTTCGATTTGCGATAGTTTGCACGTTGGCTTGATGAATGCTCAGGTACGGCGATGCAGTAGCACCGTCAAATTTGGCTATAAGGTACTCAAGGCAAGTGCTGTATCGTGAATAGGCCTAAGTAACGGCTGAAGGGGTTGCAGGCACTCCGCTTCACGTCGTGCCTAACAACGCCCTTCAGCCTTTACTTATTCACGATACAGCACTTGCCTCGAGTACCTTATTGCTTTTATAAAACGGTTGCCACACAACACAAATATTAAACGTACACTATGGAATTTTTTCTCCACTAGGGGTCGCTAACATATTTACAATAACAAAGGCGTAGTTTGATGACACAACATTTGCTAAGAATTATGGATCTTGTCGTCAACGTCAAGCCGACCGATCTAATAATGTTTATGGATGACTGAATACATCGATGCTTTTATCATGACTGTGATATGAAGCAGTTCGGGGTTGCTAAGAGACAGCTATCAGCTCAGAACGCGACGCGAGCTCCCGCGGATATAAAAGGAATGGACATCTCATTCTACCGAACTACACGCAAGTGCAGAATTACAACTCACAGGTCAGTTTATTAGACAAATTAAACTTGTGAGGTAACGCAGCGTTGTTTCACTTGGTCTACCATTACACTATCACACTAAACTGCATTTGAATGTGTTGAAATGTATGTGTTAGTTTGTCTGTATGAGACTAGCAGTAAGCTAGATCAACATTAGAATAACATACAGATCATATTCTGACATTTTATCATTGTTGAACTATTTAACATTGATTAGTTTTATGTAAATGTGCTCACCTGTTTAATAAAGTACATGTAGAAGCGGTCGAAGTCTCGGACGTGGAGCTCTCGTTTATATACTGTCTATGGGAGCTCTAGGCATCTCGAAAACACCGCGCTGATATTGATTCTCAGTTTAGTTCTCCTTTTTTTATCCAAAGTCTGCTTGCCATGGTCCATAATGTTTGAACGAAATAACAACAGCGTGCAGATAGACATTGCGAACTACAGTGGTCCACGTCTGTCGTCTTGGTTACTATCAGAGGGCTCACGTCATTGGTTAATTAGACGCAGCAGTACATCCCACTGCAACTTTCATGAAGTAAAATCACTAAAAGCATTCCTTCCGCTGGAAAAAAATAGTCCCTGACCGTAAACAGCAACAGAAGTTACATACATTATTTTGCCAATAGATGGCGGCAAAGACTGTCTTATGAATGAGTCAGTCGGTAGAGAAGACTTTTATATTGAAAAGACTCAAACTTGTTTTCACGGAGAAGGAAGACGCAACTGACAGATGACACAGGAAAACCCCTTAACGGTTAACTGTTAAAAGGACAAGATATCGCAGGCGGACATTCAAACGGAATATTTTATTATGAATATAGGACTGACCTGAAGGAAAATGCAATGTCTACTGTGAATGCAGGTAACTTTACACTCGCTTTCTCGATCTCTCACAATACTCCACTATAGCTTCAATGGACAATATCAATGAGATCGCACATGTGTTTAAGTTGCTAAGAGTGGTTGCTAGGGGTGTTGTAGTGATACATAGAACCATTGGGTGAAGCGGTCATAGCCGTGTTTTATCGTGAATAAAGCCAGAGACAATTTATATAAGAGACATGCCACTTCCTCAATCCTCAATACAACTATATAAGGAAAACCCGTAACGGCAAAGATGGCGGTTGTATGCACATGTCCCGCCCCTCCCGCTGAAAAGCCAATCATCTGCTTTTAACAGTCAAGCCGGGAAACATTTAAGCCTATCGTCTGGTTCCACTGACGCATGAGCACAGTTGAGGTTTTGCGACAGTGGAGACGATTTGGCGACAGCGAGTTGTGGTGTGTACAAGATCAGATGGAATCCACATGGAAGAGAGTGATGATAACGCGAAAATAAAGCATTTTATATCGACCACAAATATGTTACCTTACATTATAAGTAAAAGACACAAAATATGTCTTATTTGATCGGTGAGTAATGTAGATGAACTGCTGCGCTTGTGACACTGACAGGGCGCATATTTAACTGAAAGATTATCTCTCCGGAGCCAGGCGAAAGTGTAAACAAGACTTCACCGTCTCCAAATTAAGCGCTGTCTTGCTCTCTCTCCCTCGCACATATTAATCAAAATAAAACAACATGATGGTAAAAGGTCGGAAGACCAAAGTTTCATGTGGAGCATTCGGAGATATTTTTTTCCTGAATTACCGCTGGGTGTGAATTGTGCTAAAATACGTTGCCTTATCTTCTCTGAAATGCGTTCCGCACATTCAGCTGACATAAAATTACTCTCTAAATAAACGAAAAAACCTATCCAGTGATGTAATGTTTTCTGTGTTGACACTAACCTTGTGGGATGTCCATGTCCTAACTGCTGGGATAATCACACAACAGTATGACACGTCCAATTCGCGAACTAATGTCTCCTTTGAACCGATTTATTTTAATGAATAGTTAAAACAACTGATCTATACAATACATTGTTATTACTGATAAAGTGCAAACCTGCTTATATTTAAATAATGGAGAACAATATTGACATTGAATATTGTACAACACCGGCATTCTGGATAGAGACGTAAATAAAGTTGGTGTCGTGAACCCTTGCGCATGCGTAGTAAAGTATAACCTGCGGGGGAAAAGGCGTTTTAAACCTTATTTTGGGGCAAAGTCATCAAACTTTTTCAGCGATTTTGATCATATTTTACTGCTGTTTCTATACATGCAGTTTTTATGTCCCGGTGACCAGTGAAAGTGCAGTTCTGACTCTCTGCCCATTCATTTAGATAGGAGCCTGGTCTTGTTAGTCCGAAATAGCTGCCCGGAGGCGTTGCCAAGATGGCGGCCGAGTGGCACGACTTGCCTAAAAGGACTTTGATAAAGCACAGCTATTGACCAATCAGAATCAAGGATTGAAACTAACCGTTTTATAACATGACATATAGCCTATAACACACTCTCACGTTTATTTTTTAGCATTGTTGGGAGGAGTAACATTTAAATATGTGGTTTCAACAACCAAAAAAAAAAAAAAAAAAAAAAAGAGCGACACATTGGTGACTGTGGTGATGTGGCAGTTTTCTTAATAACTGCAGATCCAGACTGCAACGCAACACACTGAACTCTTCAAACAAAAGGGCCGGATAGCTTGCCAGAATAGCTGTAGCAAATTAAGTTTAAGCAAAGACTCGCGTAACTATTCCACAGTGGTAATTTATTATCAGTGTCGTTGATCCCACGCACACATGAGCAGTTTGCAAAATACTTCACTAACAACTGCGTTACTTAATAGAAATATAACAGTATAAGAGTAACATCAGTATAAAACAGGCTTTACACGCATGCGACATTTTCAGATTGTGCTCCTCATACCGACTGCCACTCACCAGTGAGTGAGAGAGTTCCACCTTAAAGGTGGCAGTACCTAATTTTACTTGTTACGTGCCCTTCTCAGAATTCGTTATTGCCTCTGGCATTTACAGAGATTTTATTTGCCAGTCATTTCCCAATCGCCAGGAAGATTTCGATTTATACCTAGCGATGATTGCAGACTTTAACCAAACACATAGGGCAAATCACCTAAAAAAAAATAAAAAAAAATACCTTCACGAAAATTGGTGAGCATGTGTGACATAACATTCTAAACAAGCATGCCAACATTTATGGAGATCAGACTATATGTGGCACTATAACTGTTAAAAAGATTTTAAAAACCATATTTTTCCTATGGTAAATTGCCTGTAGTGGCTGTAATGGTCCTTTCCATCTATGATGTCAGTGGTTAAATGCAAAAAAAATAAAAAAAATAAATCCATCTAAATAAAACTTAATGTCTTTTTACGCATACGTGCTTAAAGGCATTAAACGCTTGAACCCCGTTCAAATGATGTTTGGTTTTGGGGTGAAATGTGATCTTGACCTTCTTGACAGGTTACCTCAGATTCATCCATATTCTCATGGATGAGAAATATTATAAATATAAGAAAACATGCCTTATAGGCATGCCTTAGTCTAAGGCTTTGAGGCTAGCGCTTTGAGTCTAAGAAAAGCGCGTTAGAAATAAAATGTATTATTATTATTATTATAACATCAGCTTATGGTAATATGTGTAGCTTGTGTAGAAGGTAGAGTAAATATGTATATGTATATATATATATATATATATATATATATATATATTAGGGGTGGCACGGTTCACAAAACCCACGGTTCGGTTCGTATCACGGTTTTAGGGTCACGGTTTTCGGTTCTGTACGGTTTTTGTTGTTATTTTTTCTTTTAATCTTTAACACTCCAAAGGTTTACTTCAGCATATGATATATAGCTTAATTATCTAATTATTTATTTATTTATTTCATAAATGGGCCGTGTTTGCAAAACGCAGCTTCTCATATCCCGAAGTAATATAGTGAGTGAGTGAGCGGTTACTGTGAGAAAACTTTCAGTGGCCCTGGAGGTCCATCCATCTGTAGTGAGAGCTACGTGGGCTGTGTTGGACAGTTCTTTGTCAATTTCTCCTCGTGTCTCGTCATCATAGGCGTAATTTGCGGGTGGGACATGTTCCAACCACTTTTTGCCAGGGTCGATACTATCTCGCAGTACGGATGTACCAATACAAATAAATAAAACATCTCCAGTTAACTAGCAAAGTATTCGTTTCGTTCGTTTGTTAAATAAGAAGCAATCTAGCGCTGAAATGTGTTTTTTTTAATCAAGTGATCAAAGTGCTCGTTGGCGCTGATACAGTGTTCTCTTGTGGCTCGTGCACACGCCGCAGCGGCCGCACATTCTTCACTCGGACGCGCGCTTCAATCCGTTGAGGAGACTCTACTCTATTCGTTCCGGTGAAATCACAATACAAAATACGAGTGCGGATTAGATCTCAGAACCTATGACACGCTTGGCAAAAGTTCTGCCACTGGACCATTAAATTACATACGTGAAACAGTCAATCTATGTATTTATTCATGTGAAAAAAACAACATATAGTGGAGTAGATCTCATTAAATGTCTAAGTAAGCCCAGTGTACTATTTAAATCGATTGCTGGACATCGTAATGTTATTCTACATACGTCTTGAATGATATTCTACATACGGATTTATGATTTAGCATTGTATTAGCATGGGCACGAGGCTACATTGCGCATGCGGCGAACCGTGCGACGCACACACGCTCCGAACCGAGACAAGCGAACCGAACGGTTCGGATGTTTTTTCATGTACCGTGCCACCCCAGTACGGTACATTTACGGTACGGTATGTTTTTTTATATATATATTAAAAAAGGGGTTGTATCCAAGCTTGATATGCTTCTCTGCTAGGTCACTAAATTTCGCTATGAGTATCATTCCTCAAGGCAGGGCATTTATCTCTCGTCTACACTGGCCCACTCTGTGCCTAAATGAAACAACCTGATCCAGCTAGACAAAGGGCGCATGTCCGATCTCAGATTTTGGATTTGCTCGCTAAATACTCGGAACGGCATTTCATCTTCTACAATGATGCTTCCGAATCATCTGTCGAATTACAACCATCACTGATGCCGCCCCTTCTATCAGCTTCGTGGGATTCTTTCAAGGGCAATGGTTCACCAAAAAATGGCCAAATGAACTTCCCAAGCCTGCCTCAGGCTTAGTATCAGCTTTGCTTCATGAATTTTATCCTCTAGAGGTAGCTAGCGTCCTTTGGGGTTCGATGTGGTCACTGAAATGTATTATGTTGTTTTGTGATGATGAAGCACAGTTGCCATCATTAACAAGGCAGATCTTCTTGCCAGACAATCATGCCATTATTGAGACGTTTAATCTGGCAATCAGTCGTCTATAATTTTATAATTAAGGCTGCACACATTCCCGGGCCACTGCAATGTCATAGCTGATGCGCTTTCACGTTTTCAGGCTTTCAGACGGCTTTGCCCTTTAGCCAACCCGGATTCATCACCCTGCCCTCCCCTAGCATAGATAATGTTAAATTAGACTATTTGCTCAATTCAGCTAGACAGTACATCACTAAAGGCGTGGCTCCCTCATCTTAAACGCTTGTACTTCTGCTTGGTCTTTGTTCATAATGTTGTGCTTTTCTTTTCAGATTCCTCTATTCCCATCCTGATCACGATCGTTTGTTCCTTCCTTGTCTAAAAATTTCTTCCATTCGTAGATTGCTCACAGGCATTCAATTTCACGCAAAGTATTTTAATCCTAATTATCCAAGGCTTTTCACCGTACCCTCTGTTCGCTTGCTACTCAAAGGCATAGCCAAGTCCTCTAGTAAACCTCCAGATAAACACCTGCCCATCACATTGTATATATTACAAAGATTAATCACCTCCGTCCGCAATGGTCTCTTCTCTTCATACATTAATATCCTGCTAGAAGCCATGTTTTTAACTGCGTTTTATCCAGGGAATTCACCTCAGAATCTTAACATTTCGATCCTGTCCATGGTCTTTCCTTTTCTGAATTACACTTCTCACCTAATTTCTTTACTCTTTTCTTAAGCACTCAAAGAATGACTCTCAAGGATCTGGTGTCACATTAATACTTTCTAAAATTAATAATAGTTCTGTCCCTTCACATCCGTAATTAAATTCCTTAAAGTCCCTTCTAGAACTTCACATCACTCCCCCTTATTTATCTTCTCTAATGGAGCACCTCTCTCTAAGGCCTGGTTCAGGACTCATTTAGCTAATGTCCTTAAAAGCTGCAGTCTATCTCATTCTCTTTATATCGGACATTCCTTCTGGATAGGGGCAGCAACTACAGCGGCCGAACGCGGAATTTCTACATCAGCAAATCAAGCTCCTGGGCAGATGGTCTTCCTCTGCATTTGAATTCTATATAAGATCTGATTCCAAAATCATCCTCGAAGCTCAGCAAGCTCTTTCTAGTAACGATCAAGTTAATCCTCATGCAAATATTGGTGGAGGTGTCATGCTCTCACATTTTTACTCATCTATCCTGTTCATTAGTCTTTAGCTTGTATTACTTGTCTGCATGGCCTAACGTGGCCTTGTCTCTATGTGGCCTATCTTGGCTTTGTGGCCCAATGGGCCTTGGTTCTGTGTGGCCTATGATGGCCTTGTCTCATGTGGTCTATCGTGGCCTTGTGGCCCATTGTGGCCTTGGTTCTATGTGGTTTATCATGGCCTTGTGGCCTATTGTGGCCTTGTCCTGTGTGGCCTATCTTGGCTTTGTGGCCCAATGGGCCTTGGTTCTGTGTGGCCTATGGTGGCCTTGTCTCATGTGATCTATCGTGGCCTTGTGGCCCATCGTGGCCTTGGTTCTATGTGGTTTATCATGGCCTTGTAGCCCATCGTGGCCTTGGTTCTGTGTGGTCTATCATGGCCTTGTGGCCTGTCGTGGCCTTGTCATGTGTGGCCTATCATGGCCTTGGTTCTGTGTGGCCTATCGTGGCATTGTCTCTGTGTGGCGTTGTCTCTGTGTGGCCTATCGTGGCCTTGTCCTGTGTGGCCTACCGTGGCCTTGTGGCCTATTGTGGCCTTGTCCTGTGTAGCCTATCGTGGCCTTGGTTCTGTGTGGTCTATCATGGCCTTGTGGCCTATTGTGGCCTTGTCCTGTGTGGCCTATCATGGCTTTGTGGCCCAATGGGCCTTGGTTCTGTGCAAGAACCCCTTTTCCACCAGCAAGAACCAGGTGCTAGTTCAGAGCTAGTGCTATTGCTGATTCGGGGTTGGTTCGACTGATGAGCCTTCTAAGAACCGGTTTGCCTTTCCACAGGCTAGAGAGCCAGCACAGAGCCAGGTCTTACATCACTGTATACGTCTCATCTTTCCCAGCAACGCTAGCGCGGCAGCGCCATACACAAACACACCATCAATAATGGCGGACGTTGCGTTGCTATTGATGTTCATGGCTTTGCGGACCTACATCGGCATCCAAACACGGCGGATCCATTGTGTTCGTGCGGCTCACCGTTATTTGTACAGATGGAGATTACAAGCGAGAGTAACGTTATGTACATAACATTTATTTTTAACAATAAGATGTGAACTTTAGCCTGAGATTTATATTTTAGCTTCAGCATGTTGCTACCCTCCTAGCATCGACTTTGCTGATAATCGATTACATTGCAGTTAAATAAAAATGTACTAAGCATTGGTGGAAGAAGTATTCCGACACCGTTTTGTGAAAACTCTAGAACTAGAAATACAACTTACCTAAGTAAAAGTATTATAAGCAAAAACCACACACAGTTTTAAAACCAAAACTAGTTAATCTGCAGAAAAATGTGTCCACTGTCAGTGCTGTTCTATTCTATATTATGTTTTTAAAAAAAATTTTTGATTAGTATTACTGCTGCTTTAATGTGTAGCCTATGTTGCATTGTACTGCTGTTGGTAAGTGCTGGCTGTTGTTAATTTCCACTACTTTATATACTGTTGGTTAACTTAGTTCACTCAACAGCATCACATTCTATTAATATTAAAAATGTCCAAATTTAGATTTATACATGGTTTTCACTGGACAAGAAGGGTATAAAAATAAGTAGTCTGAAAAGTCAATGTATGAACCTAAAAAGACAAACAAATCTTGATATCTGAAAAGACAACATAACAAGCAGTAATATACTACCCCATAATTGTTCCTCATACACTGAACAAAATTATAAACGAAACACTTTTGTTTTTGCCCCCATTTTCATGAGCTGAACTCAAAGATCTAAAAACCCGAAATGTTTTCATCAGAAAACTAGTCCGTATCTGGTGACCACCATTTGCCTCAATAAAATGCACCTGTGTTCGTTGTCCATAACATACGCCTGCCCATACCATAACCCCACCGCCACCATGAGCCACTCGATACACAACATTGACATCAGCCTAAGGCACACCTGTGCAATAATCATGCTGTCAGTAATCAGCATCTTGATATGCCACACCTGTGAGGTGGATGGATTATCTTGCCAAAGGAGAAGTGCTCACTAACACAGATTTAGACAGATTTGTGAACAATATTTGAGAGAAATAGGCATTTTGTGTACATAGAAAAATTCTTAGATCTTTGAGTTCAGCTCATGAAAAATGGGGGCAAAAACAAAAGTGTTGCGTTTATAATTTTGTTCAGTGTACATAAAATAAAGTAGCCCTGCCTTTTAAGTGGTACTTATATATAGATTAATTAATAAACGCTTCACGGCTACATCTCAACTGTTTTTATAGTATTTATACTAACTGTATACTTGATAGAAAATATACAGCCCCCCATTGCCCATATATGAAACACATTTTTAAAAATATTTACATGCAGTATTGCAGCTGAAGGCAAGGCGGAGGTCACCTGTAATGTGGGCATACCCACGATCTGACCACTGGTGGGACACAGTTGTTCCAGATATCACCCCTTTACAATTCATGCAGAATTTTCGTGTGTCCCCAGAATCATTTGAGTACATCTGCAGTCGGGTCAAGCATGTCATGGGGAGAAGGGACACACAACGGTAGTTTGTGTCCGAAAGCGTGTTGCAATTGCCATCTGGAAACTGGCCACAGGTGGTGAATACAGGACAATCAGCCACCTTTTTGGGGTAGGCCTCAGCACTGTGTTTAATTGTGTTCAGGAATTCTGCAACAGTCATCACGGTGCTGCTTCCCGTCCACATGAGATTTCCTGATGCTGACAAGTTGTTAGAAATGGCCACTTTCTTTTATAATCGTTGGAGAGTTCCACAGTGTGTCAGTGCAATTGATGGCAGCCACATTTCAATAATTGCACCAGAGGACTATCCACGAGACTATTTCAATCGGAAAGGCGGGCATTCTATTGTTCTGTAAGCAGTTGTGGATGGCAAAGGTCTTTTCTGGGATGTTTGTGTTGGCTATCCAGAGAGTGTGCATTACGCCAGAGTGCTACGACAGTCACATTTGTGGGAGGTCCTAAGTGATGGGGAATTACTAGGGCAAAACAAAGTGACCATCTCTGGCTGTGATGTTGGACATTACCTGATAGGTGATCCAGCATACCCCATGCAGAATTGGCTCATGAAGCCCATTTCCGACACTGGCAGACTGACCCCTGAACAACACACCTACAATTACAGGCTGAGCAGTGCACGATCGGTTGTGGAGATGTCTTTTGGGAGATTAAAAGGACGATGGAGGTGCCTCCTAAAAAGAAACGACTGCAAGCTGGAGCTGAGCAAGAGGATGGCACTGACCTGCTGTGTGCTTCATAACATTTGTGAGGAACATGGTGATAATTTCACCGAAGAGCACCCAGACAGGACTGTAAACATTGAGCCTCCTGTTCAGACATTATCTGAGCATGCTAACGCAGAAGGGGCTGACATCAGAGCTGCATTAATGATGCATTTTAACGGAGGGAACGAGTGATTCTTTGATTACACCAATGCCATATTTTTGTAACACTGCTGTTTGTGTTTGAGGACATCTGAACTGTCATAAATTGTATTATATTCTCCTCTATTTAATAATCCCTTATTTCCAATCTGAGGATTACATCTCCAAAACTATGCATTCTGTGAATAATTTCATAAGAGCATGTTAAGTGAGTTTTAGAAAAGGCTGATAACATGCTAATTAAATATTTTATTGCCCAGTAAACACCTACTTGACTAATGTCTGGCCAGGAGAACTGCTCAATTCTTGCTTTATGGTCCTCAATCAACGACCCTTTCACACTTCTGCCGGCATGGGACATTCTTTTATAAATATACTTTTGTTTGAATTCAGCCATCATAGCCTTAATTCATGCATTATGGCTTGGGCATCAACTCCAGTTCAAGCCCACTATACCCACTATCCTCCTATTATATGAAGTCTTTCTAGAAAACAAACCAAAACCAAAAAAAAATAAACATTCTTGGGACCTTATGTGAATTCTTGTAACAAAATAGATCGTGAAATAGATATAGCTCCTGCACGACAGGTGGATTAGAGCTACAATTACCATCAAGCTACATAACACAATTTAAAAGATTAATATTACACGTTTATTAAAAATTCACTTCAAACCACCATCAAGTTTTTTATTAACTTCCAATCGTGATGTAATGTGGATTTTAGTCATATAATGATGTTGAAATATGTTTTATATATATATATAACATTTTAATCGCTACACCTGCTAAGCATGTATAATGTACACATTCTTTATTCATATGAAAATACACCAAATCACATGAAAATCACACACAAACCATATACGACATTTGCCTGTTAAGGGGTAGAAGAAACTGAACCAGACATTTGTAATAAACATGTTTATTTAAACAAAAACAACAAATACAAATCTTTATAAAACTTAGCAAAATGTAAAGTGCAGTAAATGAAAATAAAAAATTTAAATAGTTAATTTAAATAAAAATTGCACATAAAAAGAAACAACCAAAAATACTGTGGTGATTTATTTGCAAACATTTTTGTGCTTGTGCCTCCATTACGGCCACCATGCGCCCCATGAGTCCAAGCAGAGAATGCGTGTCCGCTCTCATGTCCTGCCGCAAGGCATCATCCATTTATTTGCTGTGCTGCAAGAACCTCTCATCTGGCCTTTCCAAATATCGCACCAGTTTCGAAGTACTGTCTCTCTTCCTTTTTCCTGTGTACAACAATAATAGCAGATGACAGATCATCATTTTGTTGTCATAGCATTGCAACCAATTGTTTTCAGCAGGGATCTGCTACATGATTAAATATTATTTGTGACCGGTATATATTACTATGTTATATTTCTGAAATATAGCATCATACTACATCACTATCACTTCATCTTTTGCTCATGTCCCATAATAGAACATCAACATTATATTGTATATAGCAAGTTAATGTCACATTGACTTTATATTCTATTTTAAACTTCAGTTTTTTCTAGACTTTTGCTTTGTTTTAGGTAGTGTAATCAAATTTAATTGTTACATATCAACGCATGCGCGGTCCGCTTCGACCGAGGTCCTTTTTTTGGTCCCTGTAGTCCTTCTGTAGTTTTTTTAAGTTTGTTGCTAATCTGTTCGACGTTCCTGTCGAACCCCGCTGCAGCAATCTCTCACTGAATTTGCTACAAAACCGTTTTCATCCATGAAACCCCATCTAAATTACTCTGGACTTCTGCAGAGGACCAGAGTGCAAGAAAGCAGCTTGTTTCCTCCTCGGACCACTATTGTTTTTGCTAAATCGCGTCCATCATGTTTAGCTGCTAATTTGTCACAGTAACCCCTCCCCCAGCCACTGACGCAAGCGGTTCTTACTTCTAGACCAGCAATGATTTGGTGCTACTTACAAACCACTTTTCCTGGTTCAGAGCTGGTGCTTTGGGTGTTGAAAAACAAATAACCAATTTGAAACTAGGCTCTGACTCTGGATCCGAACCAGCACCAGCACTGCCTTGGTGGAAAAGGGGTATGTGTGGCCTTGTCTCTATGTAGCTATTTTAGCCTCTCACTCTTGGTCTAAATGTTTCACTCTTTCACAACTCCCTTGCTTTCCTCTCAATATGTCTTCATGTAGTACCCTTACAGCTTTCGCTGTTTTCTCTCACAATAATGGAAGTGGCCCTCTTTTACTGATTAAGCTCTTCGTCTATGAGGCCTTCCACGATTTCATGTTTTGTCATGCTTATTTTATGTTTAACTTATTTTTACTTTCTATGTTTTAGGAACCGCAGGATACACAACTGCTTGGAATGCATTTCTTTTACAGTTCTTTGGGGGTGTGCTCCGTCCCGGTGGAATTAATTTCCTCCACCTATTTTTGGGGGTCGGCTGCGCCCCTGCCTTCGTCTTCAGGCTGGAAATGCAGATTCCGTTACCCTCTGATTGTGAGCTATGGACGGGGCCTATGCCAAAGAACCTTATAACATAAGACTTGCTGGTCTGGTAATAAATTAATGCTTTGTTACGACATTTTGCCTCCCGAGTCTTTCTTGTAGAACAGCAATGTTAATGAGAAATACTGAATGCCCCTTTAAGAATTATTATCACCGAAATATGACTAAACTGGTATCACCAAACAAGGATGCTGAGAAGAAATGACTCCAGACTGTGGAAAGACTTCAGTCCTCACCACCCTCTGGCTAAGAGCCACATAGTCATTACAGTATTAGATAGAAACCATGCTGTCTTGGTGGAAAGCCAAGCAACATTCAATTTCAATAAAAGAGTCAGCACTATACTAGCTCAAAATATTCAGATTATATTAAGTAATGTCCAGTCAGTGATATGATGAATCAGTTAAGAATGAAGAAGTATTGCTTTTTGCATTTCCAGTGAAGTTTTGAGATGTTTGAGTGAACAATGAATAACTGAGGCTTTTCATTCACTACTGACTTTGACCATCATAGAATATTGCAACACATTCTCACCCACAAGGCATCTGTAATGATATAGACTCCAAGAGCACACCGGGAGAACAGGTAACATCAGTTTATTGAAATTGCAAAGAGAATGACCATACGTTGATAGTAGGCGGAAACAGCGTGATGAGGGATGATGAGATGTCAAATGAAAATAATAGTCCTTTCATGAATATAACAGAGTAGAAGAATGATGGTTGAGAAGAACACACTTCAGTTGTCAATGACCAGAAGGAAACCACAATGACGGAAATGACGAAGACGAAGAAGAACGACTATGGAGATGGTGACAGAGTGGAGATCGTGGAACACTGGAGAAGGTATAGGAATCTTTCATAGAGACATTGTCAACAGGTAAGTAGCGTTTCGAGAGTCAGTCTAGTATCCGCCTGGGAGAACAGACAATGTGTGTCCGATAGAGACCGTCCTTCCAGAGTCTCGTCCAGTTCGTGTCAGAACACTTATGAAGTTCTTTATTTATTTATTTCTGAAATGTAAAATTTTTCTCTAAAACTAATACAGGGCTTGAAGAACAGCCTGTGAGACTTACAGGCTTTGGTTCCACACACTCAACACTACTATGACAAAGCTGTATTGAGACAGACACTAGCCCCGTTTACATGTAGCATTGTATTCCGATTATAACCATTTTAAAAGTCCAATCAGAATGAAAATGCTCCATGTCAACACCTCAATCGGAATAAAAATGCTCAAACCGATTGAAATTTCAGTCGGATTGAAAGGGGGTGGAATAAACCTTTTCATGAACCGATCAAATGAAAGATTACACCATGTAAACGAGCTGATCCGATTACTTTGAGTGTACGTCTTTCTGCGCATGCCTGGTTTTGCGCCAGATAATTCTGTCAGCTAACATAATGCCTTCTGTTTGTGACCCGATGCAAAAAACAATGCACGCTAACCATTACCATAGTAAACATGCTAAATATGAATGCTTAGAAATCAGCGAAATCAGACAAATCAAGAAATCAGACAAATCATATAGGTTATCATAATCCTGATTTATTTTATCTGTCAGTAGCCTACGTCTCGCCTCTTTATACCGGACTATCCTCTTTATCTCTGACTGAAAATATAACTGTATCCTTCTGGGAGAGAGTGCTAAAGCTCCTCAGGTAATATTTTTGGTGGCATATTTGTAGAAATTATCATTCTTTCTAAATGTGATGTAAATATGTCCTGTAACTAGGCTACCAAATAAACAGAAACAGACGCGACTGAATAAGTTGCGTGTCCTCTTTCTTTTGTGAAATAGACGTTCACAAACGTCATAAACGTTAAACCACTTTATTTCTGTGTGACTAATGTCAGAGACGATTGCTAATGTGCAATTGTGACACAAATTAATTCATTATGATCAATGTGTCGCTTTTTATTGTAAACCTGTGGTAAAACATCGATTCTTGGGTTTTAAATATTCAAATAAACAACAAAAATGCCAGCAAATGGTCGCTCTTGTTTTGCGATCACGCTGTTTCCAGTGATTTCTTTCTGATTAGTTTTCTGATAAAACTTCCATTTCGTTGGTGAAATGATGGGTTTGTGTGACGTTGTTCCAGAGAGGCGTGTTTCGGGCGTGTTTTAAGTGAAGCGCTGTGGAGCTTCTGGCCCGACAGTGGAAACGCAGCAGATTTTGGGCACGGTGCTACTGGCCCGAGGATATTAGCCTGGCACGGCCCGTTTAAAGCCCTGGCTCGGACTGGCCCGACAGTGGAAACGCTGCTAATGCCTACAACTAACGCAACGATTAAGTGATGCACCATCTTGACAGGATTGAAAACGTGGGAAATAATGAGCTTCCAGATCCGGCAGACAAGTGTGCGCATGTCACAAAATGATTTCGATTGAAAGCGTCAGCACATGTAAACACCAGATCGGTTTAGATAACATCCCATGTAAACAGTCAACCGGAATCCGTCAATCAGAACGATCTTAATCAGAATAGCAAAAAAGTGTGCATGTAAACGGGGCTATTGATGATGAGAAAATCGGATTGGTTTCAACGGCAAACGAGCAAAGCAATAGAAGATAATACAAGCAAATCGTGTGTTGCTCTTATCTGCTCCAGAGCTAAGAGAGAGAAAGAAAAAATGGTAATCCAGCTACATTCACCACATGTTCCAGCTGCACCAGAAGAAAGAAAATAAAAATAAACTAAATAACTCTCACCCTAAAAGGGAGAGTTTCAACAACATGTGTTGAGCTCCATTGCATTAAGTCTATTTATAATCTACACTCTCTGGATACTTCGCGCATTTTCCCTATAATGGTGCTTTTCAGTTAAATCCTATTTTATTTCTATAGCGCTTATCATAATGCATGTTATTACAAAGCAGCTTTACAGCGATCAGTGTCTTAATACTCCCAGTGAGCAAGCCAAAGATGACAATGCCAAAGAATAACCTAAGCTGGTAAGGGAAGAAGGCAGAAACTTCTGGAGTAGGGATGTAGACTAATAACAATTTGTTTGACCAATGCCATAAGTAATTTTTTTAGGGGTTTTTTGTTGTTGTTTTTTTTACAATCCACATCTAAAGAGAGCCAAACTGATGGGTTTACCAATAACACATAAATCACTTTCTTTTGTAAAATCTCTAGATCTGAAAAGGATGTTCCATTTCTAGTTCAATAGATGTGTCCAAGCCTCTACAAAGTTACTAATAAAAAAAATTTAATAAAAAAAAAGTTCATTGAGCTAGCAACAATGGCTCGAGACATTTCATGCACAACGGATGGGTCTGGTGGATGACGAAGAGTGCCAATACATTGAAGATACATCGATTTGACTGGCCACATAAATGTGTCTCCTATATGGAAATTAAACTTTCACATCAACAAAATCACCAGATCTGAGCTGCATTTTATTTATCATCAGCTAATTTCAAGATTAAAGACTGTGATAGGAGAGGGAGCAGCATCAACACTGGTAAGATCATTTAGTCTCACTACTTTTAATGAAAATGATTGTGTTTTGAGCATCAGTGACTTTCAGTTTCAGCACGTCGGCTTTCTGAAAAGATCTGTGATGGTGCGTCTAGTTCTAGCCAGATATGACAGGGCTACTGCATGTCATATAGCCTACAACGCTTTCACACATTTATTTTATTTTGGGATGAGTAAGATTTACATACGTAGTTTCAACTACCAGATGCATTTACACTTGTCCTGTTTCATCTGGAATGAGTCTCAAACCATCTTTAGTAGTTTGAGTAATCGGATTTTAATCTGTCTCGAAAGCGTTTCAGGCATTTACTCCTGGTCTTTTCACAATCAGATAGCCTGTAACGTCTCCAGGTAGATGAAGAAGGCAGACACGAAGATACAAATAATAACAAGGTTTAATTCTCACAATAGATTCCAACAGGCGAATACACGAAACAGTGTGCTATGCACAAACAGAGTGCTCTTTACACAAACAATAACCAGCAACTGAAAGAGTGAAAACCAGGAACTTAAATACACAGAGAAAATGAATGCAAAACAGGTGATGAAGATAATGACTAACTAGACACTGATAAACTAATTAACAAGACACAAGTGATAGAACTGAACTAATGAGGGTAAAGGGAACAGAAAGAACTAATAAGACAAGACTAGACAGAAGAAAACAAACTAAAAGTCCATGAAAAATGTGACATAGCCAATCAGAAAAAGCACATAAAGTGACCAGATGTAAACAGACCCTTTGTTATGTCATAAGCTGTTTTGAACCCATGAGCCAAAATATAATAGGGTTTTAACTGGAGGAGTTTGCTTCAGGAAACACAACGGTGTAGATGAAGGAGCCAAGGTGGAGCCCTGATGGGTTTCCATAAATAGAAATAGAGCTGTGGTATCAAAGCAGTGGGTAAATTTGGGTGCATTAATGACACTGGCTTTTAAAAAACAAAACAAAAAACATTTTGCTCTGTTACTAAGCACTACTACACTACTAGCCAGGGCTCTGAACTGGTTCAAGGAACGAAAATCCAATGAGCCATATGAACGAAATTATAACAAAACAAACAAAATTATAACCGGAACATAAACAAAAATGAAGTTTAATCATTCTGAACAGAACTTTTTACATAACTTAGCATGGCAGAGGAGCGCTCATTTATGTTTATAAGTGCTACCTGATTGGTAAGTGATACATTCTGGCTGGGACATTCATATGAGCGTTCTCCTACCAATTCAACACTTGTGATCTAGAACATTAGCCTATTTAATAATATATATATAAAAATATTGATTAACAAAAAGCTTTTTAACGTAAATCTTCTTATGTGTGTCAAATAAAAAATGTTTGTAGCATTTTAAACTCCTTTTTGCAGCTTACTTTCTAACTACTGTCCTTTTGAGAATTCTGAAGGTGTCTCTGGAGATATTACTTTCTTGTAATGCTCAGTCCATAAATAGGTGACTGCCTTGGCCTGGCCGTTCATCCTCAGTTTCCCAACACCTTCAATTTTAAATCCATTATTCTGTGTCCCATTTTTTTCAAATAATGGAAGGCCACGTTAATTGCTAAAGTATGGGAACAGGATAAAGGTGAGTGTCCAATTACAGAATGAAATCAAGTTGCCGTTTGGCTTGTCAGTGCTGACAGAAATAATTCTGGTGAATTATTAAATGGTTCCACTGCTTCCCAAAATGGAAGTACAAGGTGTCTCTTTATGTTGAACACATTGGTTCTGTCCCCCAGTCAAATATAGCCATTGCATTCCAGAAGTTTCAAACAGTAATTGTATTTCTCCAAGTGTAAAGAAACATATGTATGTTTATTAAGCTTTTTTAGTATTCCCCAATGTTTCAAGATTTTCTGGTTAGCAATGTCTGTTTAGCAATGTCTGTCTTTTTGGTATTGTAACTACACTGTCTGCATGTTGAATCTTTCTCAATTGGATGGGCATTTAAACATATCAGATACTATTTTCTTATAGTTCATGTATTTTATTTTGGAGAGTTTTTGTTTGATCAACATTCTTGTATGTTGCTTCACCAAATATCATTGAAAATGAAGAATTGTTCATTGCTGCTGTTCGTGTGAATGCCCATTTCGGTTCATAAAATCTGATTCAGACAGGTGTGAACTGATTCGAAGTCAGTAATTTCAAATGTCAATCACCTGTCATGAAAATAAACCAATTTAAAAATAACGAATACAAATTGTCTTCAAGAATAAGGAGATAAACATTTTTAATTTGTTAGTTTGTTAATATAGAAAAGTGTCTGGGTCTTCTCAATATAAAGAAAAAAAACATTATGGAAAAAGGAGAACACATAAAGGCTTTACATGGTATACAGATCCTTTACTCATTGTTAACATTTGTTGTAGGAAGACAAAAGCATCTATGAGGCTTTCAGCTGTGGACAGTAACAAAGTATTTTTTACTTTGTTACTGTACTTAAAGGTCCCATGACATGCTACTTTTTGTAGGCTTTAATATAGGCCTTAGTGGTCCCTAGTACTGTATCTGAAATCTCTTTCCAAAAATTCAGCCTCGGTGCAGAATTATAGCCACTTCAAGCCAGTCCCAGAATGATCTTCCTTCAGACGGGCCGTTTCGGTGTCTGTAGCCTTAAATGATAATGAGGAGGAGAAAGGCGGCGCAAGGTGGAGGGTGGGTGTGGCCTTGACCATCTTGCGCAACGAGACCATGCATATTTGTTTATGTTGGATATATTGCAATGGCACGAAGACACGCAGTCGTTCAAGCATTTCAGTTTGACCCAGAATCTGATCCAGATGGAGAAGCAACGGATGAAGAAGTTGCAACTCAGCGGCTCCAGCAGGACGTTTCCGAATGGTTAGTTTAAAATATTATGTCTGGATACGGTACTTTATTCGGATGGTTTACAGTTATTATCATGTAGCTAACGCTAACCTACTGTTGCCTTTTCATGAGAGATCGGTAACGTCTGTAATTTATCTTATTACAATTACATCAAGCTCTGCGATCTTGAAATACGGATATCGCGCGCGCCATATAACCAACAGGAAAACGGTTATCCAAATAACAAAGAAGTGTACAACACTCGCGTTACAGTATGTGTATTCACACACATAAACTGCATAGCTGCATAGCTAATGTTACAGCCACATTCTACGTGTAACAATCTAGGTAACCATAAACAGTAAAGCAACACACTTATATATCATTAGTTGACTTACTTGTCCGAGGTGTGTAGCTGAGCCAAAGAGAGTGATCCAGACTTTAGTTTCAGACGTTCAGCAAGCCCAGCTCTGTATTGACCCTTCAGTGTTCATTTGTACATCCAATTATTGAGCAATTGTTATGCTTCGCTTGCTCAAAAGCCATGATATCTCTCGTGGACAAACTAAAATCGCGCGCGCGCGCGTTCCTACTTCCTAGCGCATTTTCTCATGGGCGGAAAATATATTCTCTGGGCGGGCAAAGCAGAGACAGGGGAGGTAACATTTCCTCCTTATGACGTCATAAGGAGGAGATTCAAGATCAGCGCGTATGAGCCTCCATTTTCTCAAAGGCAGAGAAAGATAGCAAAAGCTCGATTTACACCGATTGAAATTTCTAGAAACTTGGGGACCATATACAGGCTAGGGGAACTCATATTAATGTTAAAAAACCTCAGAAAGTGAAAATTTCATGTCATGGGACCTTTAAGTACATTTACGGAGTATTTTTAATTTTGGAATTTATTTACTTTTACTTCACTACATTTCAAAGCATAGTATCGCGATTTTTACTCCACTACATTTCATGAAAACATGTTGTTCCTCATTAGTCTGAACTGATGAAAGCATCACCCGCTCCAAATGTGCTTAGACACTGACAAAAGCAATTCTATCAGACACAAAATTCAAGTTCCAACAAACCTCTTAATTTACGAAACACTTAATACATTTACATTTATTATTTAAAGGTTTTGTTTCAACTAGACACTGAGACTGATATTTTGGAGTATTTCCAATGTCAACACCAGTTACCAACCTCATCAGAGATTGCAGTGCCTCCTTTCCCCACATCCACAATGACTGAATCATCTCAATCAGCAGCAGGAACGGGGCAGAGAGGTGATGGCGGGATGACAACATATGGGACCTACTGGACCATAAAATCAGAGAGACAATGAAAGTCCCTATTGTCATTGCTTATGCCAGTGGAGGTTATGCTGGATGCAGGTGCACGGTATATCAGAAATGGTGAACTGGAACATAGTGCCAGTCACTGGCCCAACCACACTTATCACTCCCATTTGGCCTTCCAATTCCTAGAAATGTCAGCCTATGCCATGTGAAAGAATTTTCTCAAAGGTAGGAAAAGTTATCTGCAAAAAAAGTTAGCTTAAATGCTATTGACTCTGAAGTTGAAGCAGTTGATGTAAAGTTATGGAAAAACTATAATAATAATAATAATAAGGGGTAAGCATAATTATAATCCAATGTGACATAAGTAAACATGCAAATGTAGCCTAATAACGCTGACCTTAACAACAGAAGAAAAAAAAATGTTATGAAGACAGAAGGGGGAAAATATCAACATGATGTTGTACAAAAAATAAATAAATAAAATAAATAAATAAATAAATAAATATCCTGTATGAATTAAGTTTGAAATGTAAGTCATGTTTCATCTCAAGTATGAGCTTCAATGGCACTGTTGGGTCCTTGCTAAACAAGTTCACTAACTTTTTGAAAAGAAAAGAAAAACTTTGTTTTAGGAGCAACATTGGAAATGAAGCCTGTTAGAGTATTATTTATTTGAAATATATACTTTATATATAAATCACATGGCAGCAACTCAATACATTTAGGCATGTAGAGATGATCAAGGCAATCTGCTTAAATTCAAACTGAGAACCAGAATGGGGAAGAAAGGTGATTTAAATGACTTTGAACGTGTCATGATTGTTGGTGCCAGATGGGCTGGTCCCAACCATCTCTAGGGTTTACAGAGACTGACCCGAAGAAGAGAAAATATCCTGTAGGTGAAAATGCTTTGTTGATGCCAGAGGTCAGAGGAGAATGACCAGACTGGTTTGAGATGATATAAAGGCAACATTACTTCTGTTGTCTGAGGTCTGTATTTCTGAACAGTACTTCTGAGGTCTGCAGAAGAGCATCTCTGAACACACAACCCGTCCAACCTTGAAGCAAAAGAGCTCCAGCAGCAGAAGAAACACCGGTGCCGCTCCTGTCAGCTAAGAACAGCAAACTGAAGCTACATTTTACACAAGCTCACACAGTGTAATTCGTCTCTCATCTCGTGTGCCTAATGTACGACTCCTGTATGTAACTGTAATTGTTTTTACCATGATTACAATATTTACTGGCATGACACTGGTTTGCTATATCCGACCCAGAGATGTAGTTTGCTTATCATTTGCTCATGCAGCAGTTGGGTGTTTTGTTTCCTCTGTAATGTATTGATTTAAATTATTAATCTTTTTTCTTTTTTTTTTCTTTTTTTTACCACTCTTCTCATCTCCCCTAACATACTCTGGTGCACCCCTGGGGAGACGCAACCCACACTTTAAAAACCCTTTGATTAGGCTTACTTCATAACTACAATAGACCTGTAACTTTTACCATTCTTATTTCATTTTCTTTATTCCATTTAATTCCTTTAAAAAAAAGATCAATTACCAAATTAATACCCCTCCCCCCATGACTCATGTATTTGCTCAATTCGTGTTTCAATCGAGGAAGAGGTCAATGAAACAATAATTGTTAGTAAACAATATGTCACGTAACATTACTATTACATTACAAAAATGTACTCTAGTGAGGAGTATTTCACACAAAAAATAAATAAATATTTCATTATATTTTTACTCTTATGTCATTAAAAAGTTATAATGTCATTATCATAAAACGGCCTTATATGCAATGATATTCAAATCAGTTGTTCAATAACCTGCAATAATAACGTAGCTGATGGTTTCCTGTATAGCATACCACATTAGATGAAAAAAGTACTATATATATATATCTGCCATGGGTGGCTGTCTAAGCACACAAAGATGAGTAGAAGGGAAGCAGTCTTTAATCCAATGATGCACTAAACAAGCAGGAGAAATTAAGGAGAAACAACCATTACACTTAGACAAGACAGCACTAAGAACCAAACAAAACAGGGAGTATCGAGACTAAATTAGTTAATATAAATGAATGACAGGTGAAAAGAATCATTAATCAAAGGAAAAAACTGGCACACACTAAAACTAGCTATTGGCGGCGGCGGCGGGAGGGAGCCCGGCGGAACTGGTGGGATGATGGGCCACAGTGGAGATGAGGGAGCATGGAGCCAAGGTGGAGCCGATGGGTCGGAGGTTCAAGGTGGAGTCCGGGGCTTGGTGGCTGGAGGCAGAGATGTGGAGGAAACCAAGGAGGATCCACTACAATGCAGGGAGCTAACTGAGGGTGAGCCAAGGGACTGACAGGAACCAGTGGTGGCAGAGCTGGGGAACTGGCTGGCTTTGGTAAATGAGGTGGAAGAAGGGAGGCTGGGAGGGATCTCTGTAGACTTCGAGCTAGACAGAACCAGCGAGGACGCAGGAAACTTTGAGCTGGATGGAACCGGTTGGGGCATAGGAAACTCTGAGCTGGGTGGGACCAACAAGGAAGGGGGATTCAGGGAAATAATCTTTATCAAATCCAGTTTAATTTGAGGCGTGGTTTACGAATGCCCAGAGCCGTTTATTGGGAGCTACGAATGTCTATCAAATGCGCCTGTACGTAGCTCATAGCCAATCGTTTCAATTATACCAGATGACGTATGTAGAGCGACAGAAATTGGACGAGGAAGAAGACGATGGGTCAGAGATTTATGTGTGCATGATGGCGTTCAGCGACAAACATGAGGGTAGAAGGTATATATGGACACTCTACAGACATGTTTTTATTGAAAAAAGAGTTTATCTGAGAGGTTAGCGTTATTAGGGGTGACAGTCGCATAGACGTCGTCATCGTCTTGCTGCTCCCTCCCCGTTCTGTGATTGGTCCCCTCGCTGAGGCGAAAATCTGGTCCATGGAATCCAGGATGCCTAGCAGCGTGAATAAAATCGCGCTGCGCGCAAGGCAGCATGGGGAAACCCAGGCTAGTCTTAACTGGTAAATACCTGTAAATTACCGGTAACAGATCTTGTGTTAACAGGACCTTTTCAAATATACCAGTAAATTGGTTCTGGCAATTTACCAGTAAGCAAAGTTGTAACATTACCAGTATATGCGCTGTGTGAACGCGGAATTAAGATTACCAGTATTTTGCACGTACAAGGTTAGAACGTACTGACGTAAGAAGTGATTTGGGCCAGTCATAAGTCGTTTAAAGAGCAACGGGTCTGGGCCATTCATAAAATGATTACGCATTTACTCAGCATTGTTAAAATGTCTTCAAATTGGAGTGATACCGAAACTAAAGCTGATCTCCTCGTCCGGGCGGTAATTTACTGGGATTGCTGTGTGAAAAGGGCTATTGATAAAGCTGATAGAATTCTAAGGAAGACCAGCCTAAAAATGCTTTTTAAAACTGTTTGTCAACCTAACAACAAATAGGGCAGCATCAATATCAGATATATGGGGGGAATTTTGGCCATTTCTAATTATTTTTTTTTATTGTTATTATTTATTTATTTTTTAATCTGATTGTGTGTTGCAGAAGGCTATATTGTGCTAAACCCAACCACGCCTATCCAGACCTAGTGTGCAATAAAACATATGCTTATAATGGATTGATGTACTCAGCTTTCACTCCATTAGTGATTATTGTATTCTGTCCTAAAGTGTAAAGAAAAACAATATTCCCTGTCAATATGATGTTCAGCAGGGCTTTGGATTTGCTACCTTTTTGACAGCACAATAAAGCTCCCAAGATTCGAAGTTCTCAGAAGGTACAATATCTTTTCACACAAACAATCCAAAATTAAGACCTTTGTTAGGCCAGCCTAAAGATAGCTTGAAGTGTTCTACTGTTTTATAGAACTTTTGCATTCATTTAATTGTACATTTTGTCCTTAACCTATAAGTTGCAAAAGCTGAGGTTCTGTTCTATCTGACTTTGCGTATTAGAAAAAAAGAAGAAAAAAAGTTTAATAAAAAGCAAAATTCCAGTAAAAAAGAGGCTTCTTAAACTAGTTTATCTCACTGAGACAATGAGACAAGCACTCACTCCTTAACTATCACAGCCAAATTAAACACCAAGCTTGCTGATAATAATAATAATTCCCCCCACTTTCCATGCTTTCTCACAGAACCACCAGTCCGACATATGGTGATGAATGGCCATTCTGTTCCATATTCACTCCTTTAAGAAAACAGTTAATTGCCTCACTTTGTTCTGTCAATTACTGTTGCATTTGCACTCAGGAGAAAGGCTTAAAACCAGCTCCCTTTTCAAGGCAATTGATTTATGAACTGCTCAGCATAACCTTTTTCATTTCCTCAAATGTATCGTTTTTTCTTTCTTTCTTTATTCTGAAAGGGCCTTTCAGGTGGAGATGTACACGTCTGGAGTGGTGTGAGGCACAGGAAAAAACCTGCTTTAATTAATCAAAAACATAAAACCCTATTGTGAACTTTGTGATCTTGGACAGTAAGCATATATTGGAATGTCTGACAGTTTTTGTATCATGTGAGATTATGGCTTGTCATGGAATCGCAAAGGTAAGCCGAATTGTCTCATTGTTACTTACATCACCACAATATGGAACAATGTGGGGAAAGGACGGGTAGAAAATGAGAGATTGTCATAACATGAAACTACATGCTACTTTTAATAGAATAGCGTAACCTCTGTGCTGAATTGCAGTATTACCAAACTTTGATACATAAAATGAGTTATTCTGTTGGGAAAAGATTACAAGGACCACACATCTGTAAAACAGTGTTTGTTCAAAACTTGTTGTTTTTAATTAAAACAACATATGAAGGTCACATAATTATTATTTTTTTTATATACTTTTCAAAATGTCTTTTATGTATAGATTCTATCCCAGACAGAAACAGTGTCGGCCCAGATCCGGCCCACATCTGGTACGCATGGAATCCATATGTACCAGATGTGGCCCGGATTGGGGCCGACACTGTTGCTGGGTCTGTTTTATCCTTGTCCCAGATCCATACTTTACGACAAAACGACACTTTACGACAAAATGTTAAACTACGACAATTCATTATTACAATTAGAATGTTAAAAATGTTATATGTTTACACACTTGTTTTACACACAAAAAAAAAAAAAAAAAATGTTGTGCCTCTTGTTCAGTTTAATTAATTAAAATAACTAAACTATTTGCAAATAATATTTTATTTTAAAATTTGCAGATATTCACTCGCATTCGCATGTCTATATGTCAAAAAAGCAAAACGTCTCTTGTCTCGTAACATTAAAAACAGTGAAAGTTGAGTTTGCATCACTGGATATTGGCTGTTTAACATTTCTATCGTAAAATAGTTGTCAAATATTTACATCTCGGTCATTTTTTTTACTCACTCTTCCACTGCAAAAACGAAATTCTGCGTTAGAATAGGTGTGAAGAGTAAAGCCCCGCCTTCTTTAATCTGATTGGCTGTCTCAAAAAATTTTGACATTGACGAGCTCTGATAGACCGCTGAGGTAGACAAGCCTAAAAATGTAACTTTTAAAACGTTTTGTCATCCTAACAACAAACAGTGGTGCATAATGAAGTGCAGCAGAGCAGCATCAAGAATGTCAGATATTGAGGGGAGAATTTGGCCATTTCTAATATTGTGGGGGACTTGTCTTGGGTAAATGTCAGAATTAATCTCCAATAGTTGATATAACAAAACATCCTGAATGGTTTTTTTTTTTTTAGAACAGACGTTATGAGGGTTAATATCTATTTGCATGAAGCTTAAAAATGTTATTTACCAGAGGGCCTTAGATGTTATTTACATAAATTATTGATATTTATTAATCAAACAACAATACTGATGAGAAAACCATGCAACATGCAAACAACAAACAACAATTCATGCTTGGTGAATTCCCAGAATATTATAAATATTCACCCAGACAGCAACACAGTGTCGGCCCAGATCCGGCCCACATCTGGTCTTTTCTTTGTCTGTCTGTCTGTCTGTCTGTCTGTCTGTCTGTCTGTCTGTCTCTCTCTCTCTCTCTCTCTCTCTCTCTCTTTGCAGATCTGCCATGGTTAATGAAACTCTATTGTTTCCTCACTCTCACTCCTCCGTGTTCTCCGCCGGCTGCCCCCCTTCCCAGCATGCATCCCTGCCATCGCCACTGACCTGTGCTAAGCAGGAGATCGATAGTCAATTCCATTTCGTGGCCTGCCTCTGACAGCTATTAGATAGGAGTGGATTGGATGCTTGTAAGTAGCAAGAGCGTGAGTCTGACCCTCCTCCTCCACTGTCTCGGTCTGTTCTCATCAACACACCCGTCAAGCGCACAGAGACACTTTACAGTTTCTCAGCCTCACTGTTCACTCACAGATATGAGCTGGTTTAAAGATGATCCAACATTAACATGTCCAGTGTGAAAAATCTCATATGTGTGAAGTCAGCGACTTTGAAATTATGCATTTTGATATAAAATCAACATATACTCTGACATTTAAGTGGTGAGCGTAGCAGTTTTTATTTATTTATTTGACACCTACAGAGCCATGGACATGGTGATGGGGTGATGGGGGGGGGGGGATGAGATAGGAGATTTTGCGTTTTGACACAAAAGTATGGCGTTCCCTTGCAAAAGCTGGCGAAATGTTGCGTTCGCTCACAAAACATTTGTGTTCTATTGCAAAACCTTTGCGTTCCCCGGAAAAATAAGCACTGAAATAAACATTTTGCTCCTACTTCACATTATTTCCATCACAAAAGTTTTGCATGCAAATGCAAAGTTTCTCATGGGAATGCAAGTTTTACGAGGGAATGCAACATCGTTGTAATAATCTTTCCTCCCATCACTTTTTCCCTTCTGTTTTTTCCCCTTTAGGGCTCCACACACCATTCAGGTGAACAGTTGTCCATGTTGTCCTGGATTGGGACTTTCATTGAAACAGCAAGACAAGCTTCTGGCTAAACGACTCATTTCTATTGTGAGAATACTTTGAATTTGATTTAATTCAGATTCTCGTTTAATCAGATCTCTGGAAATTAGCTTTAAATACTTGATTGGTTCAGTTCAGTTCAGTTTATTTCTTGACAGCAACAAGGCTGACAAAAGTGCTGTACAATACAAAATAAAAGACCATAAGATAACAGATAAAAAGCAAACAGAGAAGAACAAAACAAGATATTACAATGTATTAAAGGCTTGGTTCACCAAAAAATGTACATTCTGTCAATAATTACTCGCCCTCATGTTGTTCCAACCCCGTAAGACTCTCAGATTTTATAAAAAAATATCTTAATTTGTGTTCCGAAGATGAACGAAAGTCTTACGGGGTTGGAACAAACATGAGGGTGAGCAATTACTGACAGAATTTTCATTTTTGGGTGAACTAACCCTTTAAAAGCCAACAAAAAGAGATATGTTTTAAGACTAGACTTGATTGTTAATATGGAAAAACATTTCTGCCAATCATTAGGTGGCCACAATTTCTTTAACATTTGTCTTTTGTAAAATAAAAATAGTTTTCTTTGTTTATGTGACGTGACCTGGGCTCTTTTTGGTGCCACTATTGGCACAGAAAAGACACATTTCACCGTTAAAACAATAAGAAGTCAACATAAAATCACACACCCATGTTCTGTTTTAGCACACAGGGACCCCTGCTCTTACAACACTTCCTGTTTCAAACCCACATCTGTGTCCAGCTTCCTTTCCCATCAATGTACAGAAAATACTTCATGTTCAAGGGATGGAAGCTATCTTTATCCATCTGAGAGATTATTAGTATTCAGTATGATTATTTGGACCATTTTAACCCATTTCACTCCTACAGTAAAACATAATAATATATATATTACAGAAAGGGTTTGTCCACAATAGTTGTTATTACCTTTATCAAATTTCACAGAGTGAGGCCACATCACTCATATGATCATTTTGGTCAATTGTGTTTGTTTGTTGTCAGAATTATATGATCTAACCAGTACAAAACAATGGTTTACCACAAAAGATTGTGATCATTGTCCCACATCTCTTCAGCTGAATTATTTCAACACTGTTACCAAAGATATCCACAGAAAAATAAAACTGAAATTCGAAATAGGATTATTTATTTATTTTACTGACTGGACAAAAATATGAGTCTGTCACTATGAAATTCAAAATGAAGAACACAATTTATTCAGTTTGTTTTGAAGGTTTCTTTGATGGTTGATGTCTTGTAAAGAGGACATGAAAGATTGAGGAAATCTGCCCCTTCCTCTTTTGTCATTGTGCAACAACTCTACTAGATTTCACAACAATGAAAGACAAGAGATGATTTTGGAGCTGTTTATTTTAATTTTGTAAAATACATATAACATATAATACATACAATAACATTTCTAATGTTGAACGAAGTTATTTAATATTCAAAGAACACAGCTAAAGATAAATAACAAGAATTGCAAGCATATATGGTTTGAGGAAAGGATGAATGACAATACGTGACACGTCTGAGAGGCCAAAACCTTACTGTTTTATTGGGACATACAAGTTATAAAGATGCCATATAAGGTATTTTTATATCCATTTGTAGACACAAATCAAGATAGAAGTAACACCAACAATTCTGTAAAAAAAAAAAAAAGAAAAAAAAAAGGAAAAAACATGGTAACAATTTATTTCGATAGTCCACTTTAGACATTCTACTAGTAACCTTTCAGCTACATGCCAACTAACTCTCATTAGAGTATTAGTAGACTGTCTACTTAATATCTCATAACACTTTATTTTGATGGTCCCCCAACAGACATTATACTGACTATAAGTAACTTGGCAACTACAAGTAAACTTGTTCTCCTAACCCGAACCCTAACACCTAACCATAACCTAACAGTTACTTATACTATAATGATAGTTAGCTGACATGTAGTTGAAAAGTTACTTATAGTTAGTAGAATGTCTAAAGTGGACCATCGAAATAAAGTGTAACCACAAACATCAGCTACTGCATCAAATCCCTGGAAGCTATTCGAGAGATGGGCAAAAACACGTAAAAATAAGAAAAATACACAGATGTACATACATGAAAAAGGAGAAATTGGCAAGCTGTATTCACAGGCGTATTAAATCATGCAGCTAAAGCAACATGCCAGACAGTGACAAAAGAAATCAGTATAAATATGATAACTGCTCTCTAGCAGGCGGGCTGTAAAGAACCACAGGCAATTATCCTCAGCGAGAGCAGAAATACTGGCGGCCGTCGCTCTGAAGCGAAGGCCTTTATGTGAGCCGCTGATAAGCAGAGAATGGAGCAGAACTTTAATGCTTTCGGCTTTCTTGTGTTTGCTGAGCACTCTGAGATTGGCAGAATTACACCTCTGAGCTTGATTGCATTGGTTTGACCCAACTGTGTGTTGTAATAAGTATTAGATTTAAACTGGAAAACAGCTGAATTAGCTTGCCAGCACTGTAGAAATCATATCGGCCTCTTTCCATATCATTATGATCACATTGAACATATACTGTAACATTACAGTTTATTTGCACAAAATGATTAGATTCTTTTAAGTCTGTCAGACAATTATAAAACGTGTTTAATTAAATTGAATTACACGATAAGCATATTAGTTATAAAAAAAATAAAACACACACATCAATACTTCCTGAGAAACGAAGATTGAAAAGACATTACAAACTCTAAGTCAATATACAGTAGTGGCCAAAAGTGATTTTGTCAGCATATTGCGTGTATATCATACACACACCGGACTCGCTGCACACCCACTCTCAGGCTACGTCAATATTCATCTGGATAGACTGGAAAACCAAGTTTTCATTTCAAAACGCCTACCATCCACACAAGCGTTTAAGTGTTTTCCATAAGTTTCTCATTTTCCAAATGTTCTCATCCACACTGAAATGTCGGAAAACACTAAATTCACCTTACAGCACATGCGTAAACCCTCATAAAAGCTCACTGAGATGAGACAGACAGAACAAGACAATCAAATTATCACGCAATTCTTCTGGCAGGATCATTTTATTTAGCAAAGTATCTCAGCATTCACTGATGCGTCCAGGTCGCTCTCACTCACCATTATATGTTTGGTCTAAAATGCAACTGCTCTCATGTTTTGCAGCAGGACAGCAAATGCAAGTTAATTTTCTGTCATCTTTGTAGGACTGCGATATTTTTACACAGAGGCTGCAGCAGATATGAAACAGGATCGAAGTCCAGCAGCTTTATTTACAAAAATGTACAAAACTTCACAAAACAGAATCTCAGGAACTTGAACAAAACAACCAACTTAATGCAACATAGAACTGACCAAAAAAACTGAAAGAAACACAAGGCTTAAATAGACAGAAAACAGAGGAACTAACGAGACTAATTAACGAGACACACCTGAACTGAAACTCAAATCAAAACGGTAACCATGGAAACAAACAGGCAGGGGCGGAGAAAGACAGAACTGAACTAATTGACAGATTAACCAAACACAGACACGAACAGAAATCCAAACAAACTGACATCGTGACAGATATGAAGTGTGTGCAAAGTAACATTAGCAACAATGTGAAAGTGAATAGCACATAACAGGCACAACGCCATATAAACTTGAATATCTATTGTACAATCGTCACATGACTAAACTTATCCCATCGTTTTTATGCCTCTGTTTTCACGGTCCACACTACAACGCGAAAACGTTGAATGCAATTTTTTTGTTATCCCAAAAATCTTGCACTCTTGACTCGAGTCCATGATTAATGCCAATTTTCTACATAATTAATTGTACTTAATTGACTTCAACGGTTAAAGTTTCCACATAATTAAGAGTAAAAAGCGGGAGTAAGGGACACGTGTACAGGGGTTTCGCAAGAGTCTGACACTTCCTCCTTCGGTTTGCTCTTGTGGTTCAGGATGGTAAAAAACGATATGACAGCAGTGACTCTTTACTCAGAACACAGGAATCTTTCTCAGAAGCTGGATAGGCTCATTTCAAAAACCTTTTGTTTTTGTATTTTTTACAGAGAACTTCGACTGTGCGCCAGACTTCGCTGGGCAGTAACTTCACCGGAGTTTAAATGTGACCTTCACCACTTACAGATGCTTTTAAAAACTTTAAAGTATGTATTACAATCGTGTTTATGTTACCATCTTAATTAGAATAACTGGTAATGCTTTAGATTTTATTAATACGTCATTTATAAACATTATATAATGCTTTAAACAGTTAGTGTACATTAAAATATGAATATATGAGAACATGTTAAAATCAAAGTACATTTTTATTTTTACTGTACATTAATTAACAATTATATATGTTATAGGGTTTTATAAGATTTCTTTTTTTAAAGCAAATGGTTTTATGTATTTTATTATTTATCTTTTTTTCTCTTTTGTCCCCCTTTTTCTTTTTTTCTTTAAGTTTTCTATGTTGGCTGTTAGAAACTGAAGGTTTTGTAATTTGAAGACTTCTCTGGAATAGTTACAAGATTTCACTTTTTCTTTCAGACATCATAACCATGGCATCAGTCTGGCTCGTGCTTGTGCTGTGGATATATATCAATGCACGGATAAAAGGTGAATCAACAAAAAATGTTACCCATTACATTTTGATTACGAGACCATTTCTATTCTTTTTTCTAGCACTTTAAACCTTTTTCATTTATTTAAAATGTATTGTGTTTTAAACAGGAAAATGAATTACAAAATAAATGACCCTTTTCATCATTTGCTAAAAAATTGGCCAACACTTTACAATAAGGTTTCATTGGTTAACATTAGTTAAGAACAGTTAACAGTTAACATGAAATAATAATAAACAATACTTCTACTGCATGTATTAGTTCATTTTTATTTTCAACATTTACTAATACATTAAAATCAACAGTTGTATATTGTCAACTAAGATGAACAAACAATGAACAGCTGTATTTATATTAACTAGCCTTAACAAAGGTTAATAAATGCTGTAAAAATGTATTGCTCATAGCAACAACATTGGCTATACAGTAAATAATTTTATTGCAATCTCAAATATGCATCAAGTACATAGCAATGTCATTTGTTTGTTTAGACACACCAAGGTAATGTTTCTCTGATGTCGTGCAACAACTCCCCACACATTTTGAAATAAGTTTGTTGTCAGGAATGTGTCACGCAATGCAAAGTCACAAGACTAGTGAAGATCGGTGTGTTACTAGTTAATTCATTATTAGAGCCCAACTTCTCTTCCTGAATTCATGTAGTGTCCAAAAGTGATATCCAGAGGGGATTTTTGTTTTTATTGACCCTACAAGTTTGATTACACCAAAATTATTTTAGATCCAGGGAAGAACCCATCACTAATCTTAGTTGAGATATTTATCTTACAAAATTATTTGGCAAAAAAAGGCAAATTACAGCTACAGGTTTTATTTTACTATGAAAAACAATGTATAGAAAAAACAAAAGCTGACAGGAAAAATCATTCACTGACTAAAACATAATCATTGTTGGTTCTCTTTTGTTTTTGCATGTGTTCATCATTTCTTTGTATGACAACCTGGCCAAAAATGATGTCCGCACAATTTGCCATGTTTTACTGCATTATTACAAATAAGACAATTGATCCAAGCACAACTGTGCAATATGCTTACGAAATCATTAACACATTTTTAATAATATTTGAATAAAGGATGAAGATGTCAATTTTCCTAGGCCAGACATCACTTTTGGCCACTAAAAACTGATATACATTTATTATCCGCAGTGATTCAGGCATCGTGTGCTAAGGTACACACTCCAGACTTATTGGTGTTCGCTGGCTCACCAGTATCAGTGTCTTGCTCCATCGAGGACGACTGCTTGCTGACCAAAGGCAAAGACTTCCGTGTGGAGTGGAAGATTAACTTGGATTCTGCCCCCAGCAATCTCTCTTACCAGGAGAATAACAGGACATATGGCCTACGCATCCCCAGCCTATTACAAACAGCAGACATCGTTTGTGCCCTGTGTGTAGCGGAAGAAAACTGCCAAATAGTCAATGGAGTGACAGTAAAAGTGGGATGTGAGGATCTTTTTTTATTATTATTATTATAACAGACCCTTTTCACATTTCTAGGGTTTTTCATAATTAGTCATACGTAGTTGGTTAAACTCATGTAGTGGTGAACGGGGCAGCAAACATATTTTTTGCATTGCCATTTTGAAATGCATTTTCCACAGCTTTCCAAAAAAATAAAAATAAATAAAAAATAAAAAGGAAAAAATATAGAGAAATTCTGTGCATCTTAAATTACATACTGTTAGAGTAGGTACTGCATTTGAATTCACGGAGTAGGTACTACAAACTCGTCAATGGTGGGGAAGCGTTATGCCATAAATGATGGAAAATCTTGTCAAAAATAATATTTATAATATATGAAGAACTTTACTAGATTTGCGATGTTGATAACTGTGAACACGCATCATCAACGTCTGTGAAAAGGGTCTTGATTAAGTACTATGTTGCTAATTACTAACTACAGTCATAGAGTCCATTCCATATCTAATCTGGCATGAATGAAAACGAGGCTTTGATGTTGGTACTGATCGTTCAACCAGCAAAGCTTATCTTATACAGACTGTATTTCCATCCTTCACAGCCTTGTTTCCATTCACACCAAATTGAATATGGCGTCTGCTCTGAAAGGTCAGTTTTTACATTCACACCAAGGAATTTTATTTGAAGAATATTATATTTGCAGAAATGTAATCATCAAGACTATTCATCATTGTCATTCCAGGCCAAAGTTCACCAGACTTATAATCTTCCTTATATCTTTAAAGATCTTCCACCCATTCCTCGAAACATGAGCTGTGTTTTGAATGTAACGCTGTCATCCAGACTCCTGTGTCAATGGGATCCTGGTGATGATACAGCCAGCCTTCCTACAAGTTATACTCTTCACACATTGAGGTACTAATTTCTGCTGACATTTTCAAAACTGTAGCTTGTTTATGGATCAATCTCACAAAGGTCACAATTCACTCTAAAAATCTAAATAAAGGGGATAAAGGAAATAAAAAACGAACAAAGCTGAATTTTAGGATCATTGGGATTTTTTTTGCATTACAGTTTCATGACAATCAAGTACATTTCCCCTGACAAATTTGCTTTTCCGTTGTGCATCTAGAGAGCAGCAGACATGCAGGTTAGGTGGATTGGACATGCCAAATTGGCCGTAGGTGTGAATGCGTGTATGTGTGAGTCCCAAGCCATGTAATGGGGAGAGCTAGGGAAAGACCTGGCAACCTATCCCGGAAATAACATTGCTGAGAAAAATCATGGACAGTCTTCTGCGTATGGAGTCTAGGGAAACTTACAGGTATTGCACACCGGACACGCAAATTCTATTGTCAGTTTGTGTTCAACAATATTGTTATATTTAAGGACATTATGAAATTAAGAAAATGTCTGTACTGTACGCTAAGTGTACAATTTTTGGATCGGATTGGATAATGAGGAGGGCTGAGGATCCAGGGTCCAGCCACACTCAATCCATCACCACCCCAGAGTCAGACCCAGCACCCACACCCACTGCCCTTATGGATTCAGAGCTCAATGCAGACCAAGAGACCCAGCTGATTCTCGCCATGGAAATCGAGCCTGAGCCAATGCCCACAATGGAGCCAGAGCCTGCACCCCCTCTCCGCCTCGGCTCCACCGGAGACCATGGTCCTCACGGCTCCACCTTGGTAAGTCGTCACCCTGCCTACGCCAAAGACCTACGGGCCTTCAGCTATGCTTCATCCCTCCAACCTTCGTTTCCAGTGGGCTCCGCCCTGCTTCCGGCTCTTTGGTCTTCAGTCAAACCGGCTTCGCCTCCATCCTCTGGTACTCTGGCTCCACCTCGGATGCTGGTCGCTGTGGCTCCACCTTGGTCTCCAGACCCATCAGTGTTGCTCAGTCCCATCTATTCTCAGCCTGCACCTTGTGCTCCACTTCTAATGGTTCATCACTGTCCTCCATGGCTCCTCCCTCTATGGATTCCACCATGGCCTGTCCTCTTGTGTCGATCTGAGTTCTCGTCGGCCGTCTGTCCACAGTCCACTCCTTCATGGACTCTTGCACCATCCTCTCCTTCATGGCTCCTCCCACGCTCTCTTTCCCGAAATTCAGCCTTGGTGCAGAATTACAGCCACTACGAGCCAGTCCCTCAATGAGCTTTCCTTAGGACGTGCCATTTCTGTGTCTGTAGCTTTAAATGCTAATGAGGAGGAGAGAGGCGGGGCAAGGTGGAGGGTGGGGGTGGGGGTGGGGGTGTGGCCTTGACCAGCTTGCGGCCACGTTACCATGCGCTAATGTTTACAGTGGATGTATCACAATGGCTTGTAGACACGCAGTCGTTCAAGCTTTCCAGTTTGACCCAGAATCTGATCCGGATGGAGAAGCACCTGAAGAAGTTGCAACTCAGCGGCTCCAGCAGGACGTCTCCGAATGGTTAGTTTAAAATATTGTGTCTGGATACGGTACTTTAGTTGGTTTGTTTATATATGCTGTTGTTATTATCATGTAGCTAACGCTAGCCTACATTGTTGGCTTTTCATGTTGCTCTGATTTGCTATCGTTCTAAAGCTGTATTAGCATCTATATCAGTAATCTTTGTAGTTTAGAGAAGACTGTACTCTGGATAATTTTTTTTAATGACAAAGAGAAAATAAAATGAAGTACCGACTGATTCTTCAGAGGCTCGGATGAAGGAACTAAAAAAATACTTTTGAGTTCATTTGTACATCCAAACACTGAGCAACTGCCATGCTTCGCTCGTTTGCAAGCCATGATGTCTCTCGAGGAAAAAACAATATCACGCTTGCACGGTCGTAGCTCATTTTCTCATGGGCGGGCTAAATTCTCTGAGTGGGCAAAGCAGAGAAAGGGGAGGTAACCTTTCCCCGTATGACGACATATAGGGAAGATTCCAGATTGGCCCATCTGAGCTTTCATTTTCTCAAAGGCGGAGCAGGATACCCTGGGCTTGGTTTACACCTATCGCCATTTCTAGCCACTGGGGGACCATAGGCAGGCTTGGGGAACTCATATTCAAGGAATTTCAAGATGGCGCCGCTATGTTTGGCCTGCCACTTGCTTCTCTGTTTTTTCATGTTTGTTTTTGCTACCGTCTCGCCGATTATTGTTTATGATCGCACTACGCTACCGGAATTGCGTTTTACAACTAATCGCCTCCTAAATGCCCAGTCCTTCAAACCACCACCGCCACTGTTGACATTAATTCCTTCTTACCTGAGACGCCCTGTCTGTCTTCTACCAGGCAGTAAGCGTCGCAGAAGACGCGGTCGGAGAAGGGGGTTTCATGTCAGGCTGAGGACTGACCTGGATTCTCTGTCGCTGAGGACTGGAAATCAATCAGGACTTGGCTGTGCTAAAAGATCGTAGGAATGCTACCGATGGCTTCGGCCGGTTAATTCCAACACTGGCGTTCCATTTCCGTGTCCCCACCGCGTCAAAACATCTACCCGGGGTTGCGTCCAAGGAAACCTCCGTCCAATTCCTCGTGTGACATCGCCGCCTGTCAACTCGACCACGTTCCGCATGGCATTATGTAACACCAGATCGCTCAATAACAAAACATTTGTCCTCAATGATGTCATCTCCTCTCACAATCTTTTTCCTCACCGAAACCTGGCTTCCCCCAGGTGACGTCAGTGCCTTTTCGGAACTCCTCCCCTCTGGCTATCTTTACCTAAACACCCCGCGGCAAACGGGTAGGGGCGGGGGGATAGCTACTACACACAGACAGTCCTTGATATGCCGCCAGCTGTCCACTAGAGGGTATTCCAGCAAAACATCTGTTCAGACAAGCTTTTAACATGTAACCTCTGACTCGACTGCTATTTTTTGTATGTATATTTGTGTTTTATTTTCTGTTGTCTATTGATGCTTTTACTGGAAAGCGCCTTGTGCACCTTTTGGCTGCTGTAAGGCGCTATAAAAATACAATTTGATTGATTGATTGATATTAATGTTAATAAAAAACTCACAAAGTGAAATTTTCATGCTATGGGACCTTTAACATAAATACTCTTTGTTATTATAACCATTTTGGACTCTTTTCATCTTTCATCTGACTTTTAAAGAGCTTGTGACATAAAGAGCTTGTAAACATAACTTATCACTAGAAAAATGTACAGTAAATAGCCTGTTAAACATTAAAGTATCTGTTCTCCTTATATATAACCTATTTAACATAAAGGGTTCTTTAAAAATGAGTTAAGAAACCTAAAGTTCTATATAGAACGCACTATCGAACCCTTTTGAGTTCCAAAAATGTACAATAATGTGATGTTTTGCATTACTGTAAGAGGAATTGGGGGAAATGTGTTTCATTGTCTTGAAAATAATGTAACAGTGACCCAGCAAAATATAAATTTACTATTTCCAATTACTTTTTGTGGTTAAATATGACTTGGATATTGTGAATTAGTGAGATTCACTCTTATGGTCTAGAGTAAATTCAATTTAATTTGTGATATAGTTGTGGTGACAGGTTTTATAAATTGTTAGTTTCTCCAGGGACAAATCAGAAAAGGCTCAATATGAGATCCCACCTGGAGAGCATTCCTACTCCGTTCCACGGCATTCTTTTTGTCCATTTTCAAAGTTTGAGGTTTATGTGACAGCAGTGAATGTCTTAGGAAATGTCACTTCTGCTCCTCTGGAACTGAACCCTATGGAAACAGGTAAAAGAACAATCATCTTTATTCCTCTGTCAAGAATTAAGAATAAATGTGGAATTAGTGACTTCATACCAGGATTGTGCTCTATGCAGAATTGATATATATATATGTAATGTATTACAGCCAAATTCAGCGCTCCAGATATGAAGAGGGTTGAAGCAGATAATCCTGGCTGCTTACTGTACAGCTGGAGTCTTTCACCGTTTCAGACATGGGTGTCGGCATCTTTCATTGTAGAGCTGAGATTGACAACATTGAACAACCAGTTTGACAAAGAGTTGGTAAATGATTGCTTTTCATGATAATATTGCTTGATCAGCTGAAAGGTGAAACAGTTTGCAAGTTATCCGAGACAGTGTCTTAAATAATCCTTCTATTATAGGTTTCCATCTTAAGTGCAGAACAAAAAAACAAAATAAAACAATGTGGCCTCCTTCATGGGACAAATTACAGCAGCACGATGCGAGTGAAGTACCGTCATTGGACTGAATGGAGTGAATGGAGTGATCCGAAAACAAGCACCACACTTATGAGGGGTAACAAGTTATATGTCTTCACTACCTTACAACAAAATGCTGTAGAATTTTACAAATGACTGTACAAATAATGACAATAATTATAATAACCTAATTGTACTAAGTTGTGGAATAGTGTCTGGTGATCTGTGTTAACCGCAAATGCAACGGCATGATTAGTTCATGTCGCAGTGCATCCTGGGAACCTATGATGACCAAAATATACCGTGCACATTACAATACTGTGCAAATATACAAGAGATTATAATCTCTTGTTGTATTGTTATAATCTTGTTAAGATTATAATAATAAAACACGACAGATAATTGTTGTGATTCTACAGCAAAACACTGCTAAAGTTCGATTAAACCATCAACATATTAAAAATATTTTATATATTTGAAATATGAGGGAAGAAGAAAACACTAAAGATGGTTAAGGTATTTATCTGAGAAAATTATTTGGCAAAAAAAGTACAGCTACAGGTTTTATTTTACTATTCAAAACAAAACAAAAACTGCATAGAAAAAACAAAAGGCTGACAAGATCAGCATAACATAATCAGTTATTAATATTTTGCTGGTTCTCTCTTGTTTTTTTGCATGTGTTCATAATTTCTTTCTATGAAAGCCTGGCCAAAAACTGGCAGTCAAAATAAATCAATCGACTCCAAGCACAACTATGCAACCTGCTAACAAATGTTTAATAATATTTGAATAAAGGGTGAAGATGTCAATTTCCCTTGGCCGGACATCACGTTTGTCCACTATTGTATATTTACCTCTTTGTTGTATGACTTGTCGACACTCAGAACTAGTTGTTGTATTTTCAGCTCCGGTTGGACATTTGGACACATGGCTTAAAGTGAATGATCAGGTCGCACAGCTCTACTGGAAGGTGAGAGTCTTTCTGATGGTCACCGTGATGACATGCTCCTGGATCAACATATTGTGTTGATCCAGGAACAACATTCATGGCCGAAAATGTAGTCCTTACACTATCCTTACCCCTAAACCTAACCCTACCCATAACCTTTCCCTGAAATCAGAGGGAAATGATAGGTGAATAACACTGATGTAGAAGCACCTAACCCTGTTCGAGCCACACACACACACACACACACACACACACACACACACACACACACACACACAAATGAACAGTCAATTAGTGATTGAAAGACCTCTGATGTTCATTCACATTTGTGAAGGTCATGCTATTGAATGTCCAAAGTTAAACTCTATTTGACTGAATCTTCAACATACTGTGAAAATGTTTATAAAAACATACATCATACACTAGCAATTAAAGTTTATGGGACAATTAAGGCACTGCAACAGGATAAATATTCAGTTATAAATATTAAGTTACGTCCAGTGTTTCAACTCATGCCATGATCATGCAATGCTGGGAACCTGGTAACTTTCACATGCAAGGATTCGAAGAAGGGACATGAGGCAAAACTTTAGATTGTTTTTACAAATTCTAAATCTTTTTTTCTGCGATAACCGACTGCATATCTCGCAGATCTATTCAACCTGAAACTTCCCATTAACCACTGCCTTGTCTCATTTTAGCCCTCAAAAAATTTCCGTGCCAACGGCTGGGATTTGTCATACACTGTCGAATCAAAGGAGACTAAAACGACTTTGTGTGTAACTCAAAAAAGCAACTGCTCTTTCAATCTCAACAAGTGGATTAAAAAGGTTTACCTGAGAGCCACGAATGCAGTGGGGAGCTCGAATTATACCCAAGTGCCAGTGTATCGCAAGAAAGGTATTCAATTCCCACCGTAGACTATATTTCTGACAGATGTTCTCTCAGTGATGTTTGATGACATGTTCTTGTCTGGTTTTAGGGCTGGACTCTGTGTCTAATGTCAGTGTGCATCCCCAGTCGGAGACGTCTGTGCTCATAGCGTGGGAAAGCCCTGAGTCCTCCGGTGTCACGGGATACACGCTCGAGTGGAGATCTCTGACTGAGGCAGATCCCCTGTCCTTCAGTCTAATGGACAAAAACAGCCCCAGTCTCTTACTAACAGGTATTTACTATTATAGCAAATAATAATATCAACCATATGAACAACCGGTCAGAAGTTTGGATTATTGTTTATTTTATTTTTTGAACAAAAATGCAGTAAAAGTTGTGAAATATTACAATTTTAAATCGTTTTCTATGTGAATATATAGTAAAGTGTAAATTATTCCTGTGATCAAAGCTGAATTTTCAGCATCATTACTCCAGTCTTCAGTGTCACATGATCCTTCAGAAATCATTCTAATATGATCATTTGCTGCTCAATTATTATCAGTTATCATTGGTGCTCAATTATTCATATTTTAAAAACAGTGTTTGCTCCTTAATATTTGTTGTGGAAGAAATTAAATAGAATAGAAAGTTCAAAAGAACAGCATTTATTTGAAATATAAATCTTTTGTAACATTATTATAAATATCTTTACTGTAACTTCTGATCCAATTAATGCATCATTTTTTCACGATAATGTTCTGCTTCCTTTTGTGGCTTTCCCTTTTCTAGATGGTTTCTATGGTTACTCATTGATTGATTATGTTCACCTGAGTCTTGTTTGGTTTTTCGCTTAGCTCACAGTTTGGTTCTTCTCTTGTTCTTGTGTTGTCTTTACATTAATGAAGCTAGTACGTAGTTTTCTGCCTTCTAGAGTGCCTTCTTAGGGTACTTATACATAACAACGATGTACTAAAAACGGAAACGTTTTTCCTTCGCATTTTTCGTGTTCAGATTCACGTTTTTGTAGATTACATGTATACATGTAAAAGTATTGCTTTCAAAAACTTAACTTGAAACGTGTTTTCACGTTTGTGTTTTCATGTCCCCAAAACACTGTTGTCGTGTAAATGAACGGCAAAATGCGTAAAAAGTTTACATTTTTTGTTGAAAATGGTGTTGTGTAAGGCCCCTAAGTCGTGATCTTGTAAATAAACACATAATGACACCTTGCTGAATAAAATTATTATATATCTTACCCCAAACTTTTGAATTGTAGTTTATCACTGCAAATCAGCATATTAGAAGGATCTTCTGAAGGACTTCTGTGACACTGAAGACTGAAAATTCAGCTTTGCCTTCATATAATTAAATTGCATTTTAAAATATGTTAAAATATAAAATTATTTTATAATTATTTTGTATTATATAATACAATTCTGTTATTCTATTTTAAATTGTAATACTATTTCACAATATTACCGTTTTTACTATATTTTTGATCAAATAAATGTAGTCTTGGTGAGCAGAAATCTTAATTATTCCAAACATTTGACCAGTACCATAATAATAATAATAATAATAATAATTCTAATTATATTTGGTTAAATAGGGTTTAAAGTGCTAAGTCACTTTAAAAATGTTTCTAAATTAAAAGTCATTTGATATTTAATCTTTTATTTTCTTATTTGTTGCTGACAAAGTGCATGCAAATCTAATCATGGCTGTTTTATTTCAGGGTTAAGGCCTTACAAGCCCTATGAAATCTCAGTTTTTCCCAAATATGCTGACGGGGTTGGACGTCCTCTTACCGTAATGGCATATAGCCGTGAGGGAGGTGTGTAGTGCATGAAAGTAGTGGACATCTGAGGGCTTTCTATAAACTGGGGAAGCCGGAGAATGATACAACACTTCCATCTAGTGGGCTTATATTTCCCTAGATGTATAATTCTAGCATGCTGACAAATGTTTCATATATTCTCACAGCACCCTCTGAGGCACCAGACTTGGAAGTTCCAGAAATCCTTCATTCACAGGTCAAACTTAGCTGGAATGAAATTCCCCTTGAACAGAGAAATGGGATCATTCAAGGATATACTATTTACTTTTGGGATGATATTAATTATACCCGAGGTATTCAATGATGCAAAGAAGTTCATAACAGATTTTCAGATTTCAATACTATTTTATTAACCATAATGTTTCTATTCTTTTTCAAGTTATAAACACTGAGAAGACCAATGTTGTGGTGGAAAATCTTCAACCGCTTACCAAATATTATGCCTTAATATCGGTTTTTACAATGGGTGGAAGTTTTAACGGATCAGTTGTGCACCTGGCAACTGTACATATTGGTGACTATTTTTGACCACACTGTTCAATTATTAATAGAACATATTCTAAGACCTATACTATTCAAATATGAGTGTTTGCGTATAAGATTTCAATAATAACTTTTACAAACCATAATCACTAAGTGCATTTAGTCATGCATTATATGAATGCACTCCTTAACATTCTACAACTATTCTACAGCATATTTAAAAAAATTATAGCTCTTGTGGCCTCATGCCTTAACAATGTTTCCTTTGGTTGTATACTTATTATAAATCATATTGGGTAACACTTTATTTTACAGTGTCCTTGTTACATATGTTACTTGTACTTACCAGAGTAATAACAGAAAATTATGCATAATTACATGCAACTAACCCTAAACTAAATCCTAATCCTACCCTAACCCTATAGTAAGTACATAGTTGCTTAATATTACTCAGTACTTAAATGTATAATTATTACACTGTAACAATTACACCTTAAAATAAAGTGTAACCTCATATTGTACATATTATAAATCTAAGCGTGATGCAGTTAATCAGACAAACAAATTTGACATTTTATTTATTATATTCTGTGTAGAGGGATGATTTATTTTCATTATTGGTTTGATTATTGAAAATGTTTTTCAGGTGGACTTGACATGGTGATCTTTGTTATCCCAGCATGCATTGGGTTATCCCTTTTCGTCATCATTGTTGTGTTTACCTGTTTGGGGAAACATGAGCGGTGAGCATCCACAGGCTTGTTAAGTACACTGTAAAAACTGTAGAAATTGCTCGTAAATTTTAAAATGCATTACAAAGAAACAGCAAGTAATACATTTAATTAAATGTGACATTTTGAAGTAGAAACACTAAAAGAGTATTTTCTTGTAAAACATACTCCAATAATCTTTATTTGCAACTTCTAGAAATCATTTGTACAGTGTATTAGTACTATAACTTGGTTTCTGTGTGGTTGTCACAGGGTGAAGATGTGTTTGTGGCCTATAATTCCCGACCCTGCCAACAGCAGCATTAAGAGGTGGACCACCACTGACTCACTGCAGGTACTGTATGATGAACTGCTGTAGAAGCTGTAGTTTGACTAATGAACCCGTTAACTCTATGAGCACTCACATAGAAATGCACTATCCTAACTTACATGGATATAATTCATGAATGCTTTGGAATACAGACCTAAGGTCTCTTTTTAAAGAATACACTCGGCAGATTATTGCTCTTCAAAGAATTAAAGTGTAAAAAAAGTTACAAAAGTTTAAGTTTACCGTAAAGCAAATGTACTGTACTAAAGAACATATTATATATATATATATATATATATATATATTAGGGCTGAGGGAATTAACGTGTTAATCTTTGCGATTAATATGAGATGTTTAACGCATAAAAAAAAATATTAAAAAAAATAACGCAATTGACGCAGGACCTTTTTTTTTTTGTCTCGTTTTAATGACTTCCTGTTGTGGCTGCCATTGAAAAGGCAGAAAATATGCCGTCCCGCCCCTCCGTGTTCGGCGATCAGGTTTCATTCTCGCACAGCTTGTTTAGTAACTTCACGAGCGGGTCTTTTCCGCTCCATGTGTGCACCGCGCTCTCCGTTCCGTGTGTGTGTGTGTGTGTGTGTCGGCGCGCTGCGCTCTCTGCTCAATTTTCGGCTCCGTGTTTGCGCTGTGCGTTCTGCTCTGTCGTTAACAGCCCAAACTCTCCAATCATGTACCGATCACGCACTGGAAAAGCAAAGTCCGCTCAAATAAATTTCTCAGTAGTAGACTTCTGTTTGCTGAGCTGGTATAGCCATGATGGTCAACAATGGTAAAATGACCTGCTCTGATCACATGCTCTGGTAATAATGGCTTTGTATGACTATACTTTATTTTGATAATTAGTTAAAAAATAAATCTGTTAAATCTGAGTATGTTGCATAGAACTGAATGAATTATAATATATTGATATATTGATGTTTAATATTTTAATATTGGGCTATTTTCTGTCCAATTTGTGTGGACATTTGTCTCAGACCGGTCATGAGTCTCAGACCTTTCCAATTATATGTTTTTGTCAAGATTAGAAAAAGATTTGATTATAAAATAATGCAGTAAATTTAGCAAAATTTGAAACGAGAGAGCCCACTAGGGGGAGGAGCCTGCTAAAAGGTTTTAAAGTACCGATTCCATGGTAACGCAATGTCCAATTTCAAAATGGTTATCTCCGAGTGTTTAAGCTTTCCAATGATACCTAAGTTATGATGATTACTAAAATATGTTCTAGAGAAAAAAAGGCAATAAAAAGTGTGTCAAGTGTCCTATTACTGAATATGTGAAAAGAATTGTCAATTAGAAATAGTCAATCAAACTGTTCAGTAATTTAATTTCTTAACATGTTTTTGTCCAAGGGCATGCCTCCCTATAAAGAAGACAAGGACCCTGTGTCAGTGTTTCTGTCCCGCTTCAGTCTTCTTGATCTGTCTGAGAAAGAGCCGTTCAAGGGTGACTACGTCAAGGAGAGTCAGTGGTCACATGATATGGTCAGTCGTAATGGGAGTCACCGCTCTTTCCAGGCCTGCAGTTACGACTCGGAGCAGGACAGGGAATCAGTCCCTTACGCCACTGTGGTTTTCGGTGGTTCGCATCAAAGCCACGCGACCCCTCTGCCACCCTACGTGCGCTCTGAGTCCACACAGCCCCTGTTAGGAGGGGACGAGCCCGGCAGCCCTCCACCATATGAGAACGTGTCGCTAGGCAGGCGTGTTTCTAAAGCAAAACACTTCACTGCATTTCCTCAGAATTCCACTGGAAGTGAGGAGAACGAAGAACTTTGGGAAGAATTTCCAATGCTCAGATCCTTAGAGATCAGGGATCCTGATCATAACTAAACAGAATTTGAGTCTATATAGAAACCATGCAGGGGCCCCGAAAAATAACACAGGCTCATTGGAAAAACGTGCCTCTACCTACATTTTTGCAAAAGCGTAAAAAAAAAAAAAAACAGACCAACCACTGCCATTTCCAGCTTAAATTAACACTAAAACTTTTAATCATTTGCACACAAAATAATTGCAGATTATTGAATAATAGACTTATTTTCATGCAGTTCCTTGCAAAATATTATGTTATGACCTCAAAACACTTTTACCATAGTGCAAGATTTGTAAACTAATACATTTTGACGTTTGCATCACATGACCAGCTCATCCGTGTGTCTTCTCTGATGTAGTAAAGTCTCTCACCTAATACAGCAGTGCTCTCGTGATGTGAAGCGCTCGAGTACGAGTCCCGTGAAACACCAATCTCGATAAAAGAGCTCAAAGACTGGTAGAAGCAGCTAAAATGGCTCTGTTGCTTCACCAAATGTGGTTTTCTCTCACGTTTGCTTTTGTTAGCACTATCAGGTATGTTTAGGGTTTAGTGTAGGTGGTTCATTATTAACAAACATGACAGAGCATTAACCTTTTAGAGCCACTGACCAGACAATTCTATTCAGAACTGCTGCGATACTACAACAACCAACGCAATAAAACGTTGCCAGATTCACGTTCATCGTTTTTGGAAAAAAAGACGAATGTGCTTTTAGAGCCACTCATTGGACATTTCACTTTGAAAGTGTTGAAAAATGTGCAAGCCGTAATGTAATTTCATTGTGTAAAAATGTTTCCAGGCAGGTTTTCCCAATGTGCCTTAGTTGCCAAAGAGTCCGAGTTCACACAGAGGCTGTATGTGGTCATAACATGATTGTTTTCCCTCACATATTTGTTTTATGAATGACCATCTGGACCACTGCCACTCAGTTCATTATCTGAACTGTCTTTAATATTGCCAGGGAGGGACTGTATATCCATAAAACAGACCGCTGGTATTACAACAAATGGGAGAAAGTGGAACTTTTAATATGGCAGATTTAATAAAGTAAGTCCCGCCTTCCAAATAGAAGAGCCATTCATATGTGAAACGTGTCGCATACAGTAGATGCATTTAATCAAGTTTCATGTTTTCAAGGTAGCCAGATAAAACTAGAGAAGAATTTACCAAAACAAGAATGTCTATTTCTGTGTTCTTAGCATTGAGAAACTGCAGCAAATTTCAGTAGCATAAAAAAAAAAAAAAAAAAAAAAAAAAAGAATAATGCTATTCATGATATCCAGTTTAAAAGAAGCACATTTCTGTTTTGTTGTCAATGAAGAGATGATGGGTCTTATTGATGGCAATGTGGGAGTAAATAAGACAAAAAATAATAATAATAATGCTGGCCAGCACTGATGTGTTAATTTCTGTGGCTGTATTTTTGTATGGCATGTATATATATATATATATATATATATATATATATATATATATATATATATATATATATGATTTCAATTAGAGTATGTACTATTAGAAAAGGAGCACAAATATGTCTGATTTGTATCTGTATGTTTTTATTTTTGTAAAAGAAAAAAAAAAGAAAAAAGAAAAGAAAAGTTAATTTTTACATAATTACTGATTGTTTCATTATGCTTGATACGTGTTTTGCTATATACATTTACCTCTTGTCTGTATGGTGCTTTAAATTGAGTATTTTTATATGCATTTTGAACATTTTTAAAGAGTACAAATTGTGATTACATCTGGCAATGTATAGCAACACCTCCTCTGGAAGGATAAAATAAAAGATTTACATGATTTGGCAATTCATAATTTTATGTGTGACGGTGAATGGTTTTCATCATGTAATGTTTAATAAAAAACTTTTCTAGAAGCTCAGCAGAAACTCTGTTTACATACTGATGAAAATATACTGCCACCTACTGAACCGGAGTGTGTAGCTTCACGGCTTCAATCTCTTATGCTAAATCTTAACAATGAGTTGTGTCTTGCAGATGTTTTAAGGCAATGGCAATAAGTTCTTTAGTATATACCGATTCCTGAATGATTCAGTGTGTTGAACAAAGTGGCTGCGTGACTGATTCAATTACACATTCATAAAGACATTCGAATGAATCAGCAGTTTGAAAAGGTTGAATGAATGATTCAATGACTCACTCATAAAGATTATGTACTAGTCTGAAGGAGTGTGACTACATATGACTATGTAGAAGGAGTGTTACTATGTAAACTGCAGACACAGCCTAAAATCTTAAAGTGCCCCACTACTAAAGCACTGACAGTCTTGTATGAAACACTCAAACAAAGACACAAACAGTGAGACGTCCCAAGAGGCCTATCCCTCCGGTTGACCGATGATCATCTGGACTGTTTTATATCAGCACTTTTGAAAGACAGACCGGCTAGTCAAATTCGAAGACTGGAACCGATGTTTCAAGTTACTGTTTTTATTTAAAATATATAAAACAAAAAATCAATTGTTAATGTGTTTTAAACATTCACATGAACAAACAGCATTTACCCTTACGTTTTTCAAACATTATACAACATTCGTTTCGAGACATCCTAACATTGAGATGCAGATTCTGTAACCACTGTGGGATTCATTTCCCAAAAGCATCATAAGCCTACATAAGACTGTAGAAACCATTGGCACCAATAGTCTACTGGTCTACTGCCTTTTACGACTGCTGAATTCAGTAAGTTCATTTCGTATAGTATTCCTCAGACTGATAAGAGTTTGTAAGTCATCTTGAATGATTCATTAAAAGAACCAGGTCCTTACATTTTTGTATTTCATTTTCTTGCCATTGTTTTGTCGTACACTTTTTTTCATGGCCTTACATCAAATTCAGACTTTAAACAGATGGCAGTTTCATTTTGCATTTCAGTTAAAGTTCTGGGCTATGCAGTTTCGGGAATTTCTTCGCTGTATTCTCGCTTTTTGCTTGCAGGTTTCTCTCTAGAGCTCCCCCCACAGCTTCGGAATAGATATTTGACAACACTGTCGAAAAACTTGTTGGCGACTCTCAGACACCAGAGGCTAGTAGACCAACGACATCAAAGCAGACGGGACATTCTTTAAAACGTCTTCTTCATTTGGGTTCGAACAGCGTGAGGGAGCGCAATAATAACAGAATTTTAGCCGATTTTTTTGCCGTAAAGCAATTCGTTACATCGCGAGACCTGATATCACGCGATACTTCCTGACTCTGCGGCCGCCGGCTCAAAGTTGCAAGGGTGGTTTTTCCGCTCACAGGCGATAGGGGGGTGAGAGACGACCACCATTCAACCCGAAAAAAGTAATATAACTATTCCAATGACCCCGAAGCTGTTCAGTTAAGGTAAAAAACCTGCATAGTTCACCTTTAAATAGAAAACTGTGAGGTTGTATTATGTTGTTGAATTCTCCCAAAAGAGAAACTAGACCTACTCAGAGTCAGGGAGTAATAATCTGTGTACCAAATATGTTCCTGAATAAAATTGAATAAAGATGAACAAATGTATTAAGGTATTATCCAGCTAACCGGGAACATTCTCAGACCTCCAGCTAACGTTCTGGCAACGTTCTTCCAGTAACATTAATATAATGTTTATTTGAAAGTTATCTGGTCTTTAAAACCCATTTATGCCCACCAGCAACTAACTTGCCACGGTGTATAGTTGTCATTTTCCTTTTGTAAGTATTTTTCTAGATGTTATCCATGTTTTATGTCTCAATGACATGCAAGCAAACAACCAAATAAAGGATTTCAAGAAAAAAAAAAGGTATTCACTTCCTTCGTCCCATGAGGCTGTCAACTTCCTACCTCTACTTCCAGGAAGCATGGCGAAGGCAAACCCTCCCAAAGAAAGGTAATTTTCATGTTACTAATTGTTGACATATATATATATCTACATAATCATGAAGGTCTCTAGAATCATCCAAACAAAACAAATCTTACAAGAGATCTATAGTTTTTTTTTTGCATACTTTGTCAAAAGTCCAAGCGGCAACAAATGCCTTGTAAGTACATACAGTATATCATGGTAAAATTGGGTATACTGTTTTAATGGGTTAATAAATCAAGGTTCAATAGATTATAAGCTAGATGCAGCTTTTTTGGGTACACATCAAATGTTCTCCGACTTTTATACATAATAAATTTATGAATAAAGATTGATCTGTTGAAAGCAGTTATTTTGAGATAGATGCCAAATGTTCTTTTACATTGAGGGGGTGCTATAATATAGTTGCCGCACATTCAAATATGATTTTCAAGAAAAAAGAAAAGAGAAAAAAAAAACACTATTAACACGACTATATGCATGAAAGCATTCAGAAAAATGTGGGCACAAATGGGTTAATAATGCTCTCAAAACATTAGCACAAAAACATTATTTATACATCGTTCATGGATCTTTTTTTTTTTTTTTTGTTATATGTGGATGTTCATCTAAGACAGTTTCAGAATTTTCAGAGAACATTAAAAACGAACATTCCCATGTTTAAAGAATGATAAAATGGAATGTTCCCTTAATGTTTTGTATGGGTGTTTCGAAGATAATGTTTTCATAACTTAATAGGAACGTATGGAAAACATTGTTAGAATATATTTTGTTAGCTGGTAATTACCTTAAAAATATGAATGTTATAAAACTCCAACTATAGTGTTTAGTTTTACTTGATGATTTGACTGAATAAGTTGCCCTGTAATGTATGGTCCTTCCCGCAGGTGAGAAGACTAGTTTCAGAGTGCAGACAGACAGACAGCGGTATAAATACTCTAAAAGAGTGTTTCATTTAATCAAAGAGTCTCAAGACACAATTAACATTTTTGAACCAAAAAACATTTAATTTACTGTATTCACTGTCTTCCTGACAGTTTAATGCCACATATCCCATTCTCCCGTTTACATGTGAGAACCGATAAAGAGGAAATCCTGTGAAAACTTCCTGCTGGAAGCCATCAGTGGTTTGTATAAAGATATGACTGTGGAGTCAAATAATTATCAGTTTTATACAGTCATTCATATTTCAGAGCTTTCTTCTAAAAATAAATAATTGGATTGCAATGCATTCAAACACATTTCATCCTAAGTAACATACAATAAACCCATTGCATGATCAGATACTTCCAGAACAACATGGTCTGCTTGTATAACAGAAAGTGCTTTGCTATAATAGTTTTAGTAGCGGACTTTCATGACATCAGAGCTGTGATATGAGTTTACAGCGCAGATAAACGGGGTACCAACAGATTTCAGCACTAGAGGCACAAAACATATTCAAGGAGTTTGTGAAGGGAAATTGCACTCCATTTAACATATTAGAACAATATCTGCACATATTCTGAGATAAAAGAAATGGGTAACGCTTTACTTAATGCCTATATATATATAAAATATGCATTATAACAGTATGTTTACTGCATTAGTTATGCCTTAAAATGCATTGTATGGTCACATGAATAATTGTAACCTGTTATACATTAAAATACTCATCTATTCATTGTTATACCTTAAAAAAAAGTGTGAAACACATGACAAACAACCAATTTCAGATCTATCTGAAAATATTATAATGCATTTTAACTTTGGTTACAATTATCAATAACATAATATCATGCATTATAATGTACATTATGAATGCCTTTATAATGCATCACACATAAAGGCATTAAGTAAATTGTTACCAAGAATCCTTATTCATTTGGCAGTCAGATTAGCATTTCCAAACAGCAATAACTATACTTTCTCACTGTAAAATTACTGATGTACTGCATCCTGATTTACTGACATTTTCAATTTTCTATATGTAGACACAGCAACAAAACTAGTTAAAAGTAAGTTATGCTTTAGTTGCATTACACATCGATCGTGTGAATGGCCAAAAGCATTATGACAACACGACTGATCCTTAATTTCTGCGTAAGAAGAAAACTAGCAGAATGATTCTGCTTAAGGCTGCTGTCTTACACTGTCTTACACTGTCTGGTGTTTGAATGGTTTGGTGACAGAAGTGGGTGGGAAAATCTTCTAATAGAAATGTTAGAAAGCAAGTGCTTCTGTCTGTGTTACACGAGAATCTATAAGTGCACGCATTTGAATGTACATTGGATTTCCACAAATGAAAAGACAATGTGGTAGAATGGTTGTCGCAGCTTCATTACTAACTGGAAAGTACATTGTAAATGCATAGAAATAGTCAGCAAGTATGTGTATCAGAAATCCATGTCACACTCCAATGTCTCAATCAGCCCTGAAAAATGTGAATTTCCTCTTCACTGAAGTCCAGCTGTCTGACCAATCTGGATACAATGAGAGAAATAAGCAATTCATTAACCAAACAGTAAATAAACCTTTATGAAGCATACATTAACACTTATGTGTCCTTAGGGACATTTTTGTCTTTTTCATTTTTGTTGATGCAAACAGCATAATTTTTGGCAAACGTGTGTATTTTTATTGGAATTTTTATATTTCACCCATTTCTTTTCATAAATCTATGTTACACTAGGTACACAAAATTGTCCCCATTTAAACCCATGATAAAAATTTGCAAAATCCCGACAAATTTTGATCGTAGTGCCATTTAAGCATAAAATCATGCTTTTTTTATTCATAGGCAAGGCTTCGAAATGTTTGCTATTTTCTATTAGATGGTGCCATTTCTCAGGTTTGGCCAATGGAGCAAATACCTTGCCAATAAATGAAGCGCCTATAAATGTGTGTTTTGTTTGAGAAATCGTGTGTGAGTGATAGACTGGTCCGGGACTGTAAAAATCCCCCCAAAGAATTCTGCTTAGCATGTAGTATATGTAAAATAATATAGTTGTAGTGGCATTATGTAAACAAAGTGGTATTTAAAGGGTTAAAATACAAAAAATGAATGGTATGTTTTGGAAGTTATGATCATGACTATCAAAAAGTGAACACAAATATGAATATATATAATATTTTATGATCTTTTTGTCCTCTAGGAACTTTTTTTTAAATAATGCACATGAGTTAAATGAAAGGAGGCACTCACTTAACCCTCTATTGCATAGCGTTGCCATATGGCAATTACTTAATTTTCTAAAAAGCTGTGATATAAAATCTATGTTTTTACAGTTAGTTGTGAAAAGGGGGATTTTACTTTGAAGGAAATACAATTTATGAGGTCACATGACCAGGATATCCTGTTTGCCAGTCCTTTTTGCTCATGGACATTGACATGCAAACATCACTGTCTGGGGCTCCCGAAGATTGCCTTTTATTCAGAATTTTGGGAAATTTTCATCAAATAAAAAATTGAAATCACTATCTGGGGTAAGTAAACTTTAATTTTTTAACATTAAATTCAGTTTTGATTTTATACGTTTTTTGTAATATGCTAAAATACATTTGTTGCCATATGTGCAAATATGGAAACGTCCTGGTGCATTCAACCTAATGGAGTCCCATTGACTTACATAGCATGAAACTACTCTGAGACTATGTTTACAACTTTTGCTTATATTTTAAAGGTAAAAACATTATAATTTTTTATATTTTGTGATTTAAGCTATTTTGTAGGTTATCTGTAACCTATTTTCCCATTTTATTAGACCGCACAGACCACTGGCCCTTGCATGCATCTGAGAAGGGCAGATGCAAAATGCCAGGATGCAAGGGCATTGTGAGAAGCAAGTGCTCCAAGTGTGCAGTTTTCCTCTGCTTCAAGACTTTCACAAGGCATGAAGAGAATGAAATGAAATGAAACAGCAAAAAATTACAGAATGAAATGAAACAAATTAATAGTGTATTTCAGTGAGACAGGTTCCAGGTTCCTGGTTATTATTACCAGACATTTCAGATAACTGTTGAAATTATATGTTTTTACTGTATAAATGTTTGTTTAAACATTTCACTAAGTATGAGATGGATTTGTTGAGTCTTATAAAATAAAATGAGTTTTTTGAAAAAAAAATTGATTTTATGGTACTTTCCACGAATGCATATTGTTGCCATAGGGCAACAATTTACCAACTACCCCCCCCTCCCCCTTTAAACTTAATTTTTTTTATTTTTTTATATATCTGTTATTTAGCTCATTTTAAGTAATAAAAACATGCAAAACATTTTTTTACCATGTCTAAGTAATATTTCATGCAATAGAGGGTTAAACAGCTTCTAATATATAAAATGTGTGTGTGTGTGTGTGTGTGTGTTTGTGTGTGTGTGTGTGTGTGTGTGTGTGTGTGTGTGTGTGTGTGTGTGTGTGTGTGTGTGTGTGTGTGTGTGTGTGTGTGTGTGTGTGTGTGTGTGTGTACTTCTACAACTATCTTTGTGAGGACCAGTTTGAGTTTTAGACCACTGGAGTGAGGACAAAGGGAGTAAAGTGAGGACATTTTGGCCGGTCCTGACTTTCTGAGAGCCCTTTAAAGGCCTGTTTGAGGGTCAAGACTTGGTTTTAGGGGTTTTAGGGATAAGGTTATAATTAGGTTTAGGTAGGTTTAGGGTGAGGGTTCGGGTTAGGCACTTAGTTGTGATGGGTAAGGTTAGGGTAAGCGGCTAGAGATTGCATTGTGTCAATGAATGTCCTCATAAAGATAGATGTACAAGAATGTGTGTGTGTGAGAGAGAGAGAGAGAGAGAGAGAGAGAGAGAGAGAGAGAGAGTGTGTGTGTAAACCATTAAATGACTCACTGCACTGCTAGCTCTGTGAATCCAGTTGGGCCGCACACACACACTAAACACTTGGAGTTTTCTGGTCTCTCGAGGAGGTTCTGCAGCACACAAGCATCTATCCGCCCTCTTCTGCCTTCCCATGAGTCTGCAGGCTCGGACAGAACACACTCCACCTCAAACCTAACAAACACACATGACTAACAGTGAGCTGAATAACGACACTACTGTCTTCTGCTTTACAGCGCAAACCACAGGCCTTTCAAAACTGAGGAATTTTGCAACATTCAATTTTACTGTAAAGCTAAACAATCTGTAATGTATAAAGCGCTATATAAATAACGGTGACTTGACAAAGGAAATGAACTGTTTTAGAGCATAGGTCACAGCGATTCTTCAGAAGGAAAAATACAGATTCCCACTGAGATAACTACCGCCAAGGCTAAATGTGACCAAGCCAACAAAGTAGAGAACAGTCACTGTGATAAATCATACCTTTCCTCTTTCGCACAGAGTTCATCCAGCTGAGAGCGCCAGAGAATGTCCCTCTCCTGACGGTTGAAGAACATCAGCCTGGTTTTTCTGAAAAGACATACCAACATAATAAAACCTGCCTGCTTGAATGCACACACACACACACACACACATGTTGAGTTTAGTATTAATGCTTAAATTAAGGAAAGCATTTAAACTTTAGGATCAGTTAAAATTGTGTGTTAAACCAGTGCTATATGACTATATAACGCATGCTATTCCATGTTGTAGACAATAAATTAATTTTCTTGCCGCTAAAAACAAACAGTTTGGAGGGAAAATACTAAATCTAAATGGAATCAATGGATAAAATGCTTAATATTAAAGACGAACGAGTTCATACGGATTTCTTTTGCGATGTCTTTATGTACGTTTTTAACTGTCAGAGTTTTGGGTGAACAGACAGAAATCTCTCAGATTTTATTAAAAATATCTTCATTTGTGTTACAAAAAAGAATGAGTATTGTGTGTTTAGGAACATGAGGGTGAGAGAAGGATGACAGAATAACCCTTTAATAAGGCTGTCACTAATGATTATTTTGGTAATCGAGTAATCGGGCGATTATTTTGACGATTAATCGAGTGATTAAGACCTAAGCCTTTTAAATGACTTAAAATGCACATATAATAACAATGAGGAAGTAATGTTTGGTTCAAATAACGAAGCAAAAGCAAGTAATCATATGGTTTTATAGAACAACACTGTCAAAATCAAACCCTTGTTTAATACTGGCCAAACGACATTTAATTCAAATGTCCACTTAATCTTTAATATTTGCTACAGCCACTGTAATTTCTTGAACAAGAACATGTGCACATCAAAACACAACATTACAAATCTGATGAAAAGCGTATGCAGAGACACTCCACGCATGTCAAAGATAACAGGTCATGTGGAGCAGCATTTACTGTGAATGGAACCGCTCTGAGATGATGTAACCTACACGCATTTACATAATTTAAAGGGGTCATCGGATGCCGATTTTCCACAAGTTGGGATGATTCTTTAGGGTCTTCATGTAAAGTTTGTAACATTTCTTGGTTAAAATTTCTCAATGGTTGAGTAAAACAACACCCTTTTACCTCCTCAAAAACAGCTCTGTTCACAGCGACCTGTTTCGGTGCATGTCTCTTTAAATGATAATGAGGTGCATGTCTCTTTAAATGATATTAAGCAACTGCTTCTTGGAAAAATTGAGAACTCAAATTTATTTGAGGAATCATGACAGCCACACCCTTTAATGTGACAAACTACGCCTATGGATGCCCTGCTAGGACACCTGTGTGAACTTAAGGATAATTGACTTTTTTCATTTAAATGGTGACATGTGACAAATGCTGTATCTTTCTTGAATTTTTCAGATTTGTATGGGCAGACCTGATAGATGTGAGGTCCTGTAGGGCCAGTCGTATGAGGCGAGCCATCGGTGTGAATCCTGTGCCGGCTGCTAACATGTAGAGATGAGTGACGTCCCGCAGGACACGCATCGTGAAGGAGCCCTCAGGGCCGCCCACTGACAGAGCGGCTCCTGGAACAGACCAAACACAGCACATGAGCTACAGAGCTTTGCTTCTGATGTAATGCAATTCCAGCTTTCACGGCTATTTTCAAACAAGAAAACGGGTTAAAGTGTAATAAGAAATGTACTGTGAAAAAAATCTTTTCAAAAGTGTGGGCCGAATAAAACAATTTCTTCAAGAAATTTCAACCATCACAGTTCAATAAATACATGTTTTAGAGAAATTATAGGGAGCTTTGATACCTGATGCAAATGATCTGGCACATACAGTTATTACAAGTGATGTTTCTTCCAAAAGGTAATAGACAAAATAGATCAAATTCAACTGACATATTAAAGCTGTTCATACAATACAATTTTATGTTATATCACAAAAAAAGTCACCGAAAAGTGAAACTGTCAGTACACGAATGTACTATTTATTTGCACTTTTGTTTTTGTTTTTTCTGTATGTGAAAAACAGGGTTGAGTGCTATTTAGAATTTAATTGAGACATAAAAAAAAAAAATCCAAATCAAATCTAATTTCAATTGAGGTACCAAACAGGAAATATAATTGAAATATAAGAGACTTAAAGTGAACTAAAAAATAAAAAATAAATAAAAAATAAAGAATGGCATAATTTTTTGGGGTGGGAAAATCTATGCATAATTTGCAAAAAAAAAAAAAAAAAGTATAATTTATTTATAGGTCTCACAGGCATATTTATTGACGAGGGTGGAATATCCCAGAAGACTTCAGTGAATTCAGTAAATCCACTTCCAGTTATTCCAATTCCTTAACTGAAAGGATGAATTTCTCCCAGCCCTGATGCAAAAGCACATAATACTCTTTCCTTCCAGGTTAAAAATAAATAGATATGAGAAATACTAACCAATAGGAAGGTTGGCGAGGTGTGAGGTCAACACTCCATCAGGATAGATCTTTATCATGAGATGTATGTCTGAGCCCATTTCAGCACTGGACTGTGCAGGAGGTATTAGTGTCTGATCCACTGGTGTGTAGGGTTTCACAACATCTGTACCTGTTCACCAAACACACAAAACCAGCCTGCTGAACACCCCACAAACAGGTCACCTTCCATCCGCTTATTCTAGAGTGGAAGAGCATTTGATGTGTGACATAAAGTGAATGATTACCCTGGACAGACGTTTTGAGGTAGACATGTCTTCCCACAGGAACATGCATACGTGACCCTGGAGGAAGTTGTAAACGCAAGACCTGCGTGTCATGTGTGACTTCTGTTTTTGAAACCAACACACATTCCCTGTAGAAGAGCCCTGTGATGAAACACATATTCATTTTTATGTTTTACCAAGTTATTTCTTTGATTTTTTAAAATGTATTTATTCATTTATTTGAGAGAGAGAGAGAGAGAGTGAGAGAGAGAGAGAGAGAGAGAGAGAGAGAGAGAGAGAGAGAGATCTAGCAGCATATTACAACAATAAAGAAATTTCCCATAAAACAGGAAAGTAAATGCAATGAGGAGGAAATTGGGTAAACAGGCAAATGTACTATCTACATTTTTATAAAATTATTGCTATCAGACAAAATATACGTTTAAATAGTCTTTTACGCCGTCTTAGAACTGTTTAAAAAATTGTGCTTTTAGAGTTTAACAGTTTTCTAAAAAGGGGCAGAAGAAAAACACTTTGCGAACTCAGTCCCCGTTTTAGGTACTGATGCACATAATAAACGCTCATATTTTAAGAAGTTAGGAATATTTGATTGAATATGAACACCTTAAAATGGTAAAAATCATTATTTCTTTGTATTTAGATCTCATTTAAAATCCTGAAGTTTTGTTATATTCCAAAAGCTATGTGTGAACATTCCAAGAACATTTTTAATGTAGAAGCACAGCAGTAATACATCAACATAAGAATTTTCATCAACACTGTGTCATAAATTAATAATATAAAAGACATATAATAAGGGGCCCAACACCGAGCCTTGTGGCACCCCTTTAGTCCAAGCCACGTTACAAAACAATGATATTTCTCAAATGTGTTCCTATACCTTTATCTTTACAAACTTAATTTAGATCGTTGTCTGACAATTGAGTTCACAGGTGTGTTACTCACCACGATCTTTACACTGAGTAAATGTGTCATGGAGTTCCAGTGGTTGCCCCACTTTCGTCCACTTGTCTTTAACAGATTTGCGCAGACACACCTGTACTTTTCCTACAGAGTGGGCCGTCTGGACTATAAGCAGAGAAAAATAAATAAACACTTATGAGAACATGTTTTTATAATTCACAAGAAGCATTGAAATTGTCTTTTTCTTTTTTCCTTTACTTATCTTCGGGGCTATTTCTGTATGTTACTAACAAAAAAAGTAACAATAGGCACCATGACATTACCATGTTTATAGGATATGTCTCATAGTAACACCATGGTATTCTTTGAAGTACCCTGGAGTACCATGTAAATATAATGATTGATTCATCACCGTGGTACTGTATATTTCAAAGCACCACAGTGATATTAGCTGATTCCCTCAATGTATCATGGTACCGCCATAGTGTTTTTTTTCTATTTTCAATATAGTTCTAGATTCAACACAAAAAAGCATGTCTAATTTAACATACTACCGGTACTCACCATCAACACGTCCTTGAACTTCACTGGACAGGCCTGAACAAGAAACAGTGTTATCAACTTGATAACTGTGTTAGCAGATACACAACAAAGTTTATGTCTGTGTGGCTGGTGAAAGACTCACGCCAGTAGAGAAGGTACGACATCTTCCCCAAGAGCATCTCCACCCGAAGAGTCTCACCCTGTAGATCCACAACCGTACAGCCGGAGCTGGGAATCTGGAGAGGGGAAAACAATAGTGTTTGACCTTCCTAACCTTTCTTCTTTTACATCTGAGAGAAGACAACCACATAACCAACTGCACTTTACCAACCTTTCGCTTGGTGTAAACAACAATATTGACAGTGGCATCTGTCTGGAACCAATCATACCTAAAAATGAAATAAAAATGCTATTTAATTAGAATAAAATACTAATATTTTTAGAGTGCTGTAAGACTGACAGCACAATAAACTCTCACTTTGAAGCCCAACAAAGTGCATCAATCCAACATAAAAGTAATCCAAACGGCTCCATTGCGTTAATAAAGGCCTTCTGAAGCAAAGCAATGCGGTTGTGTAAGAAAAATATCCATATTTATAACTTTATCAACTAAAATAACTAGGGTGAACAATCCTTTTAAGTCTGTGTATGTCCGTGGACACCTTTAGGAAGGTGAATTTTTGTCCACATTTTGTTTAGATATAATATGAATACTTGGGAATGTGGTTGTTGTACCGCCAGACGGAATCATGCCATACCTTAGATTTCTGTGAAACACTGCCACTGTATAATAGTGATATAATGAAAGTCAAACATACCGAGGGCGATGATCTTTGGCAGGGAGAGGAGCAGATAAAGGCTCCAGTCTAAAGGGTGGAGGAGCAGACAAACCTGGTGTGAAGAGTAGCAAACACACAATTACTCCTCATGAGTCAAATAAGTCATGAAGTATTGGCATACATACTCAGCATTTATAACTAGAAATCCACATGGCTTTGCTGTCATACCGTTCACATGAGTGCTCTCAGTCTTCTCCGTCTGAGCTGTAATAACCAAAGAACCATGTAACGAGGAATTAAAACATAAAAAAAGCTTATTTTGGGTTTGATTGTGAACATTTCAGGTTAAATCAAACAACAGCATCAGTTAATTATTTCAGCCCAGAAACTACTGATTATTTGATTCCCAGGTCATTAGACAATATGTTTGTATGAAAATAATGATATGTTTCCATCTACTGCTGAAAGTGCTGACAGAACCTTGAGGAGCAGGACTGAGCTTCACTGCCATCCGTCCCACCAGACACTCCTTCAGCATGGACTCGTAATTCACCCACCGGTGCACCTTCGGTGGACACAAATACAGTAACACAGCCCTTATAAATCATCTACACACAATTAGCTTTCATTTGATTCATAGTTTATAAATTGCAGTCTTTACATTGTTGATACATTAATAGACTATATACAAATAGTGAAGTCTTCATTCAGTGTCACTGTAATTATTATTGTTTAATTAGCTCATATATAAAAAGTTAGATATCCTGTTTTATCCTTTGTTAACAACTTGTTAACCATACCTAACTGATGTAAACCAATAGAAAAGGATGCGTTAATGATTATTAGGAGTAAATAGTCCTCACTTTAGATTAGGTCATGGGAAATCCTAAAACTAACCTTTATTGGACATTAATGGTTCCTAAAATGTGCATTAATTCACTTTTATACATAAACATTTATTTACATTTCATTACTATTTATTTAGCTTTTTAAAGTTTTCATTAACTATTAACAACTCTGGTTTAAAATAAGACTGGCCTTATTGTTTATATGTAGATATGTGTATGCAACTAACTTTTTTGTATGTTTGGATACATGCCAAAAACATATTTACAAATTATTTATACCATTATACTCCTTAACCCTGTTATCATAAAGAACCCTGTAGCTAAACATAAAGATTTGTTATATAAAAAAGTAATAGGCAGAAACATTTACAGTGACAATTTTTTTTTTTGTTACAATATACTGTAAAAAATTGATATTTAGAAAATAAATGTTAGAATGAAGTAATTGAGTCAACTGAAACCAATGTCATTGATCACAAATTCCATAGAATGCACCGATTAATTCCATGAATTCAATGATCATAGATTATTTAAGGATTTGTAAACATTTGTACATCAGTAAAGCTGTTCATAGATAAATTATTAATGTTTTAGATGCTGTCAAAACTGTATGTTTTTGTGTCTATGCAAACGTATTTGCAACTTAAAAGGACATTAATGGTTCTTAAAATGTTAACAAATACATTAAGCATAAATTCACCTTATACATAGACATTTCTTTACACTTGTTATTTATTACTATAAACTGAATAACTTTTAAATGTTTTCATGAACTACTAGCAACTCTGGTTTGGCCTCACTGTTTATACGTAGATATTTGTATGAAACATTTACAGGTACAAAAACAGACTAGCTCTTTACATATGAGCTAATTAAACAATGATCATTTGAAAATTAAAATGACAATAAATGAAGAACTAAATATTTGTATATAGCCAATTAATGTATCAACAATGTAGATACTTTAATTTATAAACTATCAACTAACTATAAATAGTTTACAAATGATTTGCAAGTACTTTATCACTGTAAGCATTCAAGATTAAAACAGACTATTTTCTGAAACCAGCATTCAAGTTTTCAAATGCTCGGCTCCTGCAGGACTTTACCTGGTCAAACAGGTCAGTGCTATCAATCCCAGCAGCCCTCATTAACTCCGCCTCCCCACCAGGGTGGAAATCCATGTACGCACTCACGTTATAGACCATTCCTACAGCAAACACACAAACACAGGGAGCATGAGTGCATGAGAAAGATACAGCCTGGAGGGGAGGAAGACAGGAACAAACACTGGTGGGATTGATGGAGATGTGATCTCTTGTTTTTATTGGATTGATGAAGCATAAGAAAATGAGACCATTCTAAAAATAAAGAAATACTGAGACAAGACAGTGCCAACAAGATGAAAAATGCAACACTTGTATTCAAATCAGCATTAAACGATAGTTGCTCTAGTTTGTCTTCTCTATTGTGCCGTATTTCAGAGTGAAATGCTTCTGGAACAAGAACAAATGTGGGCGGGGCTTGAGTTTGTCCACGGGGAATTGATTGGATGATTGGATGGATGTAGTTTGCTATTGGTGGATCTAATGTGAGTGACAGGATGCCCCGCCCTCATCATCAGAGAAGAGATCATCACATGAATTAAAAAAATAATAATTTACAATAAACACTGCAATATTCCATTAAAAGTAAGAATTGTCTATTTTGATTTCATGGAGACGTTACTACAATATCAAAATACCATATTTACAAAAGTTCAGTACGTTTCTGTATGAAAGTAAAACTTGCATGTGTGATCATGTAAATATATTATATATATATATACACACACACACACACACAGTACCTTATGCTCACCAAGGTTGCATTTAAAAAATAAAAACAGTAATATACTGAAATTGTATTAAAATATAAAATCAATATTTTCTATGTTATTAAACTAATTTATTCCTGTGATGCAAAGCTGAATTTTCAGCATTTCTCTAGTCTTCAGTGTCACATGATCCTTCAGAAATCTTTCTAATATGCTGATTTGCTGCTCAAGAAACATTTATGATTATTGTCACTGTTGAATACAGTTGTGCTGCTTATATATTTGAGGTTGTACCTCTAATGCAGGTCCAGCAGTCATTCCTGGTGTTGTGTTTCTTCAGCTCGTCTTCGGTCACCTCGATCAGTCTTCCTCTCAGTCCGGTCAGGTCGCGGCCACTCTTGGTCAGTCGGATCCAGTCCAGCAGGCTGTGCCCGGGCTTCAGTGCCACCTGGATTCATCACACACACAGCATATTTACAGCTGCATTCAGACACAGAACCCTTAAATCAGTATCAGTATCAATGACAATAGCGTAGAATCTAACGTTAACCTTATTCCTGTTCTGTCCGGCTGGCGAGACTCTCTGCTGGGATCCGGCTGATGGGAAACTCTGCGACGGCACGTTCAACATCTCTGATGCTCTAAAACAACCCCAGTTCCTGACAAAACCTGCCCGAACACGCTGGATATCACTAATCAGGAGCTAAACATACATAAATAAAAACTGGCAAAAGTACACTGAGTGCCACTGATCGTGGGAGTTTATTTGTGAGGAGGAGGAGGAAGTGTTATGAGAGTGTTATAATTAGATGCGACTTCCTCATTTTGGCAGGTGGCTTTATTATTATAATTTTTTTGACCTATCAAACATGACAACATGGTCCAATTCAGCTGCTCTAAAAACACACCGATATAAGATAAAAGTAATAAACAGTAGCGATGACACTGCTGTCATAACAGCACCTACAGCAGCACTTTCCTAGCGCTTGAGAAACTGTCGCGGAAATATGACGTCATTGTTGTGCTCGGGCGATCATAAAGATTTCACAATAAAAGTCGAATCTAGGACAAATCTAATATATAAAAGCCCTGTCAAAATTAAAAGATGGGATTTTGCTGGATTTAGTTGATAAGTATATTTTATTTATTTTTATTTATTTAATTTTAAAGCTCCAAACTTACAAACAGAAGCAGTTATGCATGCATCAGTGACTTTGTCTGTGTAATATTTGAATTAGCATACGTCTTAATTCTGACATCTACCAGATGTCTATCAGACATTTATATTTTTATATTACCCTTAATATTTTTCCAACTAAACTAAACTCGAAACATTCAGAAACAAAATCTGTTACGATGTATGAATAATGTATGACAATGAAGTTAATATAAGTTTGATCATTATTTCAGCGGATCTTTAGCCTAATGCAAACAGGTGACAGTGTTTGAAACTAAGAGCTACTGCTACTGTCTCCACATACTGACTCTTTCTTAAACTTGGTTATTGTGTATTTAAAAACTCACCAGACAAAACACTGGAGATGACAGAAAAGACTGTTGAGATGTTCCCTCTGTTTTCAAGTCTATAATCTTCATCCTCCTCTTCCTCAAAGTCCTCTTCATCTTCCTTTACCATTCCAGTGATATAACTTTTACGATCAGTGTTTTTTTATTTTATTTTTTATATTACACCTAATTATCAGTCAGATCAAACAAATGCATGGCTTTATATTTTGACAGGAGGTACATGTGGATCTTGCATGACTTTATTATTGGCTAATCTGTTTAATCCCACCAATAGGAAGTAGGAACTAGTAGAGATTATACTGAATGACACAGGACTTTCAAAGAAGGAGTAAAGACTTCAAAATAAAAGTCTTACTCCTAAAGAAAGTATCAAAGTTTTAAAATTTGCTCTAATCCCATTGTGAAACCTCAAACATCCTCTTATGTCCTTCCAATTTTAATCAAACACTCATATTTTGTATGAATAGGATGCAGAAGAAAAACAAACTCTGAATCCTTGTACATTTTTACATTGGGCAAAATGTAATTGGGCAATTAGGCTACTTTTAACAATTTCTTTGATCAATTGATGCACAACTAAAACGTCCCGAAGACTGCAAGATGAGTTTGACTGCATATGCATCTTTACATGAAGGGATTTCTTGGGTTCAGTTATCAGTTCATTCACTGAGAGAGAGAAGACTAACCCTTTCTATTGGACACTTCATTTATCTGATTCTGACACAATATACTGTAGATGGCCTCAACAAAGTTAAATACAAATACAAATTTGAAAGAAGATGTCTATTCAAATGGAATCTATGCAATGTGATGCATTCTCCGTAACTGATAAAAAATGTAATTAATCATCATGAAAAATATCATTATTTCCTAATGCAGTATAAAGTGCATTGATCTGTCCTGCTTTTCCCAAAAACACTGCAAGCCTTAGTAAATCGGAGAGGATGGTTTCTAGTTTCTATGTTTTGCTGTAAATGCCACCCTGGTTATTATTATATTTTACTTTTTGCAGTCACAGAAATATTTGGTGTTCAACCAGCACAGAATGAGTCATGTGAAAGATGTTTCTCCAGCATGAATGCAGCTTGAAGGAGACGCTTTTGATAGTTACGTGCTAAACATTAAATGATGTTGTAATGTTCTGGAGGGGTTATGTGGGATTAAAAGGTTTGCCAGATACGCTGGATCCTGGTTATTTAAAGATTTATACACCAACAATACAAGTGTGTACCTAATTCTAATATGGACAGGAAGCCATTTTAGATTAGTTGATTAGTGTTTCTTTACCCTTCTTAAAGGGATAGTTCACCCAAAAATGAAAATTAGTCCATGATTTACTCACCCTGAAGCCATCCTAGGTGTATATGACATTCTTCTTCCAGACGAATACAATCGGAGTTATATTTAAAAAATATCCTGGCTCTTCCAAGCTTGATAATGAGAGTGAATGGATGTCTGTCTTTGGAAGTCCATTAAAGCGCATATATTCATGATATCGTAATGACGAACGCGGTTTCCCAGCCCTGTTTGTTTGAACCGCGAGATTGCCGTCATTACGTTGTGCGTCAAGTTCAAGGGTTACTTTTTTGGCGTAAATCGATGCGTACGGCTATCTGCCGTAAGCTAGTTATTTTATTTTTCTTACGTGAACGCATCGCCTCACTTTAGAAGGCCTTTATTAACCCCCCAGAGCCGTTTCGAGCACTTTTATCATGGATGGATGCGCTTTGATGGACTTCTAAAGACAGACAGCCATTCACTCTCATTATCAAGCTTGGAAGAGCCAGGAAATGTATATTAATATAACTCTGATTGTATTCGTCTGGAAGAAGAATGTCATATACACCTAGGATGGCTTCAGGGTGAGTAAAACATGGGCTAATTTTCATTTTTGGGTGAACTATCCCTTTAAGAAGGGTAAAGAAACACTAATCAACTAATCTAAAATGGCTTCCTGTCCATCTTAGAATTAGGTACACACTTGTATTGTTGGTGTATAAATCTTTAAATAACCAGGCTCCACCGTATCTGGCAAACCTTTTAATCCCACATAACCCCTCCAGAACATTACAACATCATTTAATGTTTAGCACGTAAAAACGCAAAAACATATTTTTTAATCTCTAACATTGATCTTTTCTGTTGCTTTTGATAGATAGATAGATAGATAGATAGATAGATAGATAGATAGATAGATAGATAGATAGATAGATAGATAGATAGATAGACAGACAATTTATGCATACCCTAACGCTCAAAATAATTAATTGGTTTGAGTAGGACAAACTTAAATTAAACTAATTAGTTCAGTCAAATTAATTTTTATGAGTATTTAGCACTTTCTTTTTCTTTCAAGTTCACAGAACTGATATATTTTAAGTAAACTAAACTGTTTCATTGTTTTGAGTTTTATGAAATTATTTATTTTAATTTAAACAAACTTAAGTTTAACTGAAACGGCTGTGATGTCTATTTCCCAGCATGCTTTGCCAATGGCACTTGAATGGGAGAGTAAATGCTAAAATTAAGTGTAATATAATGGGGGTTTTTTTGTGCAAGATTAATGTTAAGTGGGAGATTTAGTAGTGATTAATGTTTTGTTATGCTAATTTAGAAGAATTTCTGTTAATGTTGGTTTTAGGATAGTTACCATCATGGTGACAAGTGGTGCATGCGGCTCGATTTGAGAGCAAATAAAATCTTTACATTGTTGTACTCATACAGCAAGTGCTACTGTATAACATACTATTGTTAGCATGATAACATAATAGTATGTTAGCAAACTAGCTTGTTAAAACTATAAGTTAATACTAATGAAAGTGTTCACATTGAGATTACATGAAGGTTTTAAGTTAAATGTATGAAATAGTGTACTCTGATTTTAATTGTTCTTAACTTGAATATTTTAAGTACAAACTTAAAATCTTAAGTTCTGCTTACTTAAACTTTGAATTTCAATACTTAAAAAAATTGAGGCAATCGATTGCCTTAAATTTTTTGAGTTCTGCTAACTTATTCGGGATTACAGTGTACTTTTATAACAGTAGTTGTGTTGTCTTTGGATTTTCTGACATACAAGGTTATCAACATTGAATTTAAGAGTAAAGGTCAGTAGCCTAACCTGCATTTTTATGACAGTAAAATCTGATTGTGTTTCATTTGAATCATAAAATCCCAGTATTTCCAAAACTGCTCTTTTCTGCTTGACTCTCTTCATCTAAACCTCAATGGAGGCTGAAGAGAAGTTTGGACCGGAAATGAACGTCTCTCTTCTCTCTGCTATCACACATGCTGTGACGTGTGTCGTGCTGTTATATTATCCCTGGAGAACCCACGGGGTCAGATTTGACCCCTGTTAATTGCTGCTACCAAAAAAAAAAACAAAAAAAAAATTGTCAAATTTAACTTCAAAACCCCAGAGTGCCACTTCTGACCCCTGCATAGAGACACCTAGTGGATGAATATTGAACTCACAAGTGCCAGAGTGGTAGTAATATGATGGCTGACCACATGGTGTTTTGTTGAGCTGGAAACTTACCCAAACAAAATCGTCTTCTCAGCAAACCAGCGGATGGTAAAATTGTGTATTTTTTGTTAATCTATTTAGTATTAGCTTGCAGAATGCCTAGAAGTACGTTTTATATTATTTTTGGATAAATTAGTGACTCTGAGCTAGTTCAAAAAACAATGGGCCAAAAATGACCCTCTGGGTGTATAGGTTAAAAAAATGTCGGGTCAGAAATGACCCTTTGGTTCTTTGAGTTACTTTGATGGAGAATGGTGACAGTCCTGTATTTGGCTAAAGCACTGCAATAATTTCATTTGTATAATATATTTTAATAAGTTACCTCAGTAGTACAGGGCCAGCGACTAATAAAGTAGTATATCTTTTCAGGGAGTATGGCGTATGTGCATGGACCTCAAAACTGAAATGCACTGTGAAAAATGTGCAGTTCCTCTCTGCATCAACAAAAAAAGAAATTGTTTCAAAGACTACCACAATGTCTAGTGTGAGTTCCTCTCTCTAGCAGAACAGATTTTTGGATAAGCAAAGACCCATGGTGTTAGTTTTTTTCAGTCGTGATTTTGGCCTTGTGTTCTTGTCTCCATTGGCCACATTTGGAATCCAGTTTTAACATGCAACAAATAAAGTAAAAACAAACAAAAAAACATTGTTAAATGTAGCTGTGTGGTTGACTGATTATTTTCCTAAATTTAAAATAGTTTGCATTGACAGTGTTTGTTATTCTCAATCTTTGAAATGATACGCCTAAAGCCCAATGGGTCAAATTTGGCCCTAATCCTAAATTAGGGAATAAAGGGTTAAAATTGAAAAAGTGGATATTTTGGTGTTCAGTGAACTTATAGCAGTAATTGAATGCATAGTTCATAATTTTCCAAAGAAGAAAAGGGTTCTTGGGTTCTCCAGGGTTAAGTTATACATCCTACTCATTTTTTTCTTCTCCGGGTCAATAGGGCATGGAGGAGCTCGACATGCTCGTTTCCTCAGAGAATGACACTCAACTGCTAGTTAAATCCATCAGGATCGACTCTACCTCCTCCCATCTCTCTCACAGACGTTTAACTTCTAACTGTGTGTTTGTTTACTGTGTTATCTTTCAAATTAAAATGGCTTTAGTATAAAACAAGAATATAAAACGGTATACAGTGAGAGAAAAAAGATCAAATGAAGTGATGTCTTTTCAAAATGATGGCTTATTGCTCAGATTATTAGGCTATATTAGTCATGCAAATCTGAATATTCAGCTAATTACCAGCATTTCTTTTTAAATCTCACCTTTCCAGCAGGTTGCAATGGTTCTGCTCTGTATAGTTCTGTTGTATTGTCATTGTGTTCTGGTTTGCCTGTGTTCCCTGTTATTGTTATTAATAGTTCAGTTATCTGTCTGTAACATGTTCTCCAGAGTTACCGTATCTTCATTGTTCGGTTTATTAAAAGAAGCACTGCGATAGATCCCTCTCCTCTTCATTTGGTGACTCATGAAGTCATTTGTCAGATTTCTGTAAGATATTGATATCAAGGGCTTGTCAGTTCCTCAGTGGAAAATATTTCTCAGTTGTTTTAGTACTGATGCCCATCCACAGAAATCTGGGTCAGAAAATGTGTTATTTTAGTCTCATGTAGTACGTGACTTCTATTTTAGTTTTAAAGATTTTTTTTTTGTTGTTGTTGTTGCTGAATGTTTGATTACTAAAACATTGAGAAAGTGAACGACAACATTATATTTTGCTGGCAAAATACTACATGCACAAATGCAAATATAGTAGTCTTTATGATGTTAATGACTTTAATGATCTCTAAAAAACAAAACAATACTTTTATATTTAACATTTGTGACGTCATATATGCAGTGGTGTCCAAAAGTGCTGTCTGGAGGGGATATTTGATTTTAATCGCCCTACACGTTCGATTAAACAATCAAATATGAGGAAAATGTTTTTTCAAAATATTTTAAATATGAGGGAATAACAAAACACACTAATCTTGGTTAAGGTATTTATCTGAAAAAATGATTTGGCCAAAAAAGGCAAACTAAAGCAACAGTTTTTTTTTTTTTTTTTTTTTTTTTTTATATAAAAAAAAAAATACATAGAAAAACAAGAAACTGACAGGATAAAGCACACCATGACTACAACATAAACAGTTATTAATATTTGGTTGGTTCTCTGTAATTTTGCATGTGATCATAATTTCTTTGTATATGACAGCCTGGCCAAAAATGATACGTCACACAATTTGTCATGTTTCATGGCGTGAGAGAGTGGAGTAGCCTAAATGCAGATTGTTCTTAAGGTGGCATATACCCCCATTCTTATATTTTTAAACTTCTTTTCAGATTAATAATAATCAAATCTTCTGGGAAAACTGGAAATTGCTAACATCACAACACTGTAATGTGATGCATAAAAACTGATTAAATACCTTAAAGTTTTCATAACATTTAAGTCAGAGATAAATATCTTAAAATCTGAATCTTTTTTTTTTTTTTTTTACCTGGTTAAATAAAGAAAGAATAAATGAATGAATCGCTTAAAGACTGATTAATGGAATGGCGTCACGTCGTTGACCCCTTACGTCTACATGCGTGCCTGTCCCGAGCAAGACTACACTTCCCATAATGCATTGCAATGATAACAGGAAGAAAGACACCATGAGGAAATATTGTCCCAAAATGAATCATAGAGCGATGGAGGGATATTGTGCGGTGGAATGAGTCGTGAACACAGTGCATCCGCCGACAGCCGATGGACGAGATCGAGGCGTTGGCTTTTCAGAGAGAAAGAGAGAGATAATAAGAGTTCGATGAGCTGATTTCTGTGTTGTTCGTCTCATATGATGGAACGGGCGATGGAGCATTTTAATGTACAGCTGAATCGACTGACGCGTTCTCTGCGTCGCGCGAGGACCGTGGAACTCCCCGAGGGTGAGACGTCACACATTACATTCTATTCACAAACATTCGAATTTATGAAGACTTCTGACGTTGTCAAGGCGACCATGGATATGTTGTAATCATCTCTGCTTCCGGGAAGGGCTCCTCTACGGCCATACACATTCAGTCGGGTTTATCCAAATATGGTCAATTAATACCAAACACCTAAAGGTGTATTTGGGTGATTCTCAGGTCAGGATATATTTTACCCCAAAATTAAACGATAAAGAAGAAAAAACAACAACGAAATAACAAAATATACAGTGAAAGGATAGGAGAAGAACCATTCTAGTTATTCACAATTTAATATAGGCTATATATTGTCTTATGACAGTCACACAGTATGTTATCCGAGAGTTGCTCTACAGGGAAACTTAGTTGAGCGATAACAACATAGTTGACAATTCCTTTGAGTTAGCATTATTTCAATGCCAGGCCTGGTCTGGCCAACCACATGTTATTTTCTTAATGAGGTTAACCTCAAATCTGAATATATATTTGAACTGAAATCATACAAATATTGTAAATCTTAACAACGTACCTAACAAATTTGATGATCAATTAATATACTCCTTGACAATTGGTTATTGTAGATAAAATATTAAAGAGAGAGTGAGAGAGGACACTTACAGTAATGTGTTCAAAATGTCCACTACAGTAGAAAATAACATTATATGATGTTCCTAAATTAAAGTTAAAATCAAACTAACACACACACACACACACAAAAAAACAACAACTTATATACGTAAGAATATAGATCATTCTGACCAACTCACTTTAAAAACGTACACTGCAAAAAACTGTACTTTAAGGGACATGAAGGCAATATCAAACAAACAGACAAAATAGGGAGCACTGCACACAATATGTTTGAGGTTATAAAATGTATTCCCTTAATTTTTGAAAAAAAGGGTTTTAAAAATATCATTATCACCAATGGACATCAATGAAATGTGCCCTTAATTGTAGACTGGCTCTCATAACTCTCTAATGCGTCTGGATATTGTACTTTTGTCTTTGTTCTTGATGGCGAATCTCAGTATATTCCCATTATTTTAATACATAAATTAATGATAGTGCAGCACTACTCTGATGTATTTTATATTTAACATAAGATATTAGATATTCCATCTTCCAAGTGCACCATGTCAGATCGGTCTTTGTTTGACAGAAACTCTGTCTTTCTGTTCTTGTAGACAGTGAAACGGCTGTGTACACACTCATGCCCATGGTCATGGCTGACCAGCACAGGTGAGTGTGTTTTTCTCCTGATTACGGTGAGAATGCAACAACCTGGAACACAATTAAACTCCTCTATCTCTTGAGCCACACTAATGAATGCTAAAACTATGACTGTTTATTGCCATTTTTTAATTTAAAATATCCTCTGTTTTTATGCTTATAGGTCAGTTTCTGAATTGCTTTTGAACTCAAAGTTTGATGTCAACTACGCCTTTGGACGTGTTAAAAGAAGCCTTCTACACATCGCTGCCAAGTAAGTCATTTTGTTTGTTTCACATTCTCACAAAATTACAGAATTGACTTAACCACTTTTGTATTCCCTGTTCTGCCACCACTGTTTAAATATATCTTTCTGAAACTCTTCATTAAAGGGGACCTATTATGCAAATGTATGCAAACTTATGTGTCTGCAGTGTGTGTACACAACCACACGATTGTGGTAAAAATCCATCCACTCTGTTTATTATTTTCCACATAAATCTGGAGAGGGGGTTCAGCGAATAATCGGCAGCTGGCAGCAGGAAGTAGCTGCCGCTAATAACCGGAAGTCGGAGGTGGATGCCGCTTTTAGCCAGGCAAATAAGTTATTATATCAATACATTTTTTTTTTTACTTATTTAAATAAAATACTTCTATTAGTAATTATTTGATATTATTTGATTAAAAAAGGTTCATCAAATGTAAATCAAGTAACGAAGATCATAGACATAGCCTAATACAAACAAAACAAAACATTAAGCTACACTTGAAATTATGAATTTGTACGTGTATAAATATAATTTATGAATGAGTGTACATGTTTGTTAAATAATGAAATCTATACAGAAAGAAATGCCTATGTAATCATATACAATATGATTACATAGGCATTTCTTTCTGTATAGATTTCATTATTAAATGATTATTTATTAAATATACATACCCATTTATTAAACTTAAATAATGAGAACAGGCAAAGGCAAAATTCCTTTCAGGATAAATCTCTGTCCAAATAGGCCCTATCTTAATTAAATTATAAATATTGTAGCTAATGTATTTAAAGGTTTTTCATAAAAAAAATAAAATCTATTGGAGTGTTCAATCCAGTTGTTTCAACTGGTTTCACAGTTTTAGAATGTTTGAGCAGTGTGTATGATTGTCAACAATCTGGCCTTATTTAAGCCTGAACTGTTGACGAAACGCGTTCATGCCAGCTAGAAACGAATGCGAGTGAGCAGCAGATACAGAGCGCTTTAATTCAAATAATTTAATTAGAATTTTGTTTAATTTTGCTGTAATTTAATCTTTTTCTTTGAAGCAACAAAGGCTAAATAATTTGTTATAGTTGTTTATTTGTTTGTTTTTGTAATTGGTGCGGATGACGCAGCAAAATATAATATATAGCCTATTATAAATATAATATATACATTATGAATTTTTATGTGTATAAATATAATTTATGAATGAGTGTACATGTTTGTTAAATAATTAAAAATATACATACAGAAAGAAATGCCTATGTAATCATATTGTATATTTATTAAATATATATTCTTTATACATATTAAATATACAGCATTTAAACTTAAATAATGAAAGTCCTGTCTAAAAGAAGAAAAAAAAGAACTTTGTCTCATCGATTACCTTTATTTAAAATCATATTTTGCTATCATTTAAGTTCAGTTTTACATTTGTAGTACTACTTTAAAGGCGTCATATAATGCCATTTTTGTACAAGCTAATATGATTATTTAGGGTCTAAATTAAAAGTTTGTAATATACTTTAATTAAAAATTCTCATTAGTATTGTAAGAAAACACTAATTTAACCTGGTCAAAAACAGCTCTGTTTTCAGCACGCCGTTTCAGTGCATGTGTCTTTAAATGATAATGAGCTTTGCTCACCCGGCTCCTCTGCTCTGTGCGTACACCGTTTGTAACACAATAACCATAACGCGTTGTTCATCATAAATGTGGGATTATGAATTATATTGAGAACGTAGTACATAGAAAACATGCTGTAATGTACCCTGAGTGTAAACCTTAGATGCATTCATCTTGAAGCGTGCAAGCGATTTGCAAAGATTAATATAGGTTAATTAATTAAAGGTTAATAAAACGTTACACTTACTTCTTCTGGAGGTTCAGCAGGAACACGTTGGTACCGATTAATTTTTTTCAGGAGCAGCTTCTTAGCAAAACTAGCTTTACTGACCCTCATTTGTAAAGCAGTCTGGTGTGTGAAATGATTCGCAAACATGAAAGCATGGACGTTGATCGTGGGGAATCCCCGCGTCAATGCTTTGGGTATATTCCCTTCAAAAACAAAACTCAGCCACTGTGTCTTCAGCAGTTTGGATTTAGGAACATCAAAATGACTGCTGTGTTCCTTATTACAGCCAAGAACAGAACACCACAATCGCTTAGACGACGCCATTCTTCTCCAGCATATCAATGCACTATGATGACAGACAGCTGCTCATGAGAGAGGGCGGGTCTGTGTTTGAAACGCTGCTGTCAATCAACCATCATGGGAGGGGCGTCGATATTGTGACGTCACAAAATCGAACGGCTTGATTTCAGAGAGGGTCAAACATATAAGGAGATTTAAAAAAAAACACTGGATGGATTTTTATCATTTTATGATGGTTGTGTACAGGCACTGCCAACACACATTACAGTACAATCAACTTGTAAAAGTGCATGTACCATTATATGACCCCTTTAATATATTCTTGTCTTTGTTTAATGAAGCAGCTGTAACCGTTGAAACAGGCTTTGTATTTGTTGTTCTGAAATCAGAATGATAGACCACAATCCTGAACTAGATGGTAAAGTTCGTAGACAAACTTTAAGTTGGCTTGAAAAAGCCTAACCAGAAAGTTTGAAAAAGTTGTAAAATGTTCTAGTATGGTTTAACATGATTTACCATGTTTTATGGTTATCGCCGGCGCCACCATTGACCATTGGCCGCTGTCGCTTGACTTCCAGTTACATGTGATTGGTTGCTACTACGTTGGACGATACTGATTGGCTGCCACGAAATGGCAGGTCCATCCTAATATGGCAGGGCTTCCGGCTGTCAACGGCAGCTACTTCCTGCTGCCAGCTGCCGATTTTTTTCGCTGAACCCCGACTGTAAATCTGAAACAGTGTTTCAAAATGAGCCATTCAGGAATGTGTTCCAGTGTGACATCACAATGCTTAGGCCCCGCCCACAACTGGCACATGATCACTATTAGCTTAGCTCCGCCCCTCAGTGAGCCGTACACAGTCCGCCATGTTTATGTCCTCGCCACAGCATTTAATAGCGGCATTCAATGAAGAAATGTATTCTTATTAAAGCTACTAAAGTTATTTAGAGTCAAGAGCAGTGAATGATTTTCTGTTTTTCTTTTGTTGTTTGATTCATATTAAGAGCATAGTACGGCTGCATGAAATTGGAAAAAAAATGACATTGGAATATTTCGTTTTTCTGCGATATATGAAAACAATTTCACTAGATGATTTGAATAGCTCAAATTTTTTAAAGAATTAATCATTCTAGAATGATTGGGGTGATTTTGTAGGTGGAGTGAATCTGCATAGAAAATAACAAACAAATTAAAAGCATAGATGAATACAATAGAACAAAGATACAAATTAAATGAAGAGCTTTATGTTTTTTCAGGTAAGTCTAACAGTTTTCAGGTACAGAAATTGAATAATCAAATGTAAAAATAATACTGCATAGTCTTCACTGTTTAAATTAAATTAAAATAATTTATTTAAATAATTAGTTCAGTTTATCTTTGTTAAAGTTACAAGTCATTTTCTCTTTCTCTTTTGTGTGTACATTAGGCTGCTGTCTCTTTAAGACTGGCTTTTATGGCTTTCCTGTAGCTCAAACAGTAGAGCGTTGGCGCTTGCAACCCAAGGTCATGGGTTCGATTCACAGAACTGATAAGAATGAAAATGTGTAGCTTGAAATGCAATGTAAGTCGCTTTGGATAAAAGCGTCTGCCAAATGCATAAATGTAAGACGAATGCACAGACCCAATGTAATGATACGCATCTGTTTTCTTTCTCTGTTTACAACACATAGCCGACTGCGTTTACGAGGACACTCGTCGAGACGGGCATTTTTTATAATAATTTTAATCATAATTTTTTTATATTAAAGAGAACCAAATGAAAGAGAACCGAACTCGGTGTTGACGTGCTGTCTGCGCGGCTCTGTGTGTGTGCGCACAGAAAACAGAGCGAGTTCCAGTCTTCTCGGGCTTGATGCTTAAACTGACAGGACTTAAAAGCACATGAAAATGATAAACATCCACTCTATAATGGTTAATCTTTGCAGCAGCTCATTTGCATTTAAAGATACATGCACGAAAACAACTTGTTTTTGCTTTGGCTCAAAAATGGGCATTTACAACATGCTATAATAAATGATCTGTGGGGTATTTTGAGCTGAAACTTCACAGACGCATTCTGGGGACTCTGAGACTTATATTACATCTCATAAAAAGGGGCATAATAGGTCCTCTTTAAGTGGTTTCCAGTAGTGTTAGTGTTTTCTAATCACCCAGATGGAATATGTTCTTATATTTGTTGTTGCTCTTGTTTCAGTTGTGGATCAGTAGAGTGTCTCGTCCTGCTGTTAAAGCGTGGAGCGAATCCGAACTATCAGGATATCTCCGGCTGCACACCTCTGCATCTGGCTGCAAGAAACGGGTAAACGGAGGGTTAATAAACTCCTGCAGTTCTGCCGCCTGCTGGAAGCAGAGCAATTCACATGCCTTATTATTAATCCCTTCAAGATTGTTTTATATAGCCTGAACATTTGTGTGTATTGCATGCAAAAAATGGTAACTGATCAGTCATTTTTAATACATTTACGTTGAGACCCATGATTTTTTTTTTTCCCATGTTGTCTTATATTTTCACAGACAGAAGAAGTGTATGGGCAGACTGTTAGAGTTCAATGCTGATGTTAATATCTGCAATAATGAAGGTCTGACTGCTGTGAGTATGATGATAAATCTGCACAGTTGAGACAGAAATAACAACAATGACAACAAAAAATATGATTATTACTATCCTCACTCCTGCACTTTCTGACAATTAATATATTTAATATATAATTGTAAAATAGAATTCAAATATAAAAAATAAAAATAAAACTACATTTTAGGGTTTATATTATAACATTTTTATAGTTTTAATATGTGCAATATTGTATATGTGTTAACTATATAAATATATATAGATATAGATATGGCAACACTTTACAATAAGGTTTATTAGTTAACATTAGTTAACTACATTAGGTAACATGAACTAAGAATGAACAATACTTCTACAACATGTATTAATCTTAGTTAATTTTAATTTCAACATGTACTAATACATTGTTAAAATCAAAAGTTGTATTTGTCAACATTAGTTAATGCACTGTGAACTAACATGAACAAACAATGAACAGCTGGATTATTAACTAACAAAGATTAATACACACTGTAACAAATGTATTGCTAATTGTAAGTTCAAGTTAGTAAATACATTAACTAATGTTAACAAATATATATATATATATATTTTAGTAACCAATATTGTCATTCCGTGTCAAATCAACCAAATTTCTGATATTTCCCTAGCTCAAATGTTTAAGTTTGTTTTTGTTTTTTTTCTGACGAAAGACAAACAGAAATAGTGATGAAAGCCAAAATTATTATATTCAAAATGTTACTAATAGACCTACCAATATCTGTGTAAAAATTAAATAATGATGCTGCATCTTTCTTAAGTTATTTTTACTGCTTTACCCCGGCTGTTCCTCTGGCTCCAAATCTCTTATGACCCTCCTCTACAAAACAGTAAATATACATCCATGACATTTAATATTTTGTCTGTCTTCTTAATTTATGTATTTCTTTCACCGAAAAAAAAAGAAAAAAGTAATTATCAAAATGTTTAGCTGGCGACCCTCTGGTTGAGTTGGCACGGAATGACCCTATAATATTATTTACTGATATTAAGTTCTTCCTCTTGTGTGTTTAGATTCATTGGCTGGCAGTGAATGGCAGGACTGAGCTTCTTCATGACCTGGTCCAGCACGTGTCTAATGTGGACGTGGAGGACGCCATGGGCCAGACGGCCTTGCATGTGGCCTGCCAGAACGGACACAAGACTGTACGAAAACTGTCTGTCTACCACAGTTGCACACTAGAACTAAGAGTCCTTTTACTAATGGTACTAATGATGTTTCCCACAGACAGTGCAGTGTCTTCTGGACAGTGGAGCGGACATCAACAGGCCCAATGTGTCTGGAGCGACTCCTCTCTATTTCGCCTGCAGGTGATCATATTCACACAACTACCAGCGTTTACCATGATTACTGTCTGTTTCACTCCGGCCTGAAAGTGGCACACACGGTCAACAGTTCCAATGTGGCCCCTTAAAGGGGTGGTTGATTATGATTTCACTTTTTTAACTTTAGTTAGTGTGTAATGTTGCTGTTTGAGCATAAACAACATCTGCAAAGTTACGACGCTCAAAGCAAAGGGAGATATTTTCTTTTGCAGACATCTCTTTTTAAGGACTACAACCAACGACTGATAGGGACTACAATGAGCTTCTTCCTGGGTTGTTGATATCACTAACCCTAAAATTTACATACACCCCCTTCCGGGAATGCGATTCAAAAATGTTGAATCGCATGACATGTTGTCACTTCTTCTTGAGTCTCTCCATCTTTGTCCGACTCCGGTTTAAACATTAAAAGGCCAAACGTTTTTAAAATGTTCAGAGCCTGTCTGTGAGGTAATCAGAGCTGCTAACACACACACACACACACACACACACACACACACACACACACACACACACACACACACACACACACACACACACACACACACACAAGCTCTTGAAGCTCGTCTTCTGTGCCGGGAGCAGCAGCTCATTTGCATTTACATTTACACATTTACATTTAGTCATTTAGCAGACGCTTTTGTCCAATGCGACTTACAAATTAGGGAATTTGTAATTTGCAAATTTGGAATTTGCATTTAAAGGGACACACACAAAAACGGCATGTTTTTGCTCAACCTCAAAAAGTGTCAATTTAAAAAAATATATATATTTGTGGGGTATTTTGAGCTAAACCTTCACATACACACTCTGGGGACATCAGAGACTTATTTTACATCTTGTGAAAAGGGCATTATAGGACCCCTTTAAGAAAATCAACTTCCTTTCAGTGACTGAATCTGGACAGTTTTCTGACCGCACAAGAAACATAATTAGGGTAATTACGGCTTTGAACAGATATCTTTCCTGTATATAACCTTTTAACACAGGGCTTTCTTGTGAGTTTAATGAGAATAACAAGAGATTTGAGCTTTCTTTGCTGTAATGACAGACTAATAAGAATCGTCCTGATAAGGAAACGTTGCTTTGGTTGCCGAGCAACAGCAATCATCCGTCTCTTGTTTTGATTAGTGATATCAGTCCACTCAAGGCTGATGATGATGTGATCAACACTAACATGCCTCACAACACATAATTAGAAAGAGCAATTAAACGTACGGATGATCAGTTTTAAAACATGAATTCTGGGTCTGCTCTGTGCCTGATTTCATAACTCGCTTGCAGCTTTTGTGAATCTCGTGCATTGTAAATGAACCATACGCATCTGTTTCATCGGAGTCGACTAATCGCTGATGACGTCGTTAATAAAAACACAAGAGATGGGAATGCTTTGCAACATGGCACGATTTGTAAAGTCCACACTAGAGAATTTGTAACAACTAGCTAGCTAACAAATTTACCATTTGTTTGCACCATTTGTTCTCAAGGCAGAACGTAGCTAGAAGGTTATAAGCTCTCCGTAAAGTAATGCGTAGTTGCATAATATGACATTTACACTCAATAATCCAATAGCAGCCTTCAAATACGTGAGCAGAAGTTGTTGAAATGCTGTGAATTTCTGCTGATTTGCCTCATATAACTATCCGTAAAAATAAGTTCCCATTAAAATATTAAAAATCCCCCTGTAGTCAATAATAGTATCCCTTAAAACTCATCTTTGATCACCAAAATTACATATTTAAATGTTTTTTCCTTCAAATTCTTCATGCCTTAAAATATCTTGAATGTAACTCGACACCCTTGCCTCATTTAGTATTCGCGGTTCTATGAATATGCAAATGAGCCCCGCCTCCACTCACTCACAGCAGCTCAGAGATCCACTTGTTGACGATCATGCGTTGATCTGATTGGTTACAAGGTATTTATTATGACTGAGTTTATTTGCCACGCATAAAGCGGCACGCTGTTTAGGACGGGTTCGGGTCCGCTAACAAAGTCATTTATTCACATAATGTTCTCTCTCTTAAAATGTGTATGTGTCAGCTTTATCATACAGTTTATGGCTAAAGAATTTAAAAATAAGAGCTTATTTATGCAGTTCAGTCAGTCTGCCGTTTTATTCCAACCATTACTCCTGATCAGAGGCTTCCGTAAATATTTAGTTTATATGGTTCATGTTTAAATGTTTTTAAGTTTAATGGTGCAATAAAAAAAAATAAAAAAAATATTTGTTGCGCCCAAATCTGCTGTGTTCATTTCACACTCAAGATAAGAACAAAGTGCAAAACATCATAGAAAAATGAGGAGGGATCGAAACTTCTTGGCATGGAAGGAAGATATTGATATTGTGCAGTTGTCAAGCTTTTGTCATTGTGTTTTAGTCATGGTCAGAGGGACACGGCCCAGATTCTGCTGCTCAGGGGAGCCAAGTATCTGTCCGACAAGAACGGGGTCACGCCACTGGACCTGTGTGTGCAGGTGAACACACTCCTACTATAGCTTCATTACAGCTTCATTCACATCTTAGATTTCAATTTTAGATTTTTAGTTTTGTTACATTTTTTGTGATTTTGTTATGTGCTTTTGTCACTTAATTAGTTTATATATATGTTTATTATTATTATTTTACATTTATTTATATTTGTTTATATATATATATATATATTTATTAGGGGTGTAATGGTTCACAAAATTCACGGTTCAGTTGGACACAGTGGTGTCACGGTTCGATACGTTTTCAATACAGTAAAAAGAAAGAAATGTCAGAGAAATTTCCTTGATTTTTAAATTTATTTTTTTAAATTTTATTTTTAAATAAGTGTGAGTTTTCCTACATCTTGAAACTTTTAGTTTTATAAATGGGGGTAATCTTTGAAGGATGAACAAATAATGTTTTGGTCATCACATTAAAAATAACATTATATGATAATATTTGAGTTTTAAAGTGCTGGAAAAAGACATGTGACGTACTTGAAAGCATTTCACTATTCCTGTTCAATACGAACACGTGTATCGTTACACCCCTAATATTTATATTAGGTTTCATTTAGTTTTTATTTCCAGGTAACAGTTTTAGTGTTTCATCTTAAACGTATTATTTGCCAAGGCAACATTTCTAATTTTAGTTTAGTTTAAGTTTTTCAACAAATGTTTATTATCAGTTTACAGTGAAATAATGTCTTAATGTTTTTAATAGTTTTTGTTGGGGTTGTGTGACGATATACTCATGTCACGATTCGATACAGATCATGAGACTGAACTCACGATACGATACGATACTACTGCGATATTTTAAGCCAAAATAAAGAAGAGGCTTTTATTATTATTACTTATATTATTAAAATAAGATTATTAATATTTTATTCTCATGACCCACATATATTCCCCCATTGCATTATTATACATTATGTTCATGAAGTAGTTTTATTTAGGATTGTCACTGAAACTCTGCACTCTGTACTCACTCTCATGTTGTTTTTGCGTCACGCAAGCATGTGAATGTCCGTGTTTACTGCAGTCTGCGTGTCATTGTGAATCTGTACATCATATAAAGCCGTTTGTGTCTCTTCAGAAGACTTGGATTTAGATTAGACCACTGGATTGATTATTTTTACGATGCCTTTATGTTTTAGAGGAATGGGACAGAAATCTCTCAGGTTTCATAAAAGATATCTTCATGTGTGTTTGAACGATTATCTTATAGGTTTGAAATGACATGAGAGTGAGTACATGATGACAGAATATACATTTTGGTGTATTATAAATACAGTAAGCTGAGTCTTGGATAAAACTAACTCTAGACCATATCACGAATCATATTGTTTACATCCTCGTTACACCCCTAGTTTTAGTTTTAGCTAACGATAATAACTCCGGTACTCGTATGCAGGACACTAAAGCTCGTGTGTATTTAATTGTAGGGTGGTTATGGTGAAACGTGTGAGATTCTCATCCAGCACCACAGCAGACTCTTTCAGACGCTGATACAGATGACCCAGAATGACGACATGAAAGAAAACATGGTACGCCTCTTTTTTTTCCTCATCTATCTTTCTTCATACGTTTATGTACCTAAATGCCTTTTTACATGTTGAATATTACTTTGGTAACACTTTACAATATGGTTCATTTGTTAACATTAGTTAATATATTAACTAACACGAGCAATACGTTTGTTCATCTTTGTTAATGTTAGTCAATAAAAATACAGCTGTTCTTTGGTTGTTCATGTTAGTTCATAGTGCATTAACTAATGTTAAGATATACAACTTTTAATTTTAATAATGTGTTAGTAAATGTTGAAATTAATTTAAACAAAGATTAATAAATGCTGTAGAAGTATTGTTCATTATTAGTTCATGTTAACTAATGTAGTTAACTAAAGTTAACTAATGAACCTTATTGTAAAGTGTTACCATTATTTCTAAGCTACGGCAGGTTCTAGAGTATGTTTCTCAGCAAAACGACTCCAACTACCAAAGGATCCTGACCAGCTTGGCTGACGTGGCCACCACAAATGGACATAAACTGCTGAGGTGCATCTGCGTTATCCACAATTTTCAAGAAATTCCTCTTCTTATTTAGACCTTCCTTTACTCAAATCAGTTTCTCACTCTGTTTCCATTCAGCTTGTCCAGTAACTTTGAGGTCCAAACAAAGAGTTTTCTCCGGATTATCCGGATCTTCTGTCATGTGTTCTGCCTGGGACCGTCCTCCCCAAACAACGGGAGTGACATGTGCTACAATGGAAACAAGACGCCCCGTAGCCAGGTGTTCAAGGTCAGTGGGCACTACATTGCAAACAAATCTTAATTCAATGCCAATGTTCAGATGCTTAAAGAAAGTAATGTTCTGTTTCACCAAAACATTTTTCATTTTCACTTTCGATTCGCAGTAAATGCTACTCTGTTTGTTTGAGTTGCTTATCATTTGCATTTGGGAACGCAACATGAGCCAACCATCTTCCCAAATTCATAATAATGAATAAAGACAAAATGATTTATTTAATTATAAATATTGTGTTCAATTTTATGTTGTTTAATTAAAATAAAACATGAACTGTTGTGTCAGCTACTGTATGCCTAATGATGATGATATAATGCTTTTTAATGAATGATGGTAAAAAAAAATACATATTTTAATGAATTAAATGCGTATTAAATTACAATTAAATTAAGTTCCCTTTCGAGGGAAGTCGCGCTGCGTCAACGGCGCTTTGGGAACACCCCTGCGTTATTGCATCTGAAGCACGTATGTCAACTAGTCCAATAGAGAGCCTAAGTCCCTCCCCTTCCGGTTGACCACCATGGGACCTTAATTCGGAAAAATATTGTACGGTTGTCAATGGCGAGAGACAAGAAATATTTTTGATCTCGTTTGAATTGTGCCCTGAATTACACATATGATGTTTGTCAATTTAAAAGATACATTTTAAAGTCAAGAAAGTCACAGATTGATGTAAAACTGTTGTGGTATAAGACTGTGAAAATGCGTAATTACAAAGACTACAAACTCAAAAGGCGCACATGTGACGTCATACCTTTTCTCTCAATGAATGAAGCTAACTTTACTGAAGCTAACGTCTGTCAGTTTTTCTATAGTCTTACGTTATAATCGTAACGTTACGCCATCATGCCTGAGTGTTTTGTACCAGACTGCACACATACGAGCAACGGATGGTGACGTACATATAGTGCGAGACGAGAGATGTAGTTCATTGAGCGATTTTCACATAAAACTAAATGTTACTCTTGTGTTTTTTGACAAACTGCGACTTTCTTGACTTTCATAATTATCTTTTAAATTGACAAACATCATATGTGTAATTCAGGGCACAGTTCAGACGGAATAAAAAGATAAGTTGTCTCTCGCCATTGACTACCATACATATTTTTTCCGACATAAGGTCCCATGAGCCGGAAGCGGAGGGGAGGGACTTAGGCTCTCTATGGCGAGAGTGAATGTCATGAGCGGATGACGTCACGACTAGGAAAGGATAAAAGCACATCCGGTCTGACCGGCGTTAGCTTCTGTGCTTCTGTAAGCGCTCTGTGTTGAAACTGTCTGTTATATTTACTATTGTATTGTCTGTTCACTCAGTATTTCATGGTGAAACAAATGCAATCATTGAAATTGTGTGCTTCTCCCTGCCCGCGTTGTTTAACGGGTGGGGATACACATGATTTGTGTGTTGTGTGTTTGGGAGTGGAGCATGCTATGGGGCTGACTGTGAGCATTGTGAGAGGCTTCCGCTTCACACGCTCCGCTCTCGCCTGTCACTTTTTCGAGGAAAGTGGCCAGGCTTGCGATCCGGACCTGCTGCTGCTGAGGCGGCACGGAGAAGGCATTCTTGGGGATCGCAAATGGATCTCTCGGCGGGGTTAGAAGACGGGCTCCGCCCTTTCTTTTCCTTTACCCGAAAGATCCAGTGCTCTCTCACCGGTGTCGGAAGCCTGCCCAGCAGCTTCTTCCGCCCGGGGTGAGAGCCCAATGCTTCAGTGCTCTAGTTATGAGGAATTAGATGTGCTGAGCACTGAAAGTGAAAATAAGAGGGAAGAGGATTCGCCACCTCTTTCCCCAGCATATGAGGAGCTGGTGGAGGTGATGACTCGTACCGTGGCTAAACTTAATATTGACTATCCTGCCGAGAAACAAGGTGCTCGTCCCAAAAGCAAATTAGTCTATCGCTTTTTGTCACAAACTAATGTGTCACCTCCATCACGGGGCCTTCCATTTTTTCCTGATCTGCACAGTGAGCTGTCCAGATCATGGAATAAGCCATATTCATCCCGACTTTTCAGCCCCCAAGTACATATTTATTCTGAAATAAGGGGGTTGAAAGAATACGGGGTAACACTTGTCCTTGTTACATATGTTACATGTACCATAGTAATACCAGTAAATAATGCATAATTACATGCAACTAACCCTCAACCAAACCCTAATCCTACCCTAACCCTATAGTAAGTACATGCAGTTGCTTAATATTATTCAGTACTTAAATATATAATTACACTGTAACAATGACACCTTAAAATAAAGTGTAACCGAATACGGCTATGGAATGATGCCCAGGGCTGAACAGACATTAGCCAGCTATCTGGCCCCTGGTTCAGCATCGTCCCTGAAGGCCCCAGTGCTACCCACTAAGCCACTAAAAACAACATCTATCTTAGTGGGGAAAGCATATACGGGAGCGTGCTTACACACCATGGCAGTCCTGCAAGCATATCAGGCTGTCCTGCTTGGGGATTTGGATGAGAGCGAGGGGGGAGAGTATATATGGGAAGTTTATGGCCAAGCGGAAGTGGATCTGTTTTAGACCATTTTTCTTCAGGCTATTTCGTCCCTAAAGAGAGTTGGAGACCTTCAGGCCCTTTTGGTTTCTCCCACCTGCCTTGATTTCGCACCTGGGATGGTCAAGGCATTTCTTAACCCTAAGCAGGGCTACATCCCTAAAGTGCCGACCAATTTACCAAGGCCTTTCGTGTTGCAAGCTTTCTGTCCTCTTCCTTTTACTACTCAGGACCAGGAAAAGCTGAATCTTCTATGTCCACAAAGGGAACGTCTCAAGTTACGACTGTAACCCTAGTTCCCTGAGAAGGGAACTAGACGCTGCGTCGCCCTGCCATACTTCCTGCATTCCTGTGATCGACTTGCTATATCGAAGCTAACGCCGGTCAGACCGGTAATAATCCACACGAAACTGATTAACGTAAGCTGGAGCTGACTGTCATAAAATTTTGAACTGCGGGCACTGACGTCACTGCCATTACCCTATTGGCTGAGGTGCCTCATGTGATCCAAGTTACACTTTCTCCAATGGTAAGAGATACAGACCCTCGCATCTCCCTAATATAAGACGGTCTCTGGTTTTATCGTGAATAAAACACAGCTATTGACCAATCAGAATCAAGGACTAGAACTAACAGTTTTATAAATATTCAATATATCACCTGGCCCTAATGTTGAACGCTGCACAGAGGAACATGATTTATCTGGTCTTGTGTTGAAGTGACGTTCTCTTGTGTTTCTGTCTAGCCTCTGGAGCTGTTATGGCACTCTCTTGATGAATGGCTGGTGCTCATCTCCACTGAGCTGGAGAAGGAGAGTACAGACGCATCAACCTCATCCTCAGGAAATGACATCGCCTCACTTTTCCTGAAAAAGCAGGAGGTCGACCCCTCGGGATCCAGCGAAAGTGCCCCACTGTTACTGGACGCCAGCTCCGTGATGAAGACACCAGAGGGTTATGCCGACGGTCAGGACGTCATCTCGATGATAGCCAATCGCCTGAGCGCCGTGATCCAGGCCTTCTACATGTGCTGTTCCTGTCAGATGCCTCATGGGTAAGACTGACCTCAAACTCAAACCAGTCCACACAAACCAATGTATAAAAGCTGTATATTCTGTAATGATAATTGTGCTGGGAGCAAGTGATTTTACACTTGATGCCACACGGTTCACTCACAGAAAATATCTGTTTTTGTCCTGTGATATTTCTAGTCCTCTGTGCAACAAATGTATTCTGACACCCTTGAAAGGGGTTTAAACAAAGTCAGTCTAAAATCAGTTTTATTAAAAATGAATCTTAAGCATATTATAAAGGTTTTTAGTTGTTTATCAATCTATTGTAACCTGGATTTGGCCATGAAATATAGAAGCACAGCTTCCTTTAATGTGACACAGAGTAAAGGTCATGTTGTTAGGTTAAACAACCATGTAGGAACACACATCATGGCCATATTCCAGGATGACAATGTCAAGATTCATCAGGGTCAAAATTGTGAGAGAATGGTTGTGATAAAGCATGAAGAATCATTTTTCACACATGAAACATCACCTCGAAACTCAGAAGTTTCTTCTTCACACAGACCATTTGATCAAAATAAACCGCAGAAAATGGCTTGTTCGAAAGGGACAACATGTCAATGCGTTCGATATCCAGCAGGAAAACACGCATACTGACAAAATGTATATCTTGAATACACTGTAGGCTTTGGATAAAAGAACCATCAACAACTCGCATTTACATGTGAACTTTATAAGTGGACCTAAATGCTTCAAAAGTGTAGAATAAGTAAAGTTAATGGGGAATACAGGAGATCTGAGAAATGTACCAACTCATAATGTAATAAGTATTGCACTACTAATGCAATAAAATGTTCAGAATGTAATCTTTTTTAATAAAATCTTGAGCTCATAATGTACTTTTTTTTTTTTTTTTACTTTATGAGAAATGTATTCAATTATAATCTCGGCAAAAAAAGTCATTTTTTTCATAATTGTTTTTGCTTTTTTAATCAGAAAACAATATTGTTATTCAATTACAGAACATTTTTAAATCTAAATCCAGTCTGTAACTACCTACAGAATGCACAAGATTTAAATATTCATACTACTATTATTATTATTATTATTATTATTAAATTTTTTTATTAACCATAAAAAGTATTAGTATTCCCTAACAGTATTTTTTTTTTTAAATCTAAATCCAGTCTTAACCTGTGAAAGGCACCAGATTCAAATATTCATGCAATTATTATTATTACTGTGCATTACTTTTATTTACATAACCCAAATAATCAGTATAACAGCTTGTGAAGAGCTTTCACCTAATTATTTGGTCAATAATGTCTTTAGTTCATTAGTTATTTAGAGAAATGAAAATCAACTCTGTAGAGAATCATATCACTTGAATTATAAATGCATCATACATTTTGGTAGAAAATAAGTTTATATGACAACCATTTATATGACTATATCTCAAAAATGATTTAAAAACTTACAATTTCTTTAAAAAAAATTGTTTCTGGGTTATTACTTATGATGGAATATGTCATAATCACAAAATTTGTACAATATTTATCAAAATGTTGAGTTCACAATGTAGCCTATTTTGTGATCAAATGTATTATATTGAAAAGACAAATATATTGTAAACAACTGTGAACTGTGGTTGCATTATTTGCTACAGTGTTCATGATGCAATAAATGTCTCATACAATAACCTATTACATAATGTGAAAGATGGTTATTAAATTCTGAACTCAAGATTTTATTGCGTTTTGAGAAAGTTATTACATTATGAAAATGTTATTGCATTAATAATGAAATGCTTATTACATTATGTGCAGTTATTATGCTATGAATTGTTTAATAATATGGTTTAATCGTCACCCGACACCACCACCGCTTCTCTAATGATAATGTTATTAGATTGTTAAATCGCTCTTTAATTAATGCATAATTTATGTACTCTCATCGCCAAGTCTGAGACCCTGCATACTCTTTTTCCTTCTCTGATATCTAGCATGACCTCTCCTCGATTCATCGAGTTTGTCTGTAAACATGATGAAGTACTCAAGTGTTTTGTGACAAGGTAAGTCAAGAACATATAATACATTTATAAATCTGTTACATTACTTCTTAAAGAATAATTTAATGAGGAAAAAAAAGAACATTTAAAAGAATCTTCATGCATCTCTTTTTCTATACAATGCATGTTCATAGTGACAGCATCTGACAGGCTCTAAAAAAAACACAAAAGCAATATCATAAAAACTAGTCGACACGACTTCCAAAAGTTTGGGGTCAGGATTTGTTTTTGTTGAAATTATTAATTGTTCATCAAGGACACATTCAGTTGATCAGTGACATTAAAGACATTTATAATAATACAAATAAATGTTGTTCTTTTGGTCTTCTATTCATTAAAGTTCATCAGTTTCCACAAAAATCTGAAGCAGCACAACTGTTTTCAACAATGAAAATAATCATAAATGTTTCTTGAGCATTAAATCATCATATTAGAATGATTTCTGAAGGATCATGTGACACTGAAGACTGGAGTAATGATGTATTAAAATTCAGCTTTGATCACAGGAATAAATTACACTTTTATTATATATGCGTGAATATGGCAGAGTTTAATTTTCAGGTGAACTATACCTTTAAACTTTAGTTTATGGCTAGCGGTGTGCATATGTGTAGCCCTATACTTTTAAAACACTTTCTTACAATTGCTCTTTCATTATTCCCAGGAATCCCAAAATTATCTTCAACCACTTCCACTTCCTGCTGGAATGTCCTGAACTCATGTCTCGCTTCATGCATATTATCAAAGGCCAGGTAAGCATGATGAATCCTGAAACAGATCGTGTGCCTGATGTGGGCACTGAACAACTTTAGGAAAAAGAAGATGATTTGAATAAAGCTCTATTTGGAAAGAATTAAGCATTCTAGAATGATTGAGGTGGTTTTGTAGGTGGAGTGAATCTGCATAGAAAATAACAAACAAATTACAAGCATAGATGAATACAATAGAACAAATATACAAATGAAATAAAGTGCTTTGTTTTTCAGGTAAGTCTAACAGTATTCAGGTACAGAAATTGAATAATCAAATGTTAAATAACACTGCATAGTCTTCACTGTATACATTAAATAGAATTAATCTTAGTTATAGCTACAAAAGTGATTTTCTTTTTGCTTTTGTTCAAAGTTTTTTTTGTTTCACGACAAAAGTTCTTTCCTCTGAAAATGTTATCACAATGATTCCCATTCACACAGATCTGTGGAAACGACTAAAACGCTGTATTATGCAGGCCAGACAAGTAATTGGCAATGTCACTTTGGAAAGAAAAATTCACGTTTTTGAAGTTTACACGGAGATGATAACAATATCGCTTTCAAAACCCGTTTTCAAAAACTTGCACAATGAAACCTACTTCAAAGTGTGCGTTCTCAGGCCACCAAAACGCTGTTGTCGTGTAAAGAAACGGCCAGAACGCATTAGAGTTTTCTGTTTTCAGTTGAAAATGGTCTCATGTCCAAGTTAATAAATAAAGATTTTTACAACAGAAATGAATCAATCAAAACTTACTTAAGCTGGACAATGACTTTCTTGTAGATCTGCTGTACAGTCAAAACAATCGTTGTTGCATTTATTGTTGCATCAATGTTGCATCAATAATCACTGTAAAGCTGCTTTGAAACAATCTGTATTGTAAAAAGTGCTTTATAAATGAAGGTGACTTGACTTGACTTTGTATTAGGGCTGGGCGATATGGGCAAAAAAAATGATCACGATAATTTTTTTATATCAGTCGATATCGATAATTATTATCGCTTTATCGCCCAGCCCTACTTTGTATTTTGTTCTTTGATTAGCAATAATGACACAGACAGCAACAGGTTTATTAGGCTGCTGTCACTTTAAGACTGAATGCACGGATCCAATATAATGATACGCATCAGTTTTCTTTCTCAGTTGTTTGTTCGTGTGAGCCATAAGCGACTGTGAGGATACTCACCGAGACGGGCATTTTTATCATAAGTTTGCGTCTATGTGTCCATTCAATTACAAATAGACGAGAAACAGAACATAATTGGGTGTTCGCGTGCTGCTCTGTGTGTTTGAATGGTTTGAAATAAATTAAATGTTTAAACTGACAGGACCTAAAACGCATGAAAAATGATAAACTTTCGGTCTATGATGGTTAAACTCCAAGAATCATGTGCGTTTTGAACCGTGGCGCCTGGTCCGTACAGATTAGCTACGATCCCTGTTCTTGACATCGCACATCCTGTGATCATGTGACTTCGTAATCGCGATACCGATGCTAAAAGGATATATCGTGCAGCCCTAGTTTGACCTGCTGTGTGCTTGCATTGCATTGTTCAAGTGTTCAGGTCTGCTTTTGCATCCTTATGTGAAGTATGTTTCTGGCCTAAGACTTCATCTGTGACATCAAGGGTTGATGATCGTCATCATGTTTAACAGGTCTTTGTTTATCTCTCTTCCTCAGCCATTTAAAGACAGGTGTGAGTGGTTTTATGAACATCTTCTGGCCGGACAGCCTGACTCAGATATGGTTCACCGGCCGGTTAATGAAAATGATATTCTTCTTGTTCACAGAGGTAGAAGAATTTTCACATTATCTGTTAAAAGGATCCTTCATATCTCTGTCTCCACTTCCTTTATTCATTTTTTTATCTTCTTCTTTCAGACTCTATATTCCGCAGCAGCTGTGAGGTTGTGTCTAAGTCCTCTAACGAGAAACTCAAACAAGGCATTGCCGTGCGGTTCCACGGTGAAGAGGGAATGGTAAGCTTGTTCACGTCACTCAGGAATATCTTTATCTTAATTCTTTTGGCACTTTCAGACATGCAGCCCTGTCAAAAGAGAGTAAACCACAAACCAAACGAGGCGTCATTACACTGATTCTACCACAGTTAAGTGGTGTTGTTTGGCACAATGCAGAGTGGTAAAAGTATCATTATGGCAACAACAAAAATACAATAGCAAGAGCTTTATAGCCAATATTTAGTAAATATTCGGTCTCCTCCACTGGATGCAAATAAACATAGGCATGTTCGTAAGATGTCAAATGTATGTAAATATACACATCACCGCACTGCGCTTGAGCAATGTATCCGTTTGAAAAGATAGTCGGATTCAAGTGTTTGCCTAATAATTTGTCCTCCTATGGAACGGATTATTCCAGGTCTACACCACCCTTCCTATCCGATCAAAATTTCATTCGGATCATGCACATCAGATTGGTTGATAGTTCGGCCAAAATTCTCTCGTCATGTAATATTAACCCTTTAGAACCTGAAGCTAAAATAGGTGTTTTTCACATATTTTGATTTTTTGGACTGTAAAATTCTAAAACAATGTGCTATCTTCATGTACAAGGTGTCATCTTTTTCAGAAAAAGATTAGCTTTCAACAAATTACAGTTATTGACCATTATTGTGTGTGGTGAGTTTGTAAATAGAATAAAAAAAATAAATAAAAAAAAAACGAGAATAAATGTACTGATTTTTATTTAGAAAAAAAACAGAAAAATCACGAAACGAAAGAAACTAACAAATAAAAAAGAAGAGTCTCTGCGCTTCTGCAATCCACAACAATCCGGTGCAACCAAGGCAGGACAAAACAAAGCAGAAAAAAGAAATCGCCGGTGCAACACAGATGTCTTCTTATTAATTAATTTATTCAAGGTGCATAACAATGACTAACGTTTCGATGTAAAATTAGAAAGAAACTAACACTTTTACTTGAAAAATGAACTATAATACATGTATACAAGTCTTTTTTGTATATAATTCATATATACAAGTCTTGGGTTGCACAGTTTTCATTTAGGACACTTTTTTTTTCATAGACGCACACATACACATACACATGCACACACACATGCACACACACATGCACACACACATACACATGCTAAGATACGTGAAAGAGTAACGCTATCCGCCTCCCAAGTTTCATTAAAAATCATCCCAATTCCCTATTCTGTTGTCTACCACTTCTTTCGCCATGTATTTGTTCGTTTCTTTTATTATTTATGCAATCCAAAACACTATAACCTGCTGCGCTTCGTATCTCTCTGTTCAAATCCTTCCTTCCTGCTCTGCCAGAAAGCTGCTGTCATTTGCTGACGGAAATTCATGAAATTACCGTAATAAGCCGTTTATTGCAGAAAGCGCATGTTGTCTACTGTCAGGGGCAATTTGAATGGTTTTGATAGTGCAAACGGTTGAAGAGTTACGGTAAAATGAATACAGCTTGCTGGTATGTGTCGGCGACGACACAGCCGGTTCTAAAGGGTTAATATATTTTAAAACTCACCCTCAAGTTGTTCCAAACCTGTATACGTTTCTTTGTTCTGCTAAACACAAAAGAAGATATGTTGAAGAATGTTGGTATCCAAACAGTTGTGTGGCACCATTGACTTCCATTATGGAGATCACTGGGGTTCATCGACTGCTTGGTTACCAACATTCTTCAAAATATCTTCTTTTGTGTTTAGCAGAACAAAGAAACTAACCGGTTTGGAACAACTTGAGAGCGAGTAAATTATGATAGAATTTGACATTTTTGGGCTGGATTGTCCCTTTAACGCTTTTCAATCTGGCATTATGACCCAAATATATTATTGCTAGATTTTACACCACTAAAAACTGGCACTTATTCAAATGAACCGCACAAAGCAATCACAGCAGAGTTCGTTTTAATCCAACCAAACCTGCCAAATGTGAACACGATCAATGAAGGCAGCATTAACTTGCTTTGCATCAAGAGTCTTATTTGTGCGTGTATTGGCTATTTTACAACATTTTAGATTATTTTTGATTGTTTTGATGCAAGGATCTTATGGGAGCTTGTTTCCGCCACAGAATAAAACATTTTAAAAGATAATTGCGACTTTTTATCTCACAATTGCGAGTTTACATCTCACAATTCTGACTTTATTGCGACTTTATAAAAAATTTAAACTCGCAATTGTGAGAAAAAAGTCAGAATTGAGGTAAAAAGTCGCAATTATTTTTTTTTTTTTTTTTTGGGTGGCAGAAACAAGCTTCCATAAGATCTAGGGTTGATGTCATGAACATCTTTATTCTGTCTTTTTTTCAGGGTCAGGGTGTGGTCAGAGAGTGGTTTGACATTCTGTCCAATGAGATCATCAACCCGGACTATGCGCTGTTTACACAATCTGCTGATGGTAAGTGACATCATCTCTAAAATGTAGTGCAGTTCAAATGTACGTCTCCCATGTTAGGATCCCACTAGCCAACTTCATATTGGCCAGCTACTCTACTGAAATATCTTCTCTTCTGTCTGTAACACTCATCAACTGATATGATCTGGAAATAGAGTGATAAAAAAGTGTAAAGAAAAAAATAAGGATGCAATTCATAAAGTTCCCCTTTGAATGGGTGTGATATGGATTAGATTTTTTACGGACATACAAATTATATGTACATGTTTAGTTTCAATGAGAAACCATTTACATTCTATCCACCTCATTTTGCAAAGTGGAAGCTATTTTCTGTGACTTCCGATTCATTTGCCTTGAAGAATAACAAAATGGCTTTAAATAAAAAACAATTTGCGCTACAAACCAGCGTGTAAAATAATACATTTAAGAATATATAACAAATAACAGTTTGCAATAGCAAGCAGCATGACAGACAGTTTTAGTACAGCTCAAATAACTGGAAGCGATGAGACCGGAAGGTTTGACAAATTCAAGTTACAAATGTCCGCTCCCGCTCTTACGTTAAAAATAAGGTGGATAAAAATACAAGTGCAGGAAAACCCATTGGATTGAACAATCACAATGGAAGAGTCTACTTTTACTATGTTGCTCTTGAAGAGGGAAAAGTTTGGAGCTGATCTGGCCCAGCAAGCTATTCTGCGTTTAAAAGACGTCTAATAGCGTCCGAACACAGCCCGGACGTCTAGGCTAAAACAAGGCAAAATTTGGGCTGTCAGTGAAAATTTTATAGAAGTCTACTCTAAACCATATCCAAAGAATAAACTAGGTATCAATCAACAAAGAAATGAAATGAGTGAAGAAATGAAACCAAACACCTTGTAATCACTGTTGACTTTGCTTACATGATGGAATATCATACATCACACAAGTTATTCTGGCAAAAACGACATGTAACCAAATTCAAGGTTATTTTGGCTAGAAGTGTGTTACTCATAGCCGGACTATATCGGGTCTATAGTTAACCGAGACGGTGAAATGATGGCTATTGCTTGCTGGGGATGATATGAGCCAAACAAGACAGAGAAGGCTTCTCTCAGTGTGGGGGAAAGCTCTTTGGTCACTTTCAAAGGGCAGCTTGATGTTGTCTGAGGGTCTGAAGACCGTGAACTCAGCTGGGATTGGCTGAGGACATCATCATCACCTGCTGAGATCTCTGCCACACGCAGGGATTGGCTCGGACTCTTGAATCTTTAAATGAATGACTTCAAATCAGCAAAGAGATATTGGCTAGTGGGAACCCGCCTTCAGAAGAATCATCTCCTCTGGGATTTATGCGGAAATGGATAACATTCCCTTCCCTTCTCAGATACACTATGTTGTGTTTAAATATTTATATATGTGTTTTGCATGTGTGTGCATGGATTATTTTTTTTATTTTTTTATTTACAGGTACCACGTTTCAACCCAACAGTAATTCCTCTGTAAATCCAGACCATCTGAACTACTTCCGATTTGCTGGTCAAATCCTGGGTCTGGCTCTCTATCATCGACAGCTGGTGAACATCTACTTCACACGCTCCTTTTACAAGCACATACTGGGTAACACACTCCACTCTCAGAGTCACTCTGTATCAGCACATTTCTTTTTACTTTGACTCTGTTTGTTAAACTTGTTCTCGCATGCATATGTACAGATGAACTTGTATAGACATTCTTGATATGCTGGATGACAGGATTTTGTTTGAATAAGAAATTAATGTATGAAATAAATTTTCTTTTATATATATATATGACATAGTTAATCTGTTTAGTTTATATCGTCTTTTTTCTTTTTACGGAGGTAAAAGAAGTTTTGAATGGCCGGTAACTTAAACATTTAGTACCCTGATTGTCATTGCGCATGATTAACACAAACTGATCAAGCCAGTATTACGGTTTGTAGAGTGGGAAAAGTATGTGCATGTAAACAAGAGTGTCTGATACATGCATCACGAGTTAAAATGTGTTTTGTGTGTGATCTTTGCAGGCATCCCAGTGAGCTATCAGGATGTGTCGTCCATTGACCCAGAGTACGCTAAAAACCTGCAGTGGATCCTGGACAATGACATCAGTGATCTTGGCCTTGAGCTCACCTTTTCCGTGGAGACGGATGTGTTCGGAAACATGGAAGAGTTCCCGCTCAAACCAGGAGGAACTGCCATTCAGGTCACACAAGACAACAAGGTAATATATATATATACATAATATATATATATATATATATATATATATATATATATATATATATATATATATATATTTTTACACAGTGTATATGTGAGTCGAGAGAAATCCTGATTTGTCATTTAAAGCATTTATTTGCAGAAAATAGCAGTTGGTTAAAATGGTAACACTTTACAATAAGGTTCATTAGTTTACATTAGTTAACTACCGTAGTTAACATGAACTAAGAATGAACAAAACTTCTACAGCATTTAATAATCTTAGTTAATATTAATTTCAACATATACTAATACATTATTAAAATCAAAGGTTGTATTTGTTAACATTAGTTAATGCACTGTAAACTAACATGAACAGCTGTATTTTTATTAACTAACATTAACAAAGATGAATTAATACTGTAACAAATGCATTGCTCAGTGTTAGTTCATGTCAGTTAATTAACTAATGAACCTTATTGTAGTGTTACCGTTTTAGTGTTACTAAAAACATATTTGTGGCATGTCTAAATCAAACCTTTGGAATCATCTGTAAGGGAACATTGGGGTAAGATGAGCCAGTTTCCAGGCTAGTTAATATTCATTCCATTTGAAGCTAGTTGTGTCTCTTTGTAACCATCATGCTTTAAATAATTTCCCTCATTAAAAACTTTCACACATGAAATCAAAGGTACTTTAGAAAAAAGATGAATTGTAATTTTCAAAAAGCAGCTTAAATCATTTACATGAGTTTTTTTTTTGTTAGTGGTATTCGTCCTCATTGTAGTCACCCAAGACTACTGAGTACAAAGCGCTGTCTCGATGGTGGTGATGGAGAGAGTGATGGTTTGATTTGTACTGTTTCTGTGTGTGTCAGGAGGAGTATGTGCAGCTGGTGACGGAGCTCAGGATGACCCGAGCCATTCAGCCTCAGATCAATGCTTTCCTGCAGGGCTTTCACACTTTCATCCTTCCCTCGCTCATTCAGCTCTTTGATGAATATGAGCTGGTCAGTGGATTCCTCCTCTCATCTCTGCATGAGACTCCTGCAAAGATCTCTTTATATTCTCATGTTGCAGTTTTCATTTGGAGTTTCTCTCTGCTCACTGAAGAAAAAAAAAAAAATCATAGTATGTTTTGTAGTATGGATTAAAACGATAAATCTGAGCAACAGTGACATAAGCAGGTTAATTAGTTCTGTCAAACACATCCTGTATATACAAGATTAATCCACAACATAAACATATTACCACTTGCATTTGCACTGCTGTTGCTGTGAATGCACAAGTAAACTGGAATCAAGACACACGGTTTAACCAGACGCGATGCGATTCCAGCGACAAGAAATTTGTCTGTCTAAACCAGATGTGACAGCACTAAATCAATTAAAAACCACAGCCAATCAGAAGAGCGTGTGGGCGGAGTCTCTCTGCAAGCGCACTGCACTCGCAAACAAATCAATCAAAAATCACAGCCAATCACGGAGTCTCTCTGCAAGTGCACTGCACTCGTAACCAAATCAGTCAAAGATCACAGCCAATCAAAAGAGCGTGTGGGCGGAGTCTCTCTGCAAGCGCACTGCATTTGGAACCACATAATTTTAACATAAAAAATTAAAAATACATAGTGAGTGACTGAAACAATCTTTGTCAGAGAATACACATGTTTGTTCACAGTCTGCAGTTCAAACAGTTTTGTTTACTTTAATTTATTTTCGATTTCTAAGGTAATTTATTCATTGCAGCTTTCAGTATAGCCAAAGGTCATGCAAAATGATATTCAAACTCACGTTAAATTCTTTTAACATTAAATAAAGCACAAAATCAGTACCCGAGATTATCATTGTCATACTTTATACTTTACATTTCTTAAATAGAATCGTCGCGTATTGCCGTCGTCGCTGGTTTGGACAAAAACTCAGATTAAAAGGTGCCTTTTATCGTGTGTCGCGGCACGTCTGGTTAGAACACGGTGTTACATGCTAGTGCACTGTTGCCGTAACAACACACTACAAAATCCTAAACAGTCTCTAAAACAGAGAAAAATAACATATAAAGTGTGAAGTATTCACAACACAGTGAGTAAACAACTACAACGAAATAATGATATGCTGTTATAGGAGCTCGGGTTTTCTCTAGGTTGGTTTTACATGTTGACTTTTATTTTGATAAATATTTAATATGTTGATAAATGTTTATACATTTTTCAAAATGTCTGTAAATTAGGTTAATATTTTTGATAAAGTCAGCATGAAAGGGAAGTTGCGCTGGTATTTTCTTCCCTATAGCGCCGTATATCCGAGTGAATCGGCTTCTGGAACAAGAACAAATGTGGGCGGGGCTTGATGTTGTCTCTCGGAAATTGATTGGATGGTTGTGGTTTGCTATTGGTGGATCTCATGTGAGTGACAGGTTGCCTCGCCCTCATTGTCAGAATATTAATATTTTGAGGGAACTGTTTTCTTTAAAAGTCTTAGGCCGTGTTAGAAATGCCTAAATCAGAGCCTGTGTGTGTGTTTATCTGCTGCGGATGCTTGATGGTATTGAATGTGTGTGTGTGTGTGTGTGTGTGTGTGTGTGTGTGTGTGTTTGAGTAGGAGCTGCTGTTGTCAGGCATGCCTGAAATCGATGTGATGGACTGGAAGAGGAACACAGAGTACACTAGTGGCTATGACCTGCAGGAGCCTGTGATAAAGGTATCCCATCAGCACATACACAACTATAATTCTCTTCCAAAGGGGTGGAAGATTGTATTAAAAAACAGTATATTATAAATTTTAACACATCACAGTATACACATTTATTAATAGTGAGAGCACTTGTCAGAGATAGCAACAGTAGTAAAGGGTAAATGGCTGAACAAAGTAATTGTTACACTCTTTTATTTATTTATTTGCAATGCTGTAGTGATTAAAAACAATACACAAAAATGTATCAGTTCACAAATATCTGCTGTGTTATAGTATAGCCCAGCCTGTTTCAGCCATACGGTTACAGACTTGCATGTGTGTTTGTTGCAGTGGTTTTGGGAAGTGGTTGAAAATCTCACTCAAGAAGAAAGAGTCCTTCTCCTACAGTTTGTTACAGGAAGGTACGTATCGATATTTCCTCATGCTGTGTTCGGGCACTTACAACGGGAATTGCTTGTGACACTTCTAGGGTACAATAGTTCCTTCCTGAAACTAAGCTTTAAGTTTCTCTCTCTCTCTCTCCACATTTTCTGCCTTAAAATAAAAAAATGGCTGAGAAAAAGAGGGAAAAAATGGTGAATTCTTTGTTGTCACAATTTTAAGGATGGTTGCATGTTTTGTAAATCCATTACATGCAAAATATTTTGGTAATATATTAGTTAATATAAATAGTTTTATTTATATATATATATATATATATTTAAAGGGGACCTATTATACCCTTTTTTCAGAATGTTCTTGATGTTGTTTTTGGGCTCTACTAGAACAGGTTTTCATGCTTGAATGTCCAATAAACACATTATTTCCCCCATATTCTCCATTGTTGCGGCTCCTCTCTTCCCAGTCTGTCAGTAACACTCTGTTTAGTTCCTGTCTCTATGAAGCCCCTCCTTCTGAAAAGCACAATGTGCTCTGATTGGTCGGCTGGAGCAGTGTGTTGTGATTGGTCGAGTGCTTTGAGTGTGTTTGGGAAATGTCCCGCCCCTTACCATAAACGCCAGTTTCAACACACTACTAACTAACTCAACCAGGCCCCGCCCCTTTATTCTGCGTATGAATTATTAAATGAGGAATTTTGTGACGTGTTCGTTTCAGGGGGCGTTTCAGGGAGTTCAGAAACACTGTCTGACACTGATACAGAGAATCTTAGAGAATCTCCTTCATTTTACATAAATCTTTTTTTCTTGACATCACTGTGAAATATTAACAACATATAGCATAGCTATTACAGTTATTCCCTGTTAAAATAGTGTATTTTAGTGTTTCGTTTCCCTCCCACAAAACAATTAAACCTTGTTATAGCAGAAAAAAAAAAATCATGAAAATGAATAAGAAAATGAGAAAAGTTCCATAGTTTTTTATTTTCCTTTGCTTAAAATATTTTATAGACTACAAATACCTTTTTTGTGAGGAAAGTCACTTATTATGTACAATAGTAATATTAACCCTCATATAATTACAAATGATGTAAATCCCTGATCAGAAAAGACTGAAAAAATGCATGAACATTTATGAATTTACACTATTTAAGACTGATCTAAGTAACTGCCAGTGTCAACACACTGCTTACTCAACCAGGCCCCGCCCCTTTATTCTGCGTATGAATTATTTAAATGAGGAAAATTGTGTGTTCCTCATTTCAATAATTCAATGGAGGCATTTCAGGGAGTTCAGAAACCGTGACACTGATATAGAGAAGAACTGGAGCTTTGCAGAGCTTTTTCAGGCTCAAACAGCAACATAATACCCTTTTTTCTTTGTCTATCAGTTCAAGAGTCCCTCACGGAGGATTTGCTTTTCTGATGGGCGGCAGTGGTCTCCAGAAGTTTACTATCGCCGCTGTGCCCTACACATCAAACCTACTGCCTACCTCGAGCACATGGTGAGAGTGAGACTGGAGCACTAGAGGGCACTGTGGCTCTTCTCGTGTTGCTGAGCTGCTTTATAACATGGATGATGAAGGACAGGGACAGGAAGAAAGAATAACAAAAAAAACAAAAAAAGTGCATGTAATGAAAGCAGTGTGACTGTCACAATGTAGCATCACTTACCTATCTCTGTTTTCACAGCATTAACATGCTGAAACTCCCAGAATACCCCAGCAAGGACGTCCTGCGTGATCGTTTGCTGGTCGCACTGCATTGTGGGAGTTACGGATACACCATGGCGTGACGCAGGCTTTTGCGTTTGTTGAGACTTCTGCTGTATGGACACACAACGCACACATGACTCAGTTCAGGGATTCTTCAACACTACAATTCAAAAGCCTTTAAATTTAGAGTCTATGACAAAGACATCAGTGGAAAATGACACGAGTTCATGAGTTCACGACACTCCAGAGGCTGATGTGCATGTATGAAAAGAAGTCCAGGTCACATTTCACCATCAATTCGAAATAAGAAATGATATTTCGCATAAAGAAAATTAAGCCTTTTTAGGGCCTTTACAGTTAATTTTAGATATCCCCATTGCTGTAATAGTCATGTTTGCTGTATTACATCAAAAATCATTCAAGATACCAAGATAGATAAATACTTTACTTTTTTTGTTTATGTTGATGATGTTTTTCCACAAAATCGAAATTGTCATAAAAATAGGCTATGCATTTAAATATTTCTATTTTAATTTGTTGGTGAAATGTGACCCGCATATGTTCTTGACCGGTTTCATGAGATTCACTCTTATGGCCTGTTGGATTCATTCATGCAAAAGTCAGTTTTATTTTACGTTGATAACTGTATTCCAGGCTGTATTATTTCAGCTGTTTGATGCTGTTTAACTCACGACATGCTTCAGTTGCGTGTGTGTGTGTGTGTGTGTGTGTGTGTGGATGCATGTGAGATGGTTGAATATGTATAGCTGATAAAGTCAACACATTATTGAAAATTGTTTTTGTTGCGTTGATGTATTTGTCTCTTGTGGCACACTTTCACTTAGTGTTCTTGACTGTTTTTTACTCTTATGATTATTGTGCCATATATATTTTTCATGTACTCAAATGTATTTAGTTATATATGGGGTTGTCATCATAGTCCAAAAATTCTTTATTTTATATTTATGTCTAAATCGTTTCTGTGCAATTAAGTTATTCTGTAAAAGGATCAAATAATGTGTTCAGGGTGTGCCAAATATTCTCACCAACAAATCATAGTTTCCTCTTGTAAAACACGGACATGTCAAGAAATGATTTTGAAAAGGGAAGTCAGATCATTTTAGGAATGTACAATATCTTTACTATTGGTTGTGAATTAAAGTGAAAATGTAGATTTATAAATCTATTTATTCTAATTTATCATTATGATTTGGTATTCAAATTTGTTTTTGTACTTGTAATAACGGAGTATACTGCACAATCTTTTGGATATTACAGGTGGGCATCAAAAATATTAAAGTATGGATTTTATTACAAATGAAGCTAACTATTATTTGTTTGTGTTTAACCATTTTAGCAGGTTTCAACAAGCATAATTCATTTCTATGACAAGCGATGACATATTTTTGTTGGCTAACCGTGAAGTCAGCATCACCTGGTTCCCTCAACGACAAACCAGTAGGATTTATTTTTCGTGATAATCTTGAACAAACTTTTATGAAGTTTGAAGCATATATACAGTCGGCAGAAGTAAAAAGCTAAACGTAGGCTATGAACGAACTAAATCATGGTCACATGACTTCAACATCACCATCATTAAGTTAACTCTTTCATTCTTCATAAAATAAAAATAAAATAAAAACATTTTCCCTGAAAATTTGCAAAAGCACGATGACATGTTGAAATTACAATCTGACAACACGTGACATTCCACTCGGAGCAAGACGAGCAAAAGCTTTTTACAAAATCAAGGCGATTTTACTGGTGTATTTTATGTTGTAGGATAATACATAAAAATATCTTGACCTTTCAGGCATTTAACCAAAAACCCTTTGAATTTAGGCTGATGGAACCGGAAATGCTAAAATGCGAACTGTCTGGGTTTTGGCCTACAAAAATACGTCACGCCTGCAGCGCTTCATAGCAGTGATGAATATTCAACGCCACTAATAATAAACAGCTTTCAGTAAAAACTACACATGACACTGGATTCTCTCAAAAACCTACATAAACACAAGCTTAGCTTTCATTTTCTCCTGCTGAAGCTCAGCATCTTGAACACGACCAAGCACCTCACAACATGCTATACGCATCGATTTCTGCCTACTATAACCGTAGTGTGTATGAGGCCCTCGGCAGTCGGGGAAAGTGCTGTTTTGGAATCACCTGCTCACTACGGTAGTGCTATTGTGATTGCAAGCTGTTCTCCATGGCAACGCAGCATCCAGAGCAAGAGCGACTCGGCATGGGAGCTGGGACAGATGCCAACTAAACATATGTCACCATGACAGACGAGCAAAAACAAGACCGGAGGAGTCAGAGAAGCAGGGGAACTAGAATAAGCTTGCATAGAACAGAATATGTGACCCTGGACCACAAAACCAGTCATTTTTTTGCAACTGAGATGTATATATCATCTCAAAGCGAAATGAATAAGCTTTCCATCGATGAATGCGTTAGGACAATATTTGGCCGAGATACAACTATTTGAAAATCTGGAATCTGAGGGCGCAAAAAAATCGAAACATTGAGAAAATCGCCTTTGTGAGTTGCTCACAAAAATACATTTTATATATTTACAGTAGGAAATTTACAAAATATCTTCATGGAACATGATCTTTACATAATATCCTAATCATTTTGGCATACAATAAAAATCAATCATTTTGACCCATACAATGTATTGTTGGCTATTGCCACAAATATACCCGTGCGACTTGTGACTGGTTTTGTGGTCCAGGGTCACATATAGATTCGTATTGTATATATGTACGTGCCATTTATTGTGTCCTCAATGGACAGACGGAACGAATGCAGATTGTACTTTTCATGCTATTGTGTGTTTCCAGGTAGTTTGGGCGGTCCACACCCTCTTGTGTGACGCGTATGACTCTTGCATCCCATTCCATTACAATCTGTTCCAGCTCAACTGAAGTTCCAGTCCATGAAATTGGAAAGAAGGGGGAGTTTTCGCTTCACACTGAGACACCTTCATCCTAACAGCTCTTTCTCTGTCAAACTCTGATTCTCATGTGATTGTACAGTAATCAACTGCTGAATCATCCTAACACACCAGATATGACATGGAATTGCTGTTTACACACGTTTTGCGATGACTTCCAGTTTCCTTAGGCACATTGAAAACGAGATTTATTTAGCAATTCAAATTTAGCTGAAAACTAACAAGTGTTGTGTGGGGTTGGAGATTTGGTCTTCTTGAGACCATCATTATCTGTGGATCAAAACACACTCAGGATTTGACACAATTTATGATTGCTCTCACCCTAATAAGATCTGATTAACCTGCAGGTGTTCCGGTAGATTTACATTTCTCTGATGCATCACACAAACCCTGAAGCTGCACACCCAGGAGTCTAACATACAGAGAGCAACCAAGATGACACATATAAGGTCAAATACAGTGGCATATAAGCTGCCTTGTTGGCCCACCCAATGCCTCTTTTTTGGTATCAGGCTACCAGCTATTGTAACATCAACGTTTTAAAGTCTCCCTGTAGTCAATAATTGTTAAATAAATTAAAAAAAAAAAAAGAAAGAAAGAAAGAAAGAAATGCATTTGAATTACTCATTTAGTATATGCATATCAGGCCAACGAGTGGATCTCTGAGCTGCTGTGAGTGAGTGGAGGCGGGGCTCATTTGCATATCCATAGAACTGCGTATACTAAAAGGTTGTAGAGTTACATTCAAGCTATTTCAAAGCATGAAGAAATCTATTTTTCAAGGAAAAAATGTTTAAACATTATTTTGTTTAAACCAAAGTGTGTTCAATGATGAGTTTTAAGGGAAACAATTATTGACTACAGGCGGACTTTAAATTAAAAAAAAAAAGTAAAGAAGCAAACAAACGGCCAACTCTACCGTGTTCATTTTGGCGATCTAGTTAGTATTTAATCGAAGTCTGAAGCAATATGATAATTTTATTAACAGTGTAAAATTTCAGTGGTTTTAAATATCCGAATAAGAAGCACCTTACAATGCAACAATGCAATGTCAGTAACACAAAACATTGTTGGTTCTTGTGTGATGGATTTCACACAATTGTGTGATGATGTGTATTAAGCATGTCACAGTGTTAAGTCACGTGACATGCAAGAACCAACACTTTTGTCCACTGTTCAAAAATAACCTAAATGAAGCTCCCAATAAACTATCTGCTTTTTTATTTATTCCTATTAGACACTTAAGCAAAGCTTTTAAAAACGTACGGCGTACCGGACACAAATATTTTACCATTTATAAAATGCAATCCTTCTGTTGGGTTGTTTGAACTGCATGAACTGATGACTGCATCTTTTGAACATATCAAAAAAGTCCCACTGTGATGTAAACTACAGTGTTTGAATACAAAGTTACATAAGGGAAGATCAAACATCCTTACTTCCTCTCTTTCTCAACACTACCCCAATTTATCTGTCTACAGACACTCTCAGCCCTGGACATTGGAATCATGTCTTAGATAACTTAATACATGTTCTCTTGCCAAGTAGAGGTTTCAAGGACTTCTTAGTACTTGTTCCAAACAAGAAGAAGAAAAAAACAAAGCAATTACATGTGGTTGGAAATGACATCATTTATGTCTGTCAACATTATATGTCCCTTTTTTAATTATTGCAGAAGCCAGCACATTCCCTCCTGGGAGGAATAAATTGTTATTAAGTCTCACCTTGTCCTTGGGGTCTTTTATCAAATTATAGGTGAAAGTCGGGGTTCCTAAAGGTTTTTTTTCTCTCATGTGAGTGTATTGTAGAGCATAGAAATAATTTCAACCTGCAAAAACTCCAATTGACAGTCAGTTTCCACTTTGCCAATTTTCTATTCACTGACCTTAATTGTTTTAAAAAGCTCTTGTTATAGATGTTGTCTGTTGAATGAATGTTAAAAGGATAATCATTGAGGTCTGGGGATCTTTAATTATTAGAGTGAAGAATGATGCAACCATCCGGGATGATCCTTTGTGACAGTGACCGTGGAGATTTCCTAAATCAGGAACCTGTACACGCTGTAATGTGTAGGCTTCATCATCTTGTAGTCATTTTCTCCAACACAATAAAGAGATCTTAGCTGGGCCAGTCCCATCCCAGGATCAAGGGTAACAGCAGCTACCCAGATAGCAACATAGTGTCGGCCGTGTGGATTCCACACGGTCCAGATGTGGGCCGGATCTAGGCCGATCTGCCTAAGATATGCTGTCTATCTTGCGTCTAGCAGCCCCACCTTGTTCATGGCACATTTTGGAGATCTGATGAGCTGCTGAGCTAAAGCTGACCAAACATGCCTTTTTCTCTGGGTTTGTTGGCATGAGTTCATGGTTTCAACACTCCCGCCTAGAGGTACCCTTTCAGCAGGGCACAGAATACTGACAGAATACTGACAACAACAAATATGAGGATGTGCTTTACCAACCAGGGATGCCCCCAGAACCACAAGAGCAAAATGCAGCTCTATCGTGAAAAGACAATCTCCTCCTCATGTCTCCCAGAGAGCCTTATCTACTGTCTACTGGTGATCGGCAGCTTTTACTGGGCGGGAGGAGGAGAAGTGTCCAGACATGTGAGATGCTATGGTTTCCCAAGCCTGGTGGAAGAATGGAATTCAGCTTGCTTGGCAGGTTGCCATCACAACTCAGTTTTACTAACCCGGGGTGCGTTTCCCAAAAGCATTGTTGGCCAACTATGATCGCAGGTTGGGAGTTGGAGTGTATTGTTGAACTAACGTGGTTCAAATGACAGGTGCGACTGGTTTCGGGAAACATTCATGACTAGCTAGTTAGTTTCTACAACAATGCGTCATACTATCCCAGCTAACAAAAATATGTTCTTATAATGTTTTGCTAACATTCCTATTAAGTTATGAAGCGTATTTTTTTCTGAATGTTTTTTAAACTTTGAAAACATCAATTTTTTTTAAATTTTTTTTATGTATTAAGAAAGTTTTTTTTTTTCTTAGTTAATGTGAACAGTAAAAGAACATTCCATGCTATCATTTTGAAAATGTTATGACATTTTTATTTCTGAAAGTTTTATGAATGTTCAAAACATAAAAAAATTTAACGTGAAAATAATGTTTGTTTGTTTTTCTAGGCTTTATGTGAACGTTGGAGGAACATATATTTTATATACAATTTGCATTCATTGTTCCTTATGCACGTGTCTTGTGACTTCATGTTCCCTTCAAATATCTTTAATGATCAAACAAGTAGTAACATTTAAAAAATGTTAGGTGAACAGTGTCGTAGATTTTTCTGAAGTCCTATCTCATCTGACCTAAGTCTACCGGGGCCGTCTCCAATCGACGATCCCCCTGGGCCATCTCCAATCGACGATCCCTAACATCTCCAATCGACGCTTAATATATAGTCTACCTAACTAACTTGCTTCCCTAACTAGCTTTCTTCCTGCGCAGGAATAATCGACAAACAGACCTTAGCAAATGTCCTTTAAATGCTTTAATCACGGCCGGAGGATCTCTCGAGCAGTTCTCAGAGAATCTCCCCCAAGAAGAAGCAAGGCCGGAGGATCTCTGACAAATTCCATTGAGAATCCCACCAGCTAAAAGAATACAACAGTTTTTATAGAATAAGGAGGTATGGCAAAGATGTCATGCTGCATTACATAATTTCCCCACAATTTGATTGGTTTTCATAGACAAACCCTTCTTTTACCAGGTAAAGCAAACGCTGTATTAACGATTACTTCATTGTTAATCACAAGGTTCAAATTTAGTCATCTGTCTAGTTTAAATTCCCAAATTTGTTATTTATACACTCACACAACCAAAGTAAAAGGGGTATGGCAACACAACATACAACATTCAAAAACACAGGACAGAACGTTTTAGTACATTGTGTTTCAAAGTGTTATCATGTTAGCCCTAAAAAGAGAAGTAACGTTAGATGTTAGAAACATGGTTAGTTTAAGATACAGTTTACTATTTTATCTAATAAAAATCTACCACAACAGCCAACTAAACCATTCCAAAAAACCTTTAGCAAATATTAATAACATCATAAAGACGTTCCGAGAATGTTGTTCTAAGAACGTTTTCTCTCCCTGTTACGAGAATGTTCATCAAGTAAAAATAACATTGTGAGAACGTTCCAAGAACGTTGTAATAAGAATGTTTTCACTCAAGATCTCTCTAGTGTCCTATTGCCTGATGTGCAGCAGTAACCAGACAATCTCCAGACAATGTCTTAGAATATCCTTTACTCACGGCCGGAGGATCTCAGGCCAGTTCCAGAGAGAATCCCACCAGCAAAAAGAATACAACAGTTTTTATAGAATAGGAGCATGGCAATGGTGGCATGATTCATTCCATTATTTTCCTACAATATGATTGGTTCTTCAAATGCACAATTCAGCAAACCCTTCTGTTACTAGGTAGAAGCTTTGTTACTCAAAGTCATGAGTTTATATATTTACATATCTGTCTAGTTTAATTTCCCCTTTTGTTATATTCAGAGATGATTCACTGACTGACTGACTTTGACCAAAGTGTCGGTTTTAAAAGCATATGAATGTTATTCCTGCAAGGAAAAGAAATGTTAATGTTTAAAAATCCATCACAGGACGTTCCAACAATGTTTTTTTCTAAGAAGGTTTCCTCTTAACATTACGAGAATGTATTTGAACTATGAAATCATTATAAGACTGTTCCCGAAACATTATTCAAAAAGCAGAATCTACACCCTCGGCTGGAACTGTGGTCTCTATGGGCTCATCTGATGGCAGATCTGAAGACAGGAGTTTTACACAGATACTTTAAGCAGACGCAGGCTGTTCACTCTTCTTACCAGCTTTTTGCATGCCAACTCCAGTCCGTGGTAAGCCACTTTCCAAACAGTGTCTTTCTCATTGGATTGTGGAGGCTATTTCTATAGCATCTAAAAGTAAAGGGTTGGCTCTGCCTGCACTCTATGAGCAGCACGGTGACACATGGGCATTGTTTAGAGGGGTGTCTATGGAAGATATTTGTGCTGTCACTACACATGTTTGTTCGATTTTACCAATTGAATCCAGAAGGTGGGAAACGAGGTACAACCCCTCTGATCCCCTCGGTGAAGAGCTGGACTGAACAAGATAAATTATGTGTTTTGGGCAGGTATGTCTACACACGGCGGCATGCAACTAAATGTGTCTTCAGTGAATGGCGCAAGAGCGCAATATCCCATTGTCACATGTTGTACCGCGTTTCCCTACTTGAACAGCAGTTATATGCATAACTCGATTTCTACATCAGGTTTCTACAATTCTAGTCTTAGACTTCAAACAAGAGGTGACATTTTCCAGGGCATTATTCCACAATATAAACGTTTTAAACTAGCTTATCACATGACTTAACTACATTTGTCACTTGACCTCAACACATTGCATGTTTGATTCAATTTACATTCAATTCACATTTATTTGTATGGCGCTTTTCACAATACACATCGTTTCATGGAGTCCACGTTACAATTTAGAGTGATCTGTTATCAGATGTTATTGTCTAAGTTATGTATTTCAGAAATGTACATATAAAAATCACAGTTAGCTAAAAATGTACTAAACAATTCAATAATTTAGGCAAAAAAAATGCATTTAAACAATGTAATAATTTAAGGCAGAAACAATGAGCTAATTGAAGTAATGAATACTTGTTTGTTAACAAAGGATTATGACAGAAAAGTGTAGCATAATTGTAGCATAATTCAGTGGTTTCCAATTATATATATATATACCTATTTGTATAGTTTTTTAAAGGTAATTTTAATTATGATGTTAATGCAAAACAAATATCCACAAACAGCAAGCCAGCAGCAGGTCCACAGGCTCTCCTCACAGCAGTGCCCTCAAGTACACATACTGCAGTGCTCACAGACGGTTACCAGGAGCGGACGACAGTTGTAACATGTTGTGGCATTCTTGTTACAGGAGTTGATCTCGCTCATTAATTCTCTTGCCTGCTCCCCGCATGCAGCTGGGAGGACGATGGTGCCGAGAATAAGCATTGCCAGATTGTATAGTTTTAAAGAGCATTTAATATGCAGAGTGCACTCTCTTACATGAATTGCTTTTGACATGCTGTTGGAATGTTTTGCCATACTATCTTCTTCTGCCATCTAGTAATTTACATTCTCACATTTTTATTTAAACAAGGGTCACTTCACACACAAATCTCACTCATAACTTTATTTTTTTTGATATAAATGCAACTAATGGAAGCCAATAAAGTGGTTGTTTGCTTAGGACACACATTTCACTTTCACAAATGTTCCATTTATATCAATCACACTGAGAGATTTGTCCATGACCTTGCTTCCCTGTAGGAGGCTAAGCCTGCATGATATATTCAATCTAAAATGACGGTTCGGCTTCAACTTTCATTATCATTATATTCTTCAATGTTTTTATTATTCATTACTCCTGATACTAAAAACTATTGCTCACTATTGCGAATGTTTAAGTGACTTAGTGCTAAAGCAATAATCCCTATAGGATCCTGTCCCCTTCTCCACCTCCACACTGGTGAACTTGTATTTATGTGCATAAGCATTGGTTGCCCATGTGTGAAATTAGCAAATTCCATACAATAAATAATTTGGCTACTGTATTGGGTGACCACTTGATGTCCAATGTATACTGTTTGAGAACCACTGATTCAGATGCCACTGAAAAGCAGAGGTGAGTCTTTCTGTGGGTGGAAACTGTATTCATGTTGACCTGTGGCCTTTAGATCAAAGTAAAATGCAACAGCCGAGGGCATGAGATTCAAGGTCAGCCCACACGTAATAAGTGTATAAATCAACATGTGTTCTCTATATGTACTGTACATATTAACAGTGTTTAACTGTATGTGTGTATACATTTACATATTTTTCTTCTACTTCAGTGAAATTATTGAAATGGTTTACTGCTATGTTAGTGTGTGTGGTTGCTCGTAAATGTATGTATTATAACATTTTTCTGCTAGCTCTTTGGCTTGCTATCACTCATGAATACACATCAGTGCTTCACAGAGTCTACAGGTCAGCGTGTCAAAGCGTTAAATGTGTTTGTGAGTTTGAATTCCCTTCACCTCTGTTTGACATTGGCTCAGATGCATTGCACTCTTTACTCTGGCTGCTGCGCACTACTTCCCCCTTTATATTGTTGTGAATTCCTCTGAAGGGCTTCGCTGTTTGCTTCATTTATTGATCAGGTCAGTCTATACCTCCAACTCAATGTCACAGAATCTCACTTTCCTGTGTACTCTCGATATTACCACTGGCTTTAATTATTTTGTGTAGAATGAATGTTGTAGGCCCAGTTAATTAAAAGTTTAAAGTGATAGGTTACCTAAAAATGAAAATTCGAAATATAATTTTGAAAGCAATGTTTTTGAAAGAAGTCTCTTATGCTCATCAAGTCTGTATAAACGTATAGGTTATTAATATAGCCCTGGTTTGGGAACGAGATGCTGTGTCATAATGTCGTGAACGCCCCTTGCGTGACTGGTTTCTGATGAATATGTGAAAATATGCCAATTGATTGGCAGATGGCAGCCCTATGAAGTCACAAGGAGTATCCGTATGTATAAAAGGGTGCCTGCCTTAGATGTCGTCAGCTTATTGTCTGAAGGAGACGTGTAGGCAACCTAGATTTCCTTTAAATAGGAAAAGGATCTACCGCCAGCAGTCGATTTTGATTTTCTAGGTATTATCAACTGGCCGGAATTTTGAGATCGCAATAGACGTGAAGGACTATAATGCGTTAAGAGCTCGCTCAAGTACTGCGGAGCTAAACCATTTAGTGCTTTGTAAGTAATCAGCAATATTTTAAAATGTATACAATGTTTAATAGTGAGCCAATCATGCTTCCTGGTTCTAGTAAGAACTCGAGCTGCTGCGTTTTGGACCAGCTGTAGTTTGTTTATTAAGCGTGCAGGGCAACCACCAATAAGAGCATTACAATAATCTAGCCTTGATGTCATGAACGCATCAACTAATTGTTCTGCATTTGTCAATGAGAGCATATGACGTAATTAAGATATATTTTTAAGATGAAAAAATGCGGTTTTACAGATACTAGACACGTGACTTTCAAATGAAAGATTGGTATCAAAGAGCACACCCAGGTTCCTAACCGACGACGAAGACTTGACCGAGCAGCCATCAAGTGTTAGACAGTATTGTAGGTTATTACGTGAGGACGTTTTTTGTCCAATAATTAGAATCTCTGTTTTTTCAGAATTAAGTAGTAGGAAGTTGCTAGTCATCCAGTTTTTTATATCAGCTATGCATTCCGTTAATTTTGTGAATTGGAAAGTTCCGTCAGGGCGTGAAGAAATATAGAGCTGAGTATCATCAGTATAACAGTGAACTAATGCCATGCTTCCTAATGATATCTCGCAAGGGTAGCATGTACAGAGTGAACAGCAGTGGTCCTAGTACTGAGCCTTGTGGTACTCCATACTGAACTTGTGATCGTTGAGACATCTCTTCATTTACTGCTACAAACTGATAACGGTTAGATAAGTATGATTTAAACCATGCTAATGCAATTCCATAGCCTGACGTTGTCATACTCAGATTCTAGTCAGAATATGAGTCTGATACTGCTCCATTGGGCTGTGATTATGGGGCGTGTTTCAACCGAACCGGGAAAGAAAATGCCTCTGCACTCAGTTGGATAGACCTACAACCAATCAGAGCAACGGAGTAAGTGACGTATGTTCTTCATTCATCTTTCCGATCGACAAATGCCTTGATTGCGGTTCTCTGTTCCTATTTTAAAATGAATGCGCTGTCGATATCTTCTATAACAGACATGATGGCGGAATCTACACATCTCAATTCTCCAACGGCAGTCATCTTTGTTGCTAACGAATTCAACCCAAGCGCTCTTTGGTGACGTGGATGATTGCGTTACTGTTGATCATCTGTCCATCATCGTATAAAGCCCGCCCTGACAATTTAATTGGTCTGAACAGCTCTGGTTCGAGCATAATTGGTCCACAACGGATCAAGTCCGGACCAAACTTCCCGACCTCAAATGTTGTGGGCGGGGCTAAGTTCGGCTGGCATCTAGGCTAGCAATTCCATTGATGCCAACATCATTTTCGAGTCTATTTAAAAGAATGTTGTGGTCGATAGTGTCAAATGCAGCACTAAGATCGAGTAACACTAATAGAGAGATACAATCATGATCGGATGATAAGAGCAAATCATTTGTAACTCTAATGAGAGCAGTCTCAGTACTATGGTACGGTCTAAATCTTGATTGAAAATCCTCGCAGATATCATTTCTTTCTAAAAAGGAACATAGTTGTGAAGATACTGCCTTTTCTAGTATCTTTGACAGAAAAGGTAGATTCGAGATCGGCCTGTAATTGAAAAATTCTGTAGGATCAAATTGTGTTTTTTTAACAAGCGGTTTAATCATAGCCAGCTTAAAAGTTTTTGGTACGTACCCTAATGACAAAGATGAATTAATGATATTAAGAAGAGGATCTATGACCTCTGGAAGCACCTCTTTCAGTAGCTTAGTCGGTATAGGGTCTAACATACATGTTGTTGATTTAGATGATTTAACAAGTTTAGACAATTCTTCCTCTCCTATAGCAATGAATGAATCAAATTTTTCCTCAAGGAGACTACAATGCACTCCCTGATGTGATACTGTAGTAGACGTATGTGGTATGTGGCATGTGATGTTACAGGGCTGCCATCTGCCAATCATTTGGCTTGTTTTCACACATGCTTCAGACACCGGTAACGCAAGGGGTGTTCCCATAGCATCAATGTTATGACACAGCGTTGAGTTCCCTCGAAAGTGAACAGTAATAGGCTCTTTTCAACAGAGATAGGGAACACATGTATAGTGCCATTATTATACAAAATCCAGAAAAGTTTGGACATTCTGTTAAATGCAATAAAAGGATTCTTCAGGATTATTTGATGAATAGACAGTTCAAAGGTTCAAACAACATTCATTTGAAATAGTGTATTTTGAAACATTATAAATGTTTTCAATGTCACTTTTGATCAGTGGATTGAATGGTGGTGTATCACAATTTCCACAAAAAATATTTTAGTTTAACATTATAATTAAAATAATAGTTTTTAACATAATAAATATATATATTTCTTGAGCAGCAAATCAGCATATGGTTTCTAAAGGCACTGAAGACTGGAGCAATGATGCTGAAAATTCTTTATTTAAAAAAAAATAAATAAACAATATTTAGTTTTTTTTTTTTTTTTTTTTTACATTAATTTTGATCAAATAAATGCAGCTTTGGTGAACATAAGATACTTCTTTTAAAACATGTATATTAATATTATATATAATATATAATATTATTACTTTTGACCGGTACTAAATGTACGTGGCTAGCCACTTTAACTAGCTTCCATGTAAAAGCCACTGGACACAATTGTTTTGAGCCAGTCACCTGAATCACTAAGAATGATGTGACTAATGTCAGGGAAACATTTAAATGCATTCATGCATTATTCATAATCATATTCATGATGAGTTAATTTAGTTGTGAGTACAAAGCTTTTTTAGCTTTTATTTCATGATACATTGTAACCTGCAGTGTCCTGGAACAATCTATGGAGGATGTTTCAAACTGTACAGGGATTTATAAAAAAGGGGGATATTCTGTGGTCCTTATAAAACACACATTTTCTCGGTCGTGTCACTTGTTTTTTGTTGTTGTTTTTTACAGAAAACCAGAGAGATATGTGTTGTGCAGAGCATAAATGTCATATGAAAGACTTTGATGCACTGAAATGATTATAGACCAGTGGAAGATATGTCTGCCGGACACCCTCAGCTGTGTGGAGGTCAGGGGTCACACAGCGGCCAGGGAAAAAGGGTCAAAGCAGCATCACAACAAGTAGCTCAAACCCTACAGCAGTTTTATTCCAACAATCCCCTCTCCCTTAAATATTTATAAGAGATCCTATTATTTCTGAACTATACAGCATAGCATTTCTATAATGCGTATCATAAATCACAAGTTATGAGTTAATCAGCTTAAATGTCCTAAGAGTCCATTATTATGTTTAACTTATTTTCTCCAGTATTACACTGGCTGTAAAATTAATTTAAAGTAAATAAATCCAAGTTGTGGCGACTTCACACTAAAGCACTCCAAGATTTTATAAAAATTTTCTGTGAAATGTGTCACTTTGGTTTTCAGTGACATTCCACAAGTTTGTTTACACTAAATGTACAAATTTTCTGATTTGAATTTATCTTTGTTTATTTATTTTTTACATCACCAATAACAGCTGTTTTAACAGGGGGGTGTTTTTAATCCACTATATTTAGACCATAAAGGAATAGTTCATCCATGAATGCAATGTCTGTCAATAGGTATGATCCATTCTCCTGCTGCAGTCTGCTGTATGTTCTGCATGTCTTGATTGACAGATGTCTCATCCAATCAGCGGTCAGTATTCCATTCGGTACATATACCTACCTTTTCCGTTTTGGATCAGTATCCTAAAGTGAAGATCATGGGAACACACTAGTAATGACTAAAGCGTTACCAAATCCATCGGGAGGAATTACTATTCAAAATCTTACAAAAATCTCAAAAGTTTACAATGATTTCAGTCAATATTAGGGAGTTATCATGCTTTTCACTTTATAATACTGATCCAAATATTTAGTAGTTCCTTTAGAATGATATAGTAAAACTTGAGTCATTGGTAACACTTTATAATAACGTTCAGTTGTAAGTCATTTATAAGTGGTTAATTAATGATGAACTAATCATTTACAAAACATTCATAAATGATAAGCAAGTGATATAGTAACATTTAATTTATTTTAATTCCGTTACAAGTCATTTACAAGTGATTAGTAAATGATTAAAGGACAAGTTCGGTATTTTACACTTAAAGCCCTGTTTACAGATCGTATCTGATGAAATAGAACGGTTAAGATTAAAATTTGGACACATGCTCCTGTCCCGAGAATTTTAGGTTTATTTCGCTTTTGTGGACCTATTTTGCCAAACGCGTCACACCCGTGATTCTTCCGTTGAGAGCTTGAATAATAGACACTCCAGCCCAGTTGGTGGCGATAATGCACCTTTGCCAATTGCAAGCAAACCACGGGCATTTCATTGAATACACAGAAGAAGCAGAAGAAGAAGCGGCGGAGTAATACCGTAAAGGTGCTGCGGTCTCACAGCACGTCCTATTAAGTCAATGGAGTTGGACAAAAACTACGATAAAACCTGTTGGAATGCATCTTTTTCAGCGATTTTTGATGGAACATATCAGTGAACACCCCTGACCACTCGGTGAGTTTCACGTCTTTGTAAACGAAAGTTTAATGTGTTTTTAGGACGGAATCTTCCAGTGCATATAGACAACCATTGTGGGGGTGGGGGGGGGGGGGGAAGCGAAATAAACCTAAAATTCTCGGGACAGCAGCATGTGTCCAAATTTTAATCTTAACCATTCTATTTCATCAGATACGATCTGTAAACAGGGCTTTAAGTGTAAAATACCGAACTTGTCCTTTAACTAATTATTTACGAAACATGACTAAGCGTTCATAAATGATTAATAAGTGATATGTTAAAGGGGTCATATAATGCCATTTTTCTACAAGCTAATATGATTCTTTAGGGTCTAAATTAAAAGTTTGTAATATACTTTAATTAAAAATTCTCATTAGTATTGTAAGAAAACACACATTTTACCTGGTCAAAAACAACTGTGTTTTCAGCACGCCGTTTAAGTGCATGTGTCTTTAAATGATAATGAGCTTTGCTCACCCCGCCCCTCTGTTCTGTGCGTACTGCGTACACAGTTTTAATAACACAATAACCATAACGCGTTGTTCATTTTAAACGTGGGATTATGAATTATATCGAGAACGTCGTACATAGAAAACATGCCGTAATGTACCCTGAGTGTAAACAGCCGCATTCATCATGAAGCATGCTAGCGATTTGCAAAGATTAATATAAATATGAATATAAAGGTTAATAAAATGTTACACTCACTTCAGTTCTTCTGGAGGTGCAGCAGGAACACGAATTTTTGGTACTGATCCTTTTTTCAGGAGCAGCTTCTTAGCAAAACCAGCTTTATACTGACCTTCATTTATAAAGCAGTCTGGTGTGTGAAATGATTCGCGCAAACATGAAAGCATTGACGTTGATCGTGGGGAATATTCCTTCGAAAACAAACTCAGCTACTGCGTCTTCAGCAGTTCGGATTTAGGAACATGACTGCTGTGTTCGTTATTGCACCCAAGAACAGAACACCACAATCGCTTAGACGCCATAGACAGTGCTCCAGTATCAACAATGACGCGCGGGCTATGATTGACAGCTCGCTCACGAGCGGGGGCGGGTCTGTGTTGAAACACTGCTGTCAATCAACAATCGTGGGAGGGGCATCCGACCGTGTGACGTCACTAGGTCGAATGGCTTGATTTGAGAGGGGGGGAAACATATAAGGAGATAAAAAAAAAAAAAAACACTGGATGGATTTTTTGCATTTTATGATGGTTGTGTACAGGCACTGCCAACACACATTTCAGTACAATCAACTTGTAAAAGTGCATTTACCATTATATGACCCCTTTAATTATTGTATGTTTTGTAGATTCAGTTATGTCATTTACAATTTATTAGTTAATGATTAACTAATCATTTACAAAACATGAATATGTGTTTCATAAATGTTTAATAAATTATGTTTTTATTTTTTTATTTTTTTATGTATGTAGCAATTAGAGGGTGCAGAAAGTGTTGTAAATGCCTTGTATACACGTACAGATAATTTGTCACAGGTAAGTAACAGTGTTCAACACAATGATGTGTAAACGCATGAATAAATCATTTACAACACTTTCTGCATCCCCTAATCTAAAGTGTAAACTATTCATCACTTGTAAATGTGTTCACTATTCATCACTACACACATCATTTGTAGATGATATTCGTAGATCTTATGCCTTATTGATTCTTGAAGTGGTAATCTACGGATGATGTGTAACACATTTACAAGTGATGAATAGTTTACACGTCTTCTGTAGTGTGTTGTGTAGTGTAGTGTAGTGTGTGTAGTACCTTTGTTACTGCAGTGTAAGTGCTGACTGGTGAGGGTATAGACAGCTGTCTTCTGTAGTGTGTAGTGTAGTGTAGTGTAGTGTAGTGTAGTGTGTAGTAGTGATGTATGTCTCGAGACCGGTCTTGGTCTCGAGACCACTTTTACGACATAGTGGTCGGGGGATTTAGCAATACAATACTACAATATCCACGACGACACAACGTTCGATAATGCAACATTATTATCCGCAACGGAACGGATTGAAGCGCGCGTCCGAGTGAACACAGTGCGGCGTGTGCGCGAGCCACACAAGAACACTGTATCCGCGTCACTGATCACAGCGGCAACGAGCACTGTGATCACTTGGTTTAAAAAACACATATCAGTGACATGATGGGTTTTAACTTCATTCAGGAGATTTTGGGTAACTGCACAACTGACAGATGACTTTGAGCGCACCGCCAACAGTGTGTGTGTGTGTGTGTGTGTGTGTGTAACCATAGCGACAAAACGACCAACTTTCGGATCCTGCACTTAAGCCTATAATTTCGTTTTTAAACATTTTATTATGTATTTAAAAGTTGCAGAATGGATTCATTTGGAGACTCCGAAATCGGCAGAGATAGGCAGGCATTTGCTTAGATGAATTTGTGTCTTTGATATCTCTGTGTGTGTGTTGTTTGATTACAGTATTGTATTTAAGATGGTGTTAGACTAAATAAATGGTATTTTAAATATCATCTGCATATCTCTGTTGTGTTGACTAAACATTAGGCCTAATCCAAGTTTATAATTGTGTATCTTTAATTTGATGTTACGATTTCATCCAACGTTACACATTAAGTAGCCTATAATTTCAATTGGTTACAGCCGACCAAACAGCCGTCACGCAATTGCTACACATAGTTGATCTCACCCAGTCTGCAAAAACATTTACAGTGAGCTCACAGTCACACACATGACATGGTCTGTCTCTGTATTGTTCTGCCTGTGTAGTTGAAGTAATACTGTAATATGTATTGAATGTAAACTGCGGCTGAACCCTAGTATGCTGCTGTTCTTGAATTCATACAAGTTATTGCTTAGCTTCAACACTAGTCTGTTTTTTTTCCCCTCTGGTCTCGACTTGGTCTCGGTCTTGGTCTTGACTTGGTCTGTCTTGGTCTTGGTCTTGGTCTTGTCTTGGTCTCGATACCCTCTGGTCTTGGTAGTGTCTTGGTCTCGGTTTAGGCGGTCTTGACTACAAGTCTAGTGTGTAGTGTAGTGTAGTGTAGTGTAGTGTGTACTGCAGTGTAAGTGCTGACTGGTGAGGGTATAGACAGCTGTCTTCTGTAGTGTGTAGTGTAGTGTAATGTAGTGTAGTGTAGTGTGTAGTGTAGTGTAGTGTAGTGTAGTGTGTAGTATAGTGTAGTGTAGTGTAGTGTGTAGTGTAGTGTAGTGTGTACTGTAGTGTTGTGTAGTGTAGTGTAGTGTAGTGTAGTGTAGTGTAGTGTGTAGTGTAGTGTAGTGTAGTGTAGTGTGTAGTGTAGTGTGTAGTATAGTGTAGTGTAGTGTAGTGTAGTGTAGTGTAGTGTGTACTGCAGTGTAAGTGCTGACTGGTGAGGGTATAGACAGCTGTCTTCTGTAGTGTAGTGTGTAGTGTAGTGTAGTGTAGTGTAGTGTGTACTGCAGTGTAAGTGCTGACTGGTGAGGGTATAGACAGCTGTCTTCTGTAGTGTGTAGTATAGTGTGTACTGCAGTGTAAGTGCTGACTGGTGAGGGTATAGACAGCTGTCTTCTGTAGTGTAGTGTGTAGTGTAGTGTAGTGTAGTGTAGTGTGTACTGCAGTGTAAGTGCTGACTGGTGAGGGTATAGACAGCTGTCTTCTGTAGTGTGTAGTGTAGTGTGTACTGCAGTGTAAGTGCTGACTGGTGAGGGTATAGACAGCTGTCTTCTGTAGTGTAGTGTGTAGTGTAGTGTAGTGTAGTGTGTACTGCAGTGTAAGTGCTGACTGGTGAGGGTATAGACAGCTGTCTTCTGTAGTGTGTAGTGTAGTGTGTACTGCAGTGTAAGTGCTGACTGGTGAGGGTATAGACAGCTGTCTTCTCTGAAACACATGGAGTCTTTAACAAGTGTGCACCTGATGTGAGCAAAACATACAAAAAAAAAATAATTAGTTAAACATTTATGAACCGCATTGTCATGTTTTGTAAATGATTAGTTAATCATTAACTAATCACTTGTAAATGACTTGTAACGGAATTTACAAAACATACAAAGTGTTAGTATATCACTTGCTAATCATTTATGAATGTTTTGTAAATGATTAGTTCATCATTAACTAACCACTTATGAATGACTTACAACTGAACGTTATTATAAAGTGTTACCACTAGTTCTCTGGGAGGTATAAAAAAAACAGTACTGTTTAGCTAATAGTGAAGTAGCACATTCAACTGAGCGCTATACTTACTAATTTGTGAGCTCTGAGTGAAATCTGAGCTGAAAAAATAACAAAAATCACCATAGAAATAACATAAAACAGACATGTTCTGCACACAACGGTGCGATACATTAACCTTCAAATGTCTGAGCCATTAAACAGTGTATTATTATGCATCTACAAAAACAGCTTAAATTCAGTCTGTTTCACCAATCGCCTGTTTTATGTTATTTCTATGGTGATTTTTGTTATTTTGAGCTCAGAAGTCCCCTCTCACTTTCACCGTTTGGAAAAGAACAACCAGAACGTCCTGCTAAATGTCCTTTTCTGATCCAAAAGAGAGATAGAAAGTCATATGGTTTTGAAGCCACATTAAGGCGAGTAAAGGATGACAGACCGATAATGTTTGGCTGAGCTATTTCTTTAAAAACATTTTTGTCGATTTCTCTTTCATCTTTGATGCCCAGAGTATCCTGAAAACAGCATGAGGAAGATCTGACGTGGGTTGGCCAGTCTGCAGGATGATTATGAAGCAGAGAGGTCTTTTGTTATCTTGGAGGAGATATTCAGTCGTAAACAGCTTTGAAGTTATCAAGGCAGCACAGTCAGTTGGAGAGGAGTAATTGGATAATTAATTCACTCTTGGACAGGTCAAATGGATTCTCCTCGTCTCCATCACAGTTGCTTTGCAAGGTCTGTGGGAAACATGATTGATGTGTGGCACAGAGTGATAATTACAGCTTTCATCGGCCTTAACCCTCAATCCAGGGCAAATGAAGGTGAATGATGATTTGAATAAGGGACTGTGACAACAGAGGAAAGGTAAAGGGAGGAGAACAAATCAATAAATACATGTATACACTGGCTTATGTTCTGTTTTCAAAGTTATGCAAAGTAATAAACTCGCTTTGATTCATCGAACCCGTCACGGTAATCTGAGGCTTAAGCAAGGGTTTGTTATGACCTCATAATGTCGTTCCAATCATGTGTTTAATTATCATTCTGATGAGCTTCCAATAAGACACAGCACATTAAACGACCGCTTGCTTGGCTCACTGTAACTTATTGACATTTTAACATGGCGTATTCACAAACAAATAATTGAAGAGTAAGAATCTTAGTTTCCGTCATGTTGTTTTAGAAGAGAAGTTTGATCTACAGAGGCAAACAGCCGCAGAGAGGGGATGCTGAGCGTTTGAGGTTTATAATGAGAATATCAAGAAAACACAATTCCCTGAATCATCAGTTCAAAGTAAAAATCAATCAAAATGCCAAACGCTTTTCTTTTTAGAAAAATTGGTTGTAGGTTTGCTTCTTTGCTAGGAGGGTTGGTATTTACAAGACTGAAATACACTAAATAAACAAATGTGGGTATTTGAGGGAGGTGTGTGGCACTAGAGTACAGCCTAATTGCCTTTGCTTGGCTTCTCCAGTAATGCGAAACAGCAGAATGAGGCTGGAAATGCCACAAGTTCTTTGGCTGGAAGGAGTCAGGTAAGCACAGGTAAAATAGCTGTACGAACTGCTGACGGCTGGAGGTTTAAATCTCCATTAGGGAGCATAATGCCTCCTTTCAGGCTTGATTTGATTTGACATGCTTAATCATTTGCGCATTCCTGCTTCAGTCCCCTGCCCACATCCTGAGGTGAGCGGTGACATTACCCCCTGCCATTTTAAATTATAATATAATATAAATCAGTAATAATGCCTTTCTGCTGTCAAAAGCACAAAGCAGAACAACTGTATGGAGAAGTTCTTGAATCTAGAAGGTTTTTTTTTTTTTTCTCATTATATACTAGTAGAAATAGTGATTACCTTTGTTCACATGAGTAGTCTTTTACATTTTTATCATTTCACTTTACGGTTATTTATTTCCACTATGCATTTCTCTTTAAGCTGGGACATGGATTTTTAATTTATTTTGAATATGATTTTTTTATTTGCAATAAGTTATAACGTGGAAAAGAACAGCAGATATTGTTTGAAAAAGAAAATAGAACTCAAAAACACAATATTAAGTTAATTTCAATGACCTTTTCCAAACTTCTTACTAAATTTCAATGTCCCTTTCACATTAAAATGCATTAAGAAAAGCTAATAAAATGCAAAAGTGACTGTACAAAAATATAGTTTATTTACTGGAAATGTATTTCATATAATAAAAGTAAAGAAAGAAATTAGCATTATGTAGTCTATTAGTTTGCATTAACAGAAATCCAACTTATAAATGTCATAAATATCAGTAATAATTACGTACCATGCACATTTAATTCAGAATTTACGCATTGAATGCATTACACACTAAATGTTTAAAATGAGAACTTTTGCGAAGAAATTTTTGAGAACTTATAAAGTAAGATTTCAGGAAAAAGGTATCGCTCATATGTGTGCTTTTGTACTTTAGGACATTAATTATACATTGCACTTATGCACTGAGTCAAAACTAATCCTTTAAAGCAGCTGTATTTTGTCAACCCCCATTTTGTCTTTTCTGTCAGGTGAAATCATCAACACAGTTCTGCCTTCAGCTCTAGAAGGGGAAGATAAGAATAATAATGAGAAGTCAAGAGAAACTGCTTGCTGGTTTCTGTCAAAACCAGCAGCAACCCGAACAGAAGACTGGGTTGCACTGACAGCACAGGCTGGAGCAGGCTTTGCTTTCTCTAGATATGCGCACAGACTGTATAAGTTGTTTTGACGATCCATAGTGGCCAGCATGTTTTCTACATTATGTTCTGTGGGGACGGGGATTTATATAAATATTTCCAAGACAATGATCCGATCTGGCTTCATGAGATATCCTCATGAAGAAGCAGAGGAACAAGCTCAGATCAGTAGGCACTTTCTATAAAACAAGGAGTCCAAAGTTATTTTTTAAATGTTTTTGAAAGAAGTCTCTCAAAAATACAATAAAAAAAATGTCTCAGGGTTATGTAAGTAACCTGGTTCCCTGCAAAGGGAACGAGATGCTGCGTCACTTGCTAACACTATTGGAATGCCTTCGGCGTGTGCCAGTATCTGAAGCACGTGTAAAAAAAACATACCAATTCATTGGCAGAGGCTGTCATGTGACATCACTCAGTGTGTCGGTATGACTGTAAAGATGCGCTTGCGATAGCATCATCAACTTTAGTTTTTCTAAAGGAAGATGTGCAGGTATGCCTGAAGTATGACAACTTGACACAGCGTCTCATCCCCGTCTCAGGGAACCTGGCTACATACGTAACCCTGAGATGTTCCCTTTTCGAGGAAACTCAGCACTGTGTCCGTTTAGAAATCAACCCAAGCCATACCTGCACTTCAACCTCTAGTTCTTTAGGCAGGTTAGGAAGTTAAGGGTGCTTTCACACCTACCTCATTTAGTTCGGTTGAATCGCACTAGAGTTCGTTTTCCCCATTGGTGCGGTTCGTTTGGACAGGTGTGAATGCGTCAATCGCACTCGGGTGCGCACGCTTTCAAACGAACTCTGGAGCGGTTCGTTTGTGATGAGAACGTGATCCGACCTCAAACAGAACCAAATGCCAAAGAACTGCACATTTTTGGACTAAACCAGCTGCCGTAGTCAGCTGCAACTGTGCATTATGGGATGAGGAGAAATGTTTGTTGACAGTTTGCACTTTAAGCATGGTAGCTCGTGGACAAACTTGGAGTTGTGAGGAGATGCGGAGCCTGATAGAAATTATTAACGTTATTTTCTAGCCGCATCCTCGCTTCATTCTCAAATATTATTGTTTGTCTAAAGTGGTGTAGACATATGTAACTATATAATAAAATATGACCAGGGATACATTCAGCCCACGCAGTCGTCTCTCCATAGTAAACAGCGGTGTGTTGTCTGCCAGATTTTCCACCTCTTTTTTTACTTCCGGGAGTTCTTTTGGAATTTTCCTGCACGTTAACTCTGACCAATCGAAGTGCAGTTATGGAAATGCGTTCAAGACACATCTAGCCAACGAGTGATGTGGATGTTGTCACGTGACTGCATTTTGGTTCGTTTTATCAACTGGTGTGGTGTGAAAAGGAAGCAAAACGCCTGAAAAATGCTACAAAGTAAAAAAAAAAAATTCGCCCTTAGTCCGGACCAAATGAACCGAACTACAGATGTGAAAGCACCCTAAGACACCCTTAGTCCATCTCTTCTACACTGTCAAAAGCCTGCTCAACACCGTTCCTCCTAGAAGGAGGATAGCAAAGGTACTACACCAAGAATCCTTTCTGCGGAGGAAACGACATACAAGGGAATGGGAGGCCTACAGTGACTCGACCACTAGAACCCCGCTACTAATCCTCGCAGACCTCCAGGGGCCGAGTTGACACTCTTACTCCAGTGCCGGCTCCGCCCATGCCGCCTGAACTGCCAGATCTACCATGGTCACCTGCACGTCCGGTACCACCCTGGAGGCTTCCTATGCTTACCTGCCCATGCTCCTGATATCCAGAACTCCAGGGTGTACTGTCACGGTTATCAGCTTTGTCTCCTCCTTCGGCACTGCAACCCTCCTTGGCTCCCACCTGCACGTCATTCACAATCACCCGCACCTGTCAGTGATCTCCCTCATCAACAGCACTATAAAAACACTCACCTTGTCTCCCTCATTGTCTGTTAATGTTTGGTTGTGTTTCTCTCCAGAGTTTCTCCTAGTTCCAATGTGTTTGTTCAGTAAAGTCTTCCTTCCAAAGTAATTCCTCATCGTGTGTATTTCTTAGCACCACCATTCATAACAGTGCTAGAGTTTCACAAACAAGCGTATAGCCTTTACAAGTCGCACAGTTTTTTTTTTTGTTTTTTTTTATTTTTTTAATTTTTTTTATCTGTTAATTATTTAAGTGAAATATATTTTGCGTAGTCCTATTGATTTTATTCCTTTTATATACTTATAGTTAAGAAATAGTTAAAATTATGTCACCTGTTGTGCCATGTCTTTGCTTTACCAAACGAGGCTTGATAGAGACAAGGCTTAAAAGAGAAAGTTTAGAGAGAGGTTTTAGTGGTTTATCTTAACAGTAAGCTATAATGTATGACATCAAAGCCAGGACTCAAACCTGTGACGTGACAGTGCTGCCCACCGAGCCACCATGTGTCCAACAGTTAAGCAGTAAACCAAAAATCATAATTATCCACATTTCAGGTTGCTCTGGATGTTTTTAATGCCCTGTTTTAATAGAGAGCAGAAGCAAAGCAATACTGAGAAACTGCGTTTTTTTTTTTTTTTTTTTACATTTGTAGCACTTGGCTAACAAAATGGTGGCAGACTAAGCATATGAATGAGCACAAACTGTTGTTTTTGATATCTTGCATCTGAGAACGGAGAATAGACCTGCTGCTGTTGACAATCAAACACAAGATTGAGTAAAGCAGCAAACACAAGCTGCTTTCAGGAGTGCAGAGAGGGGCGGGTGGCAGACTGCTCCTCGTCCTTGAGAGGGGAAGGAAAGAAATGGGCTCTGAATCTGAAAACGTAATATTCCCGAGGAAAATAGTCAAGGACTTGTGTTCAGTAGCAGAATACAGATTGAAATAGGCTGATACTAGAGAAGGAGAGGTTGGAGGAAAGGAATGAGGATATGGACGTTTGCAGGGAGGAGGTGTCAAACAAATAGGTCTCGACAAAAACGCGGAGAGATTAATACCTAATGGACTGTGAAGCCAATATATGATGTTGAGCGTACAGTAGAGGCCATCGCTACCTCAAGGTCAGATTTTGGCTTTTAAATGCTCTGACATTTATGTGATGATGCTTTGAGATGCTACCACACTGTAAGTGCTCCTGGGAGTTTGGAAGCCGTGATTATAACATGCCATGTGTCGAAATTGGAATAAAGTGAATTTGCAATTTCCAAAATCTTTCTCCCTTTGGCGAAGTGAAGTGAAATAACACAGACAGGAAGCTTTTTAGTGCTAGTAGAACAAAATAAAGAGCACAGAGTGGCCTCATTCATGAAACACAAGCAGGGCGAACGTAAATTAATGCATTCAGTTCAATAGAAATGGATTTATGAATCAATTACACAGAAATCAGTCCTGCTTGTGTTTTATAAATAAGGCCCAAGGCATATAATTAATTCCTACCCAGAAGGTCAAGGTTTGGCTGGTTAGTGCAGACAGTTAACATCTGCTGGTAGATGCAAATATTACATTATTATAATGCATGATTTTCCATTGACATCCATTCAAAATTAGTTGCAAATTGTGACCAAATTCTTTATTATTATTATTATTTATTTTTTTTTATTTCATTTTTTTTAATCAATGAGCTCTATGATACCTGGAGAGAAAACACCATTAGCATTTCAGTTTATCTCAATTGCAGTACTCATGCTGAATTCTACCTTGTAAATGCCATGTGACGAATCACTCTGGAGTCAATGCTGATTGGCTGATGGCCACAAACACACATATTCCCAAACCCATCACTATTATCCAGAGTTTATTCCCTCCAAACATAATTATGTCACTAAAAAATCAACTATAATAAAATAAAATATTTGCAATATGTACTGTAGTCCTCAATGCACTGAGCAAGCATAAATTAATTATTTGCAAATTCTAGGTACAAGGTAAATCTCACAAAACTCTCTGACAGTTCACTTTTTACAGGAATTTGTCAAATACTGTATTTTATTGTAACACTTTACTGCAACATCTTGTAAACAAATTCAACATAGGTTCATTGCTCTAAAATGTACCTGCCAAACTCCAAAAGTGTACCTGCTGTATACATACGATTCACTGCAGTTTCCAGTTGAAATGAACACTAGAGACAGTAAAACAGCAACAACGTTTATTCCTTTTCACACAAATTATGATTAGAAGGGCAGATTATTAATTGATTCATTCATTAAGACTTATTTTCATGTGGTTCTTTGCGTAATATTATGCTATGACCTCAGAGCATTTGTAATGCATGATTTATACTGTAATGCGTTTTGACGTGCATGACATGTTTGGCTTTTTTGACATGGTAAACTTGGTAGCTCAACTGGTACAGCATTTTAGGCACATTTCACTTTGAAAGTGTCTCGCTAAATGTCCAAGAAGCAATGTCATATCATTTGTCAGAAATGTTTTTCACAAGAGCCACATCGCTGAATTCTGTTGAAATATACACATGACTTCAGTGTTAACTTTTTAATGAATTAAACACAGTTTTAATCTGTGGTCGAATGTTTTAATATGCATTAAAATTGCACTCAATGATGGATTCTGACATTTGTTGCATCTTTTATGTTCATTAAACTACAATTATTGGCAAGGATTTGCATAAACTTGTTTCTGATTAAAATCATATGATTCTGGATATCATTTATGTTAATTTTCTGAATCCTTTTTGTGTATCCATAAATTAAACATACGTTTAGAAATGAAAAATGTTGACTAGAAGCAGGCCATTCTTTAAAGCAAAAAGTTGCACAGCTTTTTGCATTTTTTACTATTACTTATTTAATACAAACTAGAGTAATTAGAGTAATTTTACCCCAGATTGTGTTTTACCATCTTCCATTTGAGCTGTCCTTGCAGATGACCAGTGAACAGCAGTGCAACTTCATGATCCTTTAATAAATCACTGAACACTCAAACACACACACACACCTCAATCCCTGTAACGTTCCACGTGTGTTTGTGTATTTTTCTCTTTTTCTTTTGTGCTATTGTTTATATTTATTTATATTAATTATTCTTAGGTTGTGATCATTGGCTGTCCATCAGATACGTGTCGTCACGACGCCACACATCAGAACTGACGTTCCACCAATCCGCTGACGTTCCGCTGGTTTAAAAGGCCCACTGACAAGGTCACTCCAGATCTCAGTCAACACCCATGCCTTGAGCTGTCTGTCGAACCATGATCACGTTAATGTTTATGTTTATGCTTATGCAGTGGTTTTGAGATTAACACTCCTTTGGGTTTTGATATTGTTGTTGCTGACGTATTATTGCACTGCTCTGAGAGAATGCACTTTCCCTTTCGAGAGCGGTAACTCTACATTGCGTAGCTACGCTGCAGCAACTCCTCCCTTCTCCACTTTTTTGGAAATATTATGGGCAAACGCCAGCTTGGAACAGCTGGCCAATTGTAGCAAAGTATGCAAATACTGACAGGCTCGCGGGCAGTATAAAATGCATGGGCGCGACAATTGCATCAGAATCTCTTTCTTCACGCTGTCATTGTTGAAGTTGCACCTGAGGACTAGTTACCTATTCTTCCTCGAATCCGATGGCTAACCTTTGTAGGATTTGTGTGGGCCCCATCGACCCGCCCCACACCTACGAGTACTGCGCCGCCTGCCTGGGCCTGGCCCATGGCGTGGCGGCCTTCTTGGACTCCACGTGCATGCACTGCACCGACCTGCCAGTGTGCACTCGAGAGGGTTTTTGCTATTACGGGGTCGAGGCCCACTGCCGCCAGCGAGCCGCCTCCCCCACCCAGAAACGACGGAGACAACGAGGCCTGGGGCCATAGTCCTCTGCCGTGGCCACGCACTGGTCCTTTTTGCGGACACATTGGACTCGACGCGAAATGCTCCGGTAAAAGGAAGTAAGTCTGGTATCCTTAATCGAGCCAATGCCAGGCTGCTTCGAGGAGAAGGACTCCGTTCTTGCACCACAATCAGTCTAAAGGGACAGGGCGGAAGCCCATGGCTATGTGTGCATACCCCCATTGAGGAGACCGTGCATCTATGCCCGTCTATTCGTCTCTGGGCGCGGATCTCAGCTTGCAGTCCAAGCTGTGCAAGTTCACGGCTCATCTGGCTGAAAAAAGAAAGGCTCCAATCACTCCCTCCGGCCTCCTTGGTGACGCCGTGGAGTCAGTGACTCAGCATTTCTCTGAGGCGTAGAAGCACGAAGACTGTGAGTCACGAATATTGCCCCGTCGCTCGTTCCAGCCCTCGTCGAGGTCTCTCTCTTTGTCGGCACCTCGTCTCGCCTAAGATCGACTTAGCAGCCCGCTGCGGCTGTGAGCAGGACCGGGAATGTAGCGTCACGGACCACAGAAAGCGCCGTCCTCGGCTGCCAAGCCTTCGTCCTACGGACCATCTGTAACGACTGAGACAAATCAGACACAATTATTTGTTATATTTAACAAATAATCTTTAAATCTCACTCTGGGATCTATGGTCCCATCCCCCCAACAAGGGCAAGAAGGGTCTTGGTTACCATGACTACGATCAGATAAGTTGGTTTTATTGCTGTTAAAAATGTGGTCACGTGAAAAAAGCAGAGGCCATAGAAAAGGCCCACATCCCTTTAAACAGATTTTACATAAATGTATGGACAAACTCATCTATACATGAACATGTACCCCAGGAAACTGTGTTAATGATTTACTGTCTTGTGTACTATTATGTCTTTGATACTACAGTATGTATTTTATTATACAACCAACGGTCAATGTAACCCCACCTTTATTGTGTCTCCTATCTAATTAATCCTCATTTAATGACTCACACTTTAGTGTACATCACCTTCTCTTAGAATGCAGTGTGTGTTTGTTGTATCTATCTGAGTAGAAATGGACACAAACGGCAAGGCAGATGTCTAACCACACTTGAGATAGCGTCATAAATCCTCCCAACAGAGGAATCTCACGCTTAGAAATTCCCCCTTTCTTATTGGTTGAGCCAATCCTGAAAGGTGGGACCTTTCTCAGGCTTTAAATGGCCTCTACACAAGCCCTTCCCTCTCTTGGTCTTCTCTTGTATGTTCAGGTTGCTGTCCTGCAGGGCCGCACCAGGCCCCAGACCGCAGGGAAGCAGGCTTTGACTCACAACCAGCCATGTGCTTATTCAGGAAAGAGAGGACTCTCTCAACTACAACAGAATCAAGGACAACCTCAGGAGTTTTGCACAACATCTTCATTCAAGACAGAAGAAGTCCATCACAACTCCCACCATTAACTCTTCCAACTTCCTCCCTTCTCCTGTTTGCTCTGCGTGTCCTCTCCGGCCCAGGGCCGGCAGGCCACAATCTACACTCCAGCCATGGGAACAGAGTCAAACCAACCAAGTTCATCACAATTTCTTCAGTCCACGCCAAATAAATCGATTGAGACTCATGGGACCATCAAAAATCCTTCTTCAGGAACTTTACGATATGTTTCACTGCAAAGGCCAAACAAGTATACATTTAATAAGGTTCTCTGAAAATGATAAGCTGATGGTTCTTTTCAGGTTCAATGAATCTTTTCCATAGTTCCATTTCCTGCTTCTGGTTCCATTCTGTCACTCACCATTTTACCTATGCATGTGTGTGTTTAGATTAGTTATGCTCGTGATTTAGTTAATAAAACTTATGCACAATACGTATTTGCTTCTGATTCTCTGCTTGCAACAAAGTTTACTTTACGATTTAGATTTTGACTACAGGCTCTTAGTAGTACTGTACAGTAAGAAAGACATTTCCCTCCCCAGAAATTGAGTTTTCTTAGAATTAATAAATAATTGTATTATTGGATTTATTAATAAACAATAAACAAAAAAGTGTTCATGGGACGAACAGGTGGGTTGATTGTAATATAATTTTTACTACATTAAGTTAATTCTATTAGCTGATCCAATTATTCATAATCAATTATAACAAGTTATGATTGATTATCAATATTTCTTTAGAGCTAATTTGCTACAATGCAAAAGGAGGAGAGAGTTCGCCCCCAAGCGCCGTGTTCTGCATAATGTCCCCTCTGTTCCTGTAGGCGACATTTGCAATGTGTGTGCGCTGTTTGTGTGAGCTCCACAATAAGAGCACATATCCCTTCACACAAAGGGCCGTTTCCTCCTCATACACTCAACACTGTCACTCGCCCTGCTCCGAGCAGCGCGGAGTCGCAGTCTGTGCCTATATTGGCCTCCCGACGGAGTGCCAATGTTCCCCCGTCATGCACGACACTGCTTGTGCACGATCGGCAGCCAGCCTGGCTGGGGCAGGGCTCCAGTCTACAAACTGGCAACAGCAACCATAGAACTATACGGCTGGTGTCATTTTCTAGACGCGTGGACAGTTATTCCAGACGTTTCACCTTGGCTACTGGGAATAATTCAAAACAGGTATTCTCTTAAGTCCAGACGCAGACCACCCCGCGTCAGGCGTGGGTCCGTCACTGACTTTGCCTCAAAACACCCCTTTCTGAGAATGGAAGTGCACAGCCACTATTTCGTTGTGCCCAAGAGGGATGGAGGACTCCGTCTGATACTGGACCCGAGACCCATCAACCGAGCACTTCACTAGCGCACGTTCAGGAGGAAAGACCCCCCATAACATGTGAGCTCACTCGTCGAGGTCTATCGCCTCTTCATGGGCCATGTAGGCACATCTTTAGGGTTGTATGTTTTGCAACTGGCTGATCTTCACAGAACAGTGCTTTCGGTGAGTGATTATCCGCAATTATCTCCTAGTCTTGAATCTTGACTACGGGTTTGCGCAGTTATTGCTGCTTCGGCTGCTGATGCTGTGCTTATGTACATACTGATATGTGTTAAATGCCGTTATGTAGCCCTGTATCCTTCAGTGCAACTGGGTATTCTGATCTAACTGTGTATATTCACAGTTGTCGTCGCTACGGCCGCTAACGCTGTGCTTATGTACATACTGATATGTGTTTATGCCGTTATGTTGCCCTGTATCGTTCAGTGCAACTGGCTATTCTGATCTAACCACATACTGACGTTGACCCAGTGGTTCCCCCCGTGTTGGATGTTTGGCGCTTTCTGCAGCACAGACTGGAAAATAATGTCAGTGCACCCGCTGAAGGAATACGTTGCCACTACTGCTTCGTTTCGTTCCCCGGTTACAGGCAATCGATCGGAAGGCATGCTCTGGTGGTCAGATTCTCAGGGGAGTGAGATGTCCTTCACGGCCGCCTTCAGTGCTGCCGTGGGATCTAGCTCTAGTTTTGAGGGCTCATTCTCTACCGCCTTTCGAGCTCTTGGTTTCGAGTGCTATTAAGGAGCTCTCCCTGAAAAAAAAAAAAAAAAAAAAAACGGCATTGGAGACGTATTCTCATGGACGGTGATATTATCTGTTTCGGACCGGCGACTGCAGTGTTACTCTCCGGCCGAGACGGGGCTACGTGCCTAAAGCACAGGATGTTTCTCTGCCCGCTTCTGCTGAGCTGTCATCCTCGTGTGATGCTGACGCTCAGAGTGCTGTTTGCCCTGTTAGGGTTTTGCAGTTGTATGTCTCAAGTGCTTTCGGTGAGTTAGGTTCTTTACTCAAGTATTGTGAACTGTTCTAGTTGTACGCAGTGGTTACCGCTATGCTGTTGACTCTGTGCTTACTTTCATGCTTGAGGGCTTATTGTGTTGTATCAGCCCTGGATCAGTACAGCCTTCGCTTTCATTGTGTTTGTATATGCAAGCCTATCAGATGCGAGCACTCCTAGCGACGCGGCTGACTGTCTGTCTCTTCCGTGGCTGGTGTAGCTTGAGCCCGTTTTCCCCCGGGCTCATCGCCATTACTCTCACGGTGGGATTTAATACAGTTCCTGCAGCGTAGCTACGCAATGTAGAGTTACCGCTCTCAAAAGGGAACGTCTACGGTTATTATCGTAACCTCGGTTCCCTGAGAGGTGGGAACGAGAAATTGCATTAGCCGCCGTGTTCGATCAGCTGTGCAGCGTTCAGTCGTGATTCTGACGCAATTGTCACGCCCATGTATTTTACACTGCCCGCGAGCCTGTCAGTATTTGCATACTCCGCGGCAATTGGTTAGCTGTTCCAAGCTGGCGTTAGCCCATAAGATTTCAACAAAAGTGGAGAAGGGAGGAGTTCCCGCAGCTTAGCTACGCAATGTCTCGTTCCCGCCTCTCAGGGAACCGAGGTTACGATAGTAACCGGAGACGGTTTCAGCGCTAGTCTAGATCACAAAAAAAATCGTATAAAGTGCATTGTGTGTGTGCGCGGTTAATATAATTTGAACGCGGTGTGTTGTATGCAGTAGCCTAACCATGGAGCATTTAGATTTGATTTTCATTTGTGTTTCCTGATTTCGTGTTCTACTGATCGGTGGCCTCTATAAATACATCTTCAAAGACAACGGTAGATAGCATTGTTTTCTTGTTAGTTGGAGAGTGATCGCCATCCACTGTATTTCTTTTTATTTAGTCAGCGTAGTCTAAGGCGGCGTATATGCTGAAGATTTCGGGTTTGTTTCTGCATTTTTCTTTTGGTAGGTAGTTTTAGAGGTTTGGGTTAAATAGTATGTTTTAATTATTACATTGATTTGGTGACTCTTGTTTTCATGGTTCTCTGATTATTTGTTTTTCTTTTACATTTATAATGTGTTTTGTAACGTCATTTACACCTTTTCAATTAAAACGTTTTCAGCGTTAATTCTGGTCTTCCTGGTTGTTTCTGCTACTCGCACACAAGGCAACAGTATCTGAAGGTCATGCTCTAGCAGAATTTTCTCATTGCTCCTATCTCTATCGGCTCTGTTTTCACAGCGATATTATAGATGCTTTTTTTTTCATATATTTCTATATATATATATATAAATCCACGCTCAGTGACCGTGGGTGGTCATCTATCTCTGGAAGTAAACAAACTCAGGGTGCCGTGCACTTGCTGGGTTGTGTAAGGGTTCTCATGAGAGAGGTGCATTTATGTGCAAATGCAATGCTTGTGCTATTGCAAAGTCCCACTGTGATATTATTCATGGAGAACCAAATCTACAGAGGTTTCTAACGGCTGTTGCCTCTCTCTTGCCTCCTGGGATATTCATGGACCTTTCAGCTGCAGAGAACCGAAAGACAAAAGCTTTGTTGTATAACTCCCGCTGACATCAGAACACGTACAGTTTCACATGTCCACATCAACACCTTTATATACACACCTCAAGGTAGCCGTGACCATTGATAAATGCCCTGATGGAGTAATTAATAGGGATAGTTTAACCTTTAGCACTGTCTTCCCAGGGAAATCACTGTGACCTCATAACCCAGGTCATCAATACGCCGTCAATATGTCTTGCCATTTCAAGCTTTCTGCTTCCCCCATTTAATTGGGTTTTATTAGGGAGATGTCTTTGTAAGCCCTAGCACTGCCCTTGTAAGACGATCGATTCTGCACACACGTTTTTCTTCAGAGGATCTGAATGTGTTCTTTTAATTGAGTTGCCGTGTATCTCAGCAAACTGCTGAGAATGATTGAATTTGCAGTGACATTTTACACTCGTTTGACCTCCTCTGACCAGAGGCATTTCCTCAGGACATATAGCAGGTGTGGCGGGGGTACGAGGGCAAAAGGGGTTTATCTTAATGAATTATAATAAATTAACAAGATGGTACCATTCACACTCTGACTACGCCACCCTGGGAATTTCACCCAAAGAATTAGAATGAGCCCCTACAAAAAGGCATACACAGGTTCGTATCACCGATAAGAGTCAGAGGCATGGGTCATCGTACAAAAATAAACTTTATTGACAATTGACAATGTTAAAATGGATATGGAACACTTTGTTCCAATTCAACAGGCCACTAAGGGTTTAGGACAAAGTCAAAGCCAGGGACGAGAGCTTACCAACACAACAGAGCTGAAAGTCAGGTCATGTCACCTGCAGATGAAGGATCACTGCACGTCACTGTGCACACGCACACACACACACACACACACACACACACACACACACACACACACACACACACACACACACACACACACACACACACACACACACACACACACACACACACAGATGTTAATACCAATCACAGCACATGATGAGGTGGTCACAACACATGGTGAGGAAGATACCACCACCCAAATAAGCTAGTCCTCTACCCCTTGTGCTCAGGCTCTGCCAACACACACAAAAAGATGTACATCAAATAAGTAATCACTTTGGGGCTGGGTTTGTGTATAAAGCTCAATCAACTTAGTCAAATGGAAGACCAAAATAAAGAAAAATGAATGTTGCAACTAATGAGTCAGAAAATAAGTAATGAGTCAGTAAATAACCAGTTACTTAGAGCAAAGACAAATGGCAACAAAATACAAACAATTATATTTCAAAAGAAAAATCAATAAAGAAAACACCACAACTTATACAAAATTACATATCAAACAAACAAATCTAATGCAACTGGAAAGAGCAGGCAAAATAAAACTAAAGAAAACCACAAAGATAGATAATTAGAATTAGCAAAAGACAATTAAGACTTTTTTTAGAATTAACATCCTAAAAGTCAAAAAGACCATTACAAATCAAAAACAATATAACAGTCGAAAAACAAAAAGCATCGACAAACTGAAAACCCAAATTATTTTGGAAACAGAACAACACTGCAGCCGTGAATTAAAGTGAAGCACCCCAACTGGAATGCAGCTATGGGCCTTCACAAACCTATAAACAAATTGAGACTGTTACCCCGGATTTCCACCAACTGCGGAGCGGCTGCGGATCGGCTCCGCTGCGTGTCGGCTCCGTGCTCCGTCGTCCTTCAGTACCCACCAGGTCCGGATTTGTTGCGGAACAGCTGCAGCCATGACTGATGGATTCACGAGTGGATTTGGTGACGAGGACGAAGTCACGAGGACCCACGAGAATTCATGTATGATCGCGCGATATAAGCGCTGAATTGCTGCGGAGCTCTCCGGCATCCGGCAAAAATAGAAGCTCTGCGTATCTGCTCCGGAGGGCTGCAGATCGCCAGAGTCGGAACGCAGCCGTTCCGCATTCAGTGAAAATACACACATTGACTTTAATGGTAATTGATTCCGCCGCCGTTCCGGAGCGGATCCGCAGCCGTTCCGCAGTTGGTGGAAATTAGGGGTTACTCTGCTAGATTCGTTCTCTCCTAACCTAATGTATGTACACGTAAAACTAATACATACCGATCGGCGAGAGAATGAGTCAATGCTTTATCAAGAGACAGCGAAACCGTAGCTTTCTCTGGCAAGGAACAGAGCAGAGAAACAACAGCAATCCAATTACTGCATCAGGTTCTCACAACTGAGAAAGGGAATAGATTAGGCTGCAACGTTCTTAAATACAGCTAGACCAGTGCTTCGAGAATGCGCACCTCATACCACTAAGGATTAGCGAGAGATTAAAAACAAATTCTCCCTACCTTCTCAATCCATGTAGGTCCGTGTTCATTCATTTTTTTATTTAATATTGAAAGTAGAAAAACGAGAAAACCGCACTGCAGAATAATAGTCCTCCGCTGCTGCAGTTGTACAGATTCTTAACACGTTTATTGCAACTACTACATTTCATCTTTTTCTCATCAAATAACCAGACTAATGGCTCGACACAACCCGTACCGGGGAAGACAGGGCTTTCTTCTGTGATATAAATGTGATATAGATATAAATTCACGCTTTGCATCAGCTGGGTATGGCAGGGTAAATGACGGCTGTCATAGTCTATATGGTCGCCCTCGCCCAGTAAGTTTAAAAAACCCGAATAATATTAATAAATGAAGATATAAATCAATATAATTAGTTGTAAATTAAATATTTTAAACTCTCATACAAAAAGGAAAGAATAATGCATTGACTTGGGTAGGCCTATATAATAGGCCTATTAACGTTCATGCATGAACTGTCATTCAGATGACTATCTGACAACCGGAGGACAGAGAACAACAGAGATGTTATAATACATAGGTTACTCTTCTGAGTTTTATGATGTAGGCCTTGTGTTTTATTAAAATGTATTATAATTTATATCTCAAAAGGATGCGCTTGTTTCTCCGCACACATGACTGCAATGCAAGATCATAAAGGTAATAACTTGCCATTTTGGTCTGTTTCTCACCAAACCCTACCTTCAGAACGCTTGGAATATAGTGCACGAGTTGCATAGGGTTATTTTGCGACAAATTTGCTTCGGCAAAAAAAAAAAAACAACAAAAAAAACACCATTCTCTGACATTAAATGTGCAAGTGTGAGCAGAACTTTTTTCTCTCTCTCTGTGTGTGTGTGTGTGTGTGTGTGTTCCGAAAAAAGAAGGTAATGAGCCTTTAGAACAACATACGGTGAGTGAGTTCACATTACCCTAGTTCACAGTTCCAATAAGTTGCAAGCTGGTTGAGATGGGTTAAATAAACTCAACAAACTAAATGAACTAAATAAGCAGATACAGAGCACAGACCAGTATTGAAGTGTTCAGGAAATACGCAGCAGTTATAACTTTGTTTTTGCGGAGGTTATTTCATTAATATTGAGTATCAATTGATGCCATAGTAAGCGACGAGGCTGAATAGCTTAGCTTCATAGCTTTAAAAGCTCTTAGCTTTGCTGCTCTTATTTGTGTTTCATGTGTTGTTATGCAGGTATTATTTTCTTGTTCTGTAAAGCACTTTGGTCAGCCTAGTAGCTGTTGTAAAGCAGCTATATAAATAAAGTGAACTTGAACTTGAACTTGAACACTTGAATCCATTGTGCGTTCTCTCCGCGCTGTCCAGTGCCTCCCGCAGCTTTTCTTATGGTCTTTTATGGTCTCCATCCTATGCATTTTGTAATAATACAGAAACATTTTATAATTGACCATATTTGCCAGAAAATAAGTCGCATGTAGCCTGCCTGAGTGTAAGTCACGCTGAGAGAGAAACACGTGCGCGCGTCACATCGTTGTAAAAAACGCATTTTATTATTAGCCTATTCAGCAATAGTGTTAAAGACTGGTAAATAAAATACAACATTAACATTATAAACACTATTAACATGTAGACTATGCGTATTTTACTTCCCCTTACTGTATGACAAATAGTGGTGGAATGTAACAAAGTACAAATACTTCGTTACTTTACTTAAGTACATTTTTCACGTATCTGTACTTTACTTAAGTAGAATCAATAGTGCATACTTTTGACTTTTACTTCGTTACTTTTTGCAGCAATTATTATACTTTCTACTCCACTACATTTCTACAACGTTTCGTTACATTTTCGTTACAATTTCGGATCAGTTTTCCCCCTGCCAAAACAGGGATTGAAAAATATCTCCATGTTTTTGGTGCTGACGCGTTGGTGGAGCTGCCAATAAAGCACCTAAAAGCTGCCACAAAGAACCGGCAAAAGTAATGAATATGTCAAATATAGCAAGGAGACATTTTAATTGTTTATTAATAAACTAGTGTTTTCTGTGTCGGCTGCAAAGATGAGGTTGACGATACTGATACGCGATCTTCACAGTAGTGAACGTGCCAGAGAGAAATGCGCATTTCAAACGGATGACATAAGCAGAGCAGTCTGTTTTCTTTCGTTTTGAATTGTTCTGTTTAAAAGTACACATTTAAAGCTGTCTAAAGATATATTTATCAGGTCTGTGAGGCAAGTAGGATACCTTATACGCTGAGTTTCGGTTCATTTATGAGACGCGCTTCAGTTCACTCGCCGGCGGTGTCGTGATTATCTATTTTCTACTATATTTACTTCTTATTTATTAAATCCTGGCAATTGGTTGATGAAACATTGATTGAAATTAAGATACAATTAATACAAAACGAAATTAACTTTAAAAAAAGGCTTTGTGCTTTCTGTTTGAGGTCTCAGTGAAAGTTTTAAAGCAGTCTTTTAGTGCCGCTTTCAGAGCGGTCACGTCTGTAGCCTAACATTGTTTTTTCCTCATAAATGGGAACACGAAAAATAAAATAAAATGAATATTTTATGTTCTGTGGAGGCCAACCCTTCTTCATCCGGTGGGTATTACTTTTGGTTTGCGCAGTGTAATTCATAGAATTACAAAAAAATATTTTGCTACCTAAAAGTTAAAGATTTTTTGTGTCCTGTAACACATGTGTAGCCTAGGCTATTTCCCATTAAATATAAAACGCATACTGATATTTTTCAATATGTATTAAATGCATTTTCTGAGAATTTATATTTCAAGTTTTTACTGCAAATGTCCCATTTATAACGATGGAATTGCCCAATATTAAATAATTTATCCTCAACTGGTTTTGTGGTGTAGGTCTACGTACTGTATTGTATAATGTTAACTTCAAAAAAGGGGTGTGTCGCGATTCTGCCTTCTCACACCGCGACACAGGTTCGTAGATCTGAGTGTAGCGATTTCGGATTCATATTGCATATTGTTACAGCCCTAATTATTAGAATATAGACATTAAGAGAATAAATTGTTATGCAAGTACTTTTACTTTTAATACTTAAAGTACATTTAAAATCAGGTACTTTTTACTTAAGTAGGGTTTTCATTGTGGTACTTCTACTTTTGTTAAAGTAAATATGTCTCTGGTTATTTGTACTTTTACTCAAGTACTGAGATTCAGTACTTCCTCCACCACTGATGACAAATCCTTAAATGAATGCTATTCAGAAAACAAGAATGAAAAATAAGTAGTCGTGTAGGCCATAATAAAAAATATACAGGCCTAGCCTTTAAAATAGCCTATTGTGGTCATGTGCGTGGCTAAGTGCTCTAGTAGGCTACATAAGAACAAGCCTATGATTGAATATGATAATAAAGTAATATAACTGAGAAAAATTAGAAATAGTCCTCAGATGCCATGGCAGTAATTTATAGCAAAACATCTAGTATTAATTTGATCTCAAACAGATTCATTAAAAGTAGTTATTACTCCAACTCCTGCATGACATCATTAACCAACGTGGTTGAACTACGAATTTGCGACTTCACTTTTTATTTTTATTTTTTATTTTTTTTATGCTTGTGCTGGCTGTCAACTTTTTTAGAAAATGCTGGCGGGGAAATAATTAAGTGTATTTTAAACCCTAACTAGCAAGGCAGCAGTGGCAAGGAACCCAAACTCAATCAGGTGACAGAAAAGGAGAAGAAAAAAACTTGGGAGAAACCAGGCCCAGTTTCTTCTGGCCAAATGAATGAACATGGTGTAATTTATGATCCCAGGTTGCATCACAAGTCAGATTTGTGGAATGATATCATTAAAAAAAATTGCATTAATCTCCTTCTGATTGAAGATTGGGATACGTCACACCAATAGGTGGAAATGTAAGAGTTGTAGTCCGTCCAGCAGATTGAAACATAAAACTGCCTTTTAGCCAATAGTAGACGACTGTGATCGAGTCAGGTACTATTGGTTCCTTAGTCCTTTAGTGTGTGATGCCCAGTTTTTCCTCTGATACCATTTACAAAGTTGACAAGTGTATGTGTTCTAAAATCTGTTCAGAATTTAAAAGCATATTACAGCCTTTAGGGAAGAACTCTCAGGAATTCTACTGAATAGAGATGGACTGGATACCAATGCAAGTGTAATGGTACATTTTATATAAATATACATATTCATACTGAAAATGTTTGGTTAGATACACATTTGCACCAAACGAAAATACAGTAGTGTTGTTTTATCCACTGCAAGTGCAGAACTTCTCTGTGTGTGGAACGTCATTTCAAACTAGGACAATATCGTGTATTGATATAGTTGTGAACATATGGAAGGACACAGAGTGAGCTGCTGCTGGATAAGTGCACGATCCGAGATGTCTGAAACATGAGACGTGCTTTATATTAAGTGCTTCAAACTGAATCATAAACCTACATGGTTTGTGCCCTGCTGTTAGATATGCGTGTTGTTTAATGCGTTTGAGATATGACATCTTATGGTTGTATACTTGCCAGTAAATGTTACAAATTCATGCATCATCCTCACAGCAAATATAGATCTAAAACATTTTGCTAACATGTTTTGCATCCAAAAGCACTTAAAATCTCTTCCCCCAATTACAACAGTGTGTGTTGCTGCCATTTGCAGCAATACTGTCTGGCTTCTTTTTATTATTTAAAGACTGACATAGTTTGTTCAGTAAACCACTATTTAATAATAATAATAATAAAAACAGTTTTTTCCCCCCCTGCTTTACCAAAAACATATCAAACCATTTTTTTTTTTTGTGTGTGTGTACCGTTACACCCCTTGAATTCATCCTTCTGAACATACCTTCTCAACAAGGAACAACTTAATTTGAAACGATTATTGAAATATGCATAATTAGATTTATGCCTGCAGTTTAGACTAGGGATGAATTAAATTTGATAGTCAATTAACAAAACTATGCAAGTAATCAACAACGCATGCAGACAAATTAAAGAGAAAAAACCTCCCACTGCATTCAGTTACGACAACCACCTGTTGGGGACCAATGAAGTTGTTTTTTCTTTCAATAGCCGTGGATCAACTTGCACGATTCCTTTAGCTGGGTAATTTATGGCTTATGCAGGGCAAACGGTAGCGCAGAGCTGCTGATCATTATTCATCTCAGCACAAGTTCTCAAATGCGTCCCGACAGACTGCAGATACAGACACAGGCCAGTTGCTTTTGCTGAGCTTTCAGCTTAACAGTGGCAAAGCACAGAGATTAATCCTGTGAAAACAAAGATTTTTGGAAATTAAATGACAAGATGCAATTTTCCACCCCGCTGGCCCGCTGCACGGGTGCCGGAGTCAGACAGCTCAGCTGATGGGCTAATGTGCATGTGGGATTTCACAAGAGAGGGTGAAATATGTGTTTATAACAACATACCACACAGCTTTAATCTTTAATGCAAGCCCTGACTGTAATTTAGTTTTGTATATGCGTATACTGTACTTTGTTGTTTGGAGATGTGAGTGACGGTTGAGGTTGATGAAAGTTTTTCATCTAATGTTCACTTAGAGCATGATGGACTTCTCTGAACTTATTCATGACACAGGCCTCAGGCAGTGGTTCAATATACCTTTAGAAACCTTTTTAAAAAGTACCGTCCCAGCATTTTATAAATACCACACCTTATGATAAATTTATGGATATAACAAACCATGCATGCACTTAAGCCTTCGTACAATATTGAAATAATCTGGGTTATTTTTAGACATTTAGTCACTCTGAATATGCTGAATATTGGTGTTATACAAAGTGTGAGATTGCTGACTGCTGGTGTTTTAAAGTTGCACTAATTTGATGGTAACCCATTCGTCGGAGTTAACATCAGAAAAGAAAAGGAGGAAAAATGTCTACTTGGGACTGAGGTCACCAAATACGTGTACTTTCTATTTAATATGTTTCAGAGGTATATGTGTTGAACATCATTGTAGACAAAGTTAATATCTGTTCAATAAAATTGTAGGGGAAAACTGGTTAATTGTGAGTTTTTTCCCGCTATTTTCATCTTCTGTGTTTAAAATCTACATTGTGTCCATATCACAGGTTGTCAAATGGCAGTGCACTATAATACTTTGATCACCGGTGTCTCATTATTTATGAGACTGAGTTTTCTTATCTTATGAGAAGACACTGTCTTTAATTATTCATGACACCAATGGTGCTTTCCAATGACAAACGTGTCAAACTGTGAGATTGCATAGTAGTTGATGAGAGAGGCGTTCATGGGTCACAAGTGTTTGTTTCTATGGTGTAAAATACACTTGCATTTCCTCGCGTTTTACCTCTAATTTTTGTGAGAGCTCGGCATGACAGTTGCTCTTCCTCTCCCTTCTTCTCCTGCCATCCACGCCCATTTAAGGTGCATTTTTCAAAAAGATTGTGATGTAGACTTGTTCATATACTCGTTTCTCTGTAAAACACTTCTACAGCCAGTTATTCTACTTTGAAATGTGTGTTCCGTGTCGAAATGTCTGTTTTTGTTTTGATCTGTGCGATACGGCACGTAGCCAATTTACCCAATAGTATTTTGCCACCACAAGTTGCCAGTTGGTGGAAAACACAGCATATTGCAGCCATGGAAGCCAGCGAACAAACTGGGTCAGAGATCGCAGATTCTACCCGACCTAAAAAGCCTCCGCACACATCTAAAAATCTCTATTAATGGGAGCATACTGAAACGCAATATCAACTCATCATAAATCAATAAATCAACTCATCAAAGTCTCCTCACATTCCATTTTCAATTGTGCTCGTTGCCTCGTTCCTGACGGCGTGTCCTCAATCTGGCAACCCATGTGAGTGTCGAGTCTGAGCAGGAGGGGGCGGGAGAAACAACTCTCGCAGATATTGTGAATTTGGACTGCAGTACCAATTTCAACCACTAGCTGTCAATCTCATATACTGCACCTTTAAGTTGCTTGTTTAAATTGATAACTAAGTGAAAGTTGTGTTCTGTCATCATATGCCCACGTTCCTTCACAACTGAAGCAATTTCCCGTGACGTGTCAGTTCATGTCAAGCTTGCTTTATTAAGAATACTGAATTGTAAAGAATGTTGGTCAAAAGGAGAGTTTCTTTCTTCAAAGGTCTGCTTGATTACAATGGATCCTGGTTCTCTCCATTCTTCTCTTCCAATCTTTAGAGGACACTTGAGTAACTATGGGGAAGGCATGCTGATTAGGCGGAAACACTCGTATCTGAACCTCCTGCATGGATCTGATGTCTGGCTCATTCAATAATGTATTTCTGAAAGCACTCGAACACATTATTACAGTAAGCCTCTGATCTCTTCCATCCTAATCTTGTGTAGGAAGACCTACATTATTCCTCTGGTTTAAACACTGCCTTACTAACATAATGAATAATTCAATCATTTATTGTATGACTTGTACTTCACATTGTATAGTCTTTGTAATGCATGAGTATGGGCTTAGTCTGATTCCTATCAAGAATGTTTTTCCTATCCACTATCTATGGAGGTTTACATCTTTGCCACAGTCACCTTTGGCTCCTCAGAGTGGGCTTTAAGACATGAAGGCATACTTTTACTTTGAAACAGAATTGTGCTAAGCACTATAGAAATAAAATTGTTTGACTATCTGCAATAAGTCTGGTCATCTTACTCTGACCAAGATTTGTTCTCTTATGCAAAGCAACTTACCACATTTTATTTTGTTTTACATGTCTTCAGGGGTGGGTTTCCCTGGAACAGTTTACATTTATGCACTTATCCAAAGCAACTTGCATTGCATGAAAGAAATTACACTTTTTTTATTTATTTTTTTATTCACTCAATTCCCCAATTGCTTGTTCAATTAACTTTATCAAGGAAAACATTTCCATGCAATTATTTGAGGGCAGTTAAACAAACTAAAACAAGTTCAATTAAACAAATAATGTTTTGTCAACCAAACTTAATAGATTTATGTTCTTGTGTTATAATAGCATGTCAAAAACAATTACACCACTCTTCAGCACAACAGTTAACACAGAAATCAGAAACAGGCACTCTTCTAAATCTACACTATTATTGAACAATGAAATCTTTCTCATTACACAGCAAAGTCCTCCAGAACCAGACATGTCTTCTGCACAGGCCAGTTTCGACTCCATTTGACGGTGTGATATATCCAATCTTCAAGCAGAAGGAACTGGAAAAAATATTCTGAATGATATCAATCCACAATCTGACTTGTGATGCAGCCTGAATCATGACCACACTATGTTGTTTCATTTGGTCAGAGGAGAACTGGCCCTCCGACTGAGCCTGGTTTCTCCCAAGGATTTTTTATCCTTCTCCATTCTATACCTGATGGAGTTTGGCTTGCTTAGTTGGGGACACTTAATATTCTGCAATATTGTTGTCTTGACTGCACTGACACTATTAGATGAGAACTGAACTGAGCTGGACTATGCCATCACTGTTTTCTCCAGAGCTGCTTGAACTTATTTCATATTAATGAACTTTACAATAATTGAACTGAACTGAATCAGCAATGAACTGACCTCAGCTGAACAATGACACTGTTCTATATAGTGTGGCACTTTGATTGTCCAGTATTTAAGACAACACCAATTTTGGCACTAAATAGAGACTACGTCACCCCGGAAATCTAGGCCGGGGACCCACAGGTACATCGAATGCACCAGACACACAGATACGTCGTGGCTGTGCCAGGTATCAGACAACGATGGAATGTTTTAATACAATTTATTCACAAACACAATTGAATAAATTACAGAGTTGGTCTCTTTAATATACAAACAGTTAAATAAATACATCATTCATATAACATTTTGCCTATCCAGTAAACACAGCAACCAAACGTGTTACCTCACACCACAGCACCACACTTTGTGAACACTGCAGGCTGACAGCCGGACCACCACACACCCCGAGGACTCTGGCTAATAATGACACCCCAATTCTGAAGGGAAAAGAAAACAATGTAAGACACAAACAAAGACATACACTTTCCATATAATAATAATAAGTTGATGAGTGTTTATCACATGCTGCCAGAAGGAATTAGGTCATCACACGGTGGCGGCAGCTCAGTAGCGGGCGCCCATTACCAGTCACCAGCACATAAACGCCCTTTAAAGCATAATAGTCGCAGATTTCCGTTATACAAGAAACATTCATCAAAAACACATAATTTGTTTGTTTTTTTAACGTTCAAAAACGATCGCATCACCACAATCGTGAGAGTTGCTTTACAACAGAATTGATCTCTGTTTGCATCATAATCACTCTTTTCCTGTTTATCACTGTAAAGTAAACTCTGTATTGTATAAAGCGCTATATAAATAAATGAATCCTGATTATTGTACATATTTAATTCAGAAAAGTTAATTGAGGTTGTGCTTAAACACTGAAAACTGCTGGTTTATGATTTACTTTGAAACAATTTCTCCTTAGAAATTACTAACTTTCATGAATGATTACAAAGAAATGACAAGAATTAACATGACATTTTGAAGTACAAAATGTACAACTTCAAATAAGTGTAGATTAGAAGTTATTTTACATTTTACAAACATACAAAGTCAATCCAAAGAAACAATAGTAACACGCACATCCTTAAAAGAGAAGATTACATATAAGTGAAAAAGAAATCCCTTCGGTCAACAAAAGAAAAAGACCCACTTTTTTTTTAACAACCTATCTATTGACTTTAAAGGTTAATGTGGCAATAAATGTAAAGGCCATTGCTTTTCTCAAGAGCACCCTGAATAAACTCTGAAATGGGGATTGTACAAAGTGAAATAACTTTCTGGTTCCTCTCCTCCACGTACACAGTGAGTTGCTGGTCTGATCCATATCTGAAGTAATGACGCCCTCGTTTCTCTCGGCACCTACCCCCCAGGAAGGTCCTGCTATTGTGGCAATGTGTTATTGACTCGTCTAAGAAAATCAGCAAACACAGAGTAATTGGTGGAGCTGGTGGTTCCCCTCAAGCGCCCTCCTCCTCCTCTGACAAGCCAAACATAAATAAAAGAGGAGGAAAGTGATGAGAGGGGCCTGGAGCCACACCAGATGAGGAAAGCCACAAAGGCGGGCAATGACACACAGATCAACGCAGCCCCTGCAAGGTAAACAATGACTCCAAATTATGAGCTGAAGTTTTAATTAAGACGAGGCTCTACTAATTACAGCCCCTGACAGCGATGATTGAGTCTGAGATCCCATGTTCTGATTAGTCAGAGCTGTCGGAAACTCTTACTGCTGGGGCTGGAGACGATGATAAAATTACCTGGCCTTTCTCAGCGGGAGCACTGCTCATCATCCTCAACTTCAAGCTCCTGCCGCTGCTGTGAAGATGACACAACGAACCGTGGACAGAGGAAGTGATGGGGAGCTGTTCTTATTCTTAATCAGAAATATCCTGCATGTGAAAGAGAAAGAGAGGAAAGAAAAGTAAATAAAGGTTAAGGGTGCAATATGTATAATTAATTGAGCCAGAACATATTATAATCATTTTTAAATTAAAGTACCCTTTAGCCCTCTTAAGCATTCGGATGTCCACCCGGGATGAATATAATTTTTTTCAGGGTATTATGATTATTATCTAAAGTGAAATTGGTTTTAATCTGATTGGCGGGTCAAACATAACTCTCAGGGAGTCAGAATGCAAAATAATTGTTTTATTAGTCTGTTCTGAAATAAAGTTTTGTTAACAAGTTACAAAGTTGCTACAATAACTAATACCTGAGGTTTCTATGGTTGATTGCATATGGCATATATTTAGGTTTGAAAGGATCACAGTGTACGTTATGATTGAAATATACTCATTATTTTGTTTGAGGTAGATAAGTAAGTAAATAAGTCTTCAAGCCATTGATTTCTGTATATTTTATATTATACTTATTAGAAATTATATATTATATTGGGAGTCCCCAATCATAGGAGTGATTTAGACTGCATTCTTGGGCTGCATTCGCCATCAGGCACCAGATCTCGACTGAATCAGAGATGAGTTGCAGTCATTCAAGATTCGGGCGGCTCAATTAGCTTGGCTCAGGCTGGCATCCTTCCTCCCACAAAGGAGACAAAATTCATGATGTGGTCAGGCTCCTGGAGAAGGGCCAGATATGCCTACATGAGCTGTAACTATTGCCACAGAGCCTGGCTTATGGACCATGGATGTGGGAGCTGTCAAAGATGTAACTGTACCTCTACTCATTCACCGGCATACGACCATAGTGAAATTATGCAGCCTCCTGCCAAATGACATGGCCGCCACATTCCACAGAGGCCTTGCATGCGGAGCTATTCTTATGCATCATGACATAATTACATAATCACATGGTCCCTAATATTCCAGCAGGGCATATTACATGCTCTAAAACACCAATATGGCATTATGACACATGTAGGCACAGTATGCTGCATTTTTTTTTAAGTTTAAGTTTATTAATAAGGCTGTTTTGATTGAGAAAAGAGCAAGAGACCAAAGTAATTTATTTTTCTGCACATTTTGCCATTGCAGTCTATAGGCAGCACTGGGAAATGTAATCAAGTTTGAAAACATGATCACCCACCCAAATTATATAATATAGAAAAATATAATTGTATTTCAATTATACTAAAAAAAACAGTAACATGCTCTAACTTAAAATTATGGCTATTCTAGTGAAATGTCATCATCATAGAGCAAACAGTAGATTTGGATGCAGTACTGAGCTGTACTTGGGAACTTTTGCATAACAATAATAAGGCCTGCATTTTATTTTGCACATACAAAGGAAACCAACATATTTTAAGGTAAGCACATTTTTGCCACTCATTTACCAAGAAAGCAGCCAAATTTAGCAGTCTTGTCACCAGGAACACATTAGTCAATGCTCAGTACCCAACTGCCAGACGGAATTATATTAAATCTGCAAAGCTGTCTTTTGTTCATCATATTAGATAGATCAAAAGCAACCAGTCACTCAACTCAAATAAGCTCTCATTACAACCGAGGTCTGCAGAAGAGCATCTCTAAACACACAACCAGGGTTGCCAGATGCCAGCAAGGTTTTCCAGCCCAAAACCATGTCAAAAACCGTGAGAATGCACAAAAAAAAAACGCCCAAAATAGTTTTGACTTGTTTCTCGTTTAAACACATTGAAATCATTAACAAGCTTTAAAATGACCCATTTTTCGACTTAGCCTATCCGATTTCAGAAACAATATTCAATCAAATGAACGCAAAAGTAGGCTACACTGACCTCTGTCAGACTATTCTACAATTAAACTATAAGCTTATGTTACGGAACATAATGCGATCAACTTGATCAATGAGTCGCTTGGAACAAAAGCATTCAGTAACATAAAAACAATGAGTGGATATATGGACATACAAAATAACCCACTTTAACATTTCAATTATTTCAAAAAGCAACATGAAACATGCATATTCATAAATAACATTACATGAAAATCGCGTTGATAATAGAACAGGGGTGTCGACTCTTTGCAGAGGCATTTTCATGACTGGCGGGCCAACTCTAGGCTACACAAAAAATATTTTCATATTTTGAATATTTTGAGTATTTTCATCAACAGCATTAATGGCCGTGTGGCACGCAATGTACGTTGCTATCCGCAGTTCTCGTCGTTTCTGGAAATTGCTGCCAGGGTTACTGGACTCACCCACTCTGCTAACTGTAAATGGTCTGACCGTTGGCTGGCACCTTGCCTTATGCTTCTTGGTGGCTGCATGATCTTTGAGATCTTTTAAATGAGCCTGGATATCAGCGTTGCAGTATTTGCAGTGTGCCTTTCCTTCTTCTGCACCTGGTGCAATCCATGACTTTAAGTCTGGATCTCTTTCCCACTCTTTCCTGTTACTTTTTTTATATTTTGCCCACTTTGGCATATTGGCAGTGTCAGTCAGCTAGCTAAGTTTGAAAACCCCACGATCTAGTGTGTTTGAGGGGCGGGTGGTACGTGGTACACGTGACGTGAGCTGAAGGTAGTGGGAGGGAGTGTCTGTTGTGAGTTTAGGGGGCACGTCAGCCAGAGCTGTAGTGTGTGTGTGTGTGTGTGTGTGTGTGTGTGTGTGTGTGTGTGAGTGAGTGTGTGTGTGTGTGTGTGTGTGTGAGTGTGAGTGTGTGAGTTAGACTGCTGCCTGCTGAACAGAGGGTCGCAGGAAGAAGGATCTGAAGTGCCAGTGTTTCGGCTACAAAAACCCGCCGAACTGATCCGAAACCAGCCCAATTTTTATCCACCTGCCAAAACCCATTTTTGCCCGCAAAATAGATTGCAAAACCACCCAATTGGCTGGGAAACCGCCCAATCTGGCAACACTGCACACAACACGTCCAACCTTGAAGCAAAAGAGCTCCAGCACCAGAAGAAACACACCAGTGCTACTATGGTCAGATAAGAACAGAAAACTGAAACTACAATTCACACAAGCTCACTAGAACTGGACAATAGAACATTGGAAAAACGTTGCCTGATCTGATGAGTCTCAATTACTGCTGCAAAATTCAGATGGTAGAGTCAGAATTTGGCATAAACAACATGAAGGCATGTTTCAATCCTGCCTTGTATCAGCGGTTCAGACTGGTGTAATGGTGTTATGGTGTTGAGGATATTTTGTTGGCACACTTTGGGCCCCTTAGTACCAGTTAAACATTGTTTAAATGCCACAGCCTACCTGAGTATTGTTGCTGACCATGTTCGTCCCTTTATGATCTTTTGATGGCTACTTCCAGCAGGATAACGCTCATGCCACAAAGATCAAATCATCTCAAACTGGTTTCTCGAACATGTCAACGAGTTCACTTTACTCAAACGGCCTCCAGAGTCACCAGATCTCAGTCCAATAGAGCAGCTTTGGGATGCGCTGACAAGTCTGCAGTCACTGTGTGATGCTTTCATGACAATGTGGACCAACATTTCTGAGAAATGTTTCTAGAAACTTGTTGAATCTATATGAGGGTATAAGCTATTATGGGGAAGATTTTTCAGGATATTGCAGGCATTTGTGGATTGTTGTGGAATACATTTCTTCATGCATGCACCAGAAAATGATTTGCCTTGATAGTTGCCAATTTATCACCCCTACCACTGAAACTCCACAGAATTGTCAATTTTTCAGACAGTCAAACAGCTGAAGACAATTTTCCTGACAGTCAACAGGACATTTCTTTGGGTCCCAGTGTAACAGTTCCTTGGCATTGATAAGCAAGATGAAGGGAATTTCTGACAGGTGCTTTTCAGTTTATTTACATCAAAATCTTGATGTAATGAAATCTTTTTGTGAATGCATTGTGCATCTTTTGGTTATCGATGAACATCTTTAAGAAACATTTTACATTGTGAAACAATGTAAATAACAACAAAAGAATAAAACCAAATCTTAAATATAGCAGAAAATATGCAATCTAAAAACAATCCATGTGTCACAAAAACAAACCAACAAAAATGACTTGTGGTTATGTGACTGAATAAATAATATTCGATCAAACAGCATGAGAGCTATGAGAGCGAAATCAGTAAAAAAATTCAACAAATATGCATACAACTCAATTATGTTACCATTTGCTGGTCAGTAAACACAACACTAGATAATTTAGTAAGTACTGTATACTAGTTGGATTGATCCAACAATAGGTCTGCAAAAACTATTTTAATTGTTGATCCATCTTTTAATTATTTCTTTAATTAATCCAATAAATATCCCAATTTTATTTTCTGTATTTTATTGAATCAACATCTAAGATCTCTTTGAATGCACGTGGTTGTCTGATGTAACACTCGGAAAATTAGATCTTTAATATATATATATATATATATATATATATATATATATATATATATATATATATATATATATATATATATATATATATATATATATATATTTTTTTTTTTTTTTAAGTTGACAGCTACAAATCATTACAAATTCGCAGCCCTTTAATATTGTACTTAAAGTATATTTCAGTCAGTCATCAGTTTCTCCAAGTAATACAGTTGCAGTATTGAATTGTATTGTTTTGTAAAAATGTTAAATGAAGAAAAATTTGAAGAAAATTAACTAAAGGTAAAATTCAAGGTGACAAACAAAATATAGGCTAGTTATTCTATGAAAGAAAATCATCTAGCCTGTGGTTATTTCAGAGTACAAGTCTAAATTCAGTCTCTTGCTGTAGGAAAATGTTGTAAGTTCTTTTTTAAATCATGGCCATTTTTTACAGTGTAGTTATTTTCTAACAAAGTCATTAAAATAATGATATAAAGTTATTATAAAAGTAAAAACACAAAGTATTGCTGTGTATTTTCTTGAAAAATTGGGAAAGGGTCCACAACTGTGTCTCCTGAATCCACCGCTGGCATTTCTTCACAATGTCACTTCTTCACAGAAGGTAAACACATTCCCAGATCTAATCATCAGCTGAGCCTGTGGCAATCAGGTGTGTGTTTATTTGTGTTTCTGTGTGTGTGTGTGTGTGCGTGTGTGCATGTGTGTGTCCTCCAGAGCTGATAACCTCCTAGAACCTCCATTAACCAAGAAGAGCCGAATGTTTTATCAGCTCATACTGACAACATTCTTTTTTCTTCCCTCATTAACTCATGCAGTCAAGAGTATGTTCTTCAGCCTGATGTCAATACCGCTTCAAAACACAAACTGCTCTTTAACAACATACATTAACTTGTCAAACTTTTCAACCCTAACTTCAATGAAACTGTTACAGCAGTAGAAGGACCCTGAGACCCAACCTTCAAATAAAGTGGCTCCCCTTAGGAACAGTCTCTCATAAAACAGAGATGAGAGCCATATGCAATGAGTGACATTTAGAAAAATGATCAATACTTAGAAACGCAGTGGTATTACCATATAATTTATAGCACCAAGATTTATCTTAGCCCCAGGCCAAGATACGATTAAGAGAGCAGAAGGCTTAGCTTGTAAAACATCAGCTCATAATTGGCATAGCATAATGTGGCGCTTAGCATTAAAGACAAATGTTTCATTCTGTTATGGGCCGGTATTCATTTTGCTTGTGGTTCCTGTTTCATATTGCTGTAACAAAGAAAGACAGCAATAGAACAAATAAAGAACTGCACATGTACAGTACACAAAAGGCAGGAGATCCCAGGTGCTTTCTATAATCACAATGATGGTTATAATTTACAGCACCCACAGACCAATACAACTCAGTGCCGGCCCGAGCCTTTTGGGGGCCCTAAGCAGAATTTGATTTGGGGGCCCGGGGCCCCCTCCCACCACGCGGAGTCGCCTGTGCTTGACGATTATTGACACAATGTCACGCTATAATGTTACATTATAAATTAATACAATGAGGTTATGTATTAATACAAAATAAATACTTAATAAAAAATAGATAAATAAAAAAGTTTTAACTTTTTCTTTACTCTTTTACTAACTCTTGGAAACTTCTGAAAACAAACTGTCACAAAACATATAAAAAAAATTATTTGCAAAATATCCTCCAACGTTTTGCAACACTTTGCAGTTTGAATGATGTCTTGTATGAACATGACGGAGTATGTTTTTATGTTTCCACTGTTCGATCGCGCCCGCGACTCACACACACACACACACACACACACACACACACACACACACACACACACACACAACATATTCCAGCTTTGTAATCTTCCACTGTGATGTTTCCAAGCACATTTTTGTGCGTGTGAAGAGGATGATTTTTTTCCGCCGATATTGGAACGTGAGTGAAGTACAAAGCCTATATGATAAAGAATAGTTTACCATCCAAATCCATCGCGAATGTTGAAACATTTTGATTCTAATGAGAGAGATACGTGAGCCCAACGCCGCTTACTTTCACTTTAAATTATTTCGTTTTGGCTTGTTTATAGTTATTTTTTTATTCTTGTTCTGTTCTGAATATCATTACATTTAAAGGATAAATCATTGATCAAATAAAATTTTTGTGACATGGCTTAACATTACCGTGACTTTGCGCACAAATTGTCTATGCACGCGAGGTTATGCGCATGACTCAAACACTGGCAGACAGCAGCAGTTGTAGGCAGGTATATTGATCATGCAATCAGAATTTTCTTGTCTTGAATTATTAATCCTTTCATTCATTTATGTCACTTGTTTAAGTTAATTAATATGTAAAAAAAAAAAAAAAAAAGAGGGGGCCCCAAGCAGCCGCTTAGTTCGCTTATGCCTCGGGCCGGCCCTGATACAACTGCAGTGGGCATGACAATAAAAGATGGCTGTTTCTGTAACATTTTGTTATAGGCTACCACAGAGAGTTAAGTTCAACTCTAGAGGCAATTCAGAAAGAATTACCAAGAACAGTAACATTTTGAATGAATACTACACATTTCATATGCAAATCGTGAGATTGTAGAGAAGACGAGCTAGGATAGATGAAGGATGGTGGATGCATATTCTAAGACAATAATAAATAAATAAATAAAGTATTTTGCTTAATGGTCAGCATGGACATCAATGAACACTGTATCCAATGACTCCTAAGACATATTACACAAAGCTGCTAACTCAAATAACTAAACAAGGGCAGTACATCACAAGTATATAATTGACTAATTAGAAGGAAATGATTGCTAAAAGCCAGTCTCAATATTATGCATTTATAGTTTAGTTGCTCAGTATCCACTGAGCATTTTCCCACAGGTGTCACATTGGTGCAGGGAAGAGGAGAAGTGAGGATCTAATAGCCAGCAGTCTTTATTCCATTAACACATAAACACAAAGATAATCGGTAACACTTTATATTACGACCCGCAAACAACTGCGTAAGTAAACCGAAACTACGGTGTACGTTTTTGTAATTATAGTGTACTTCCGTGTAGGTATAAGGGAACAATATGTTAAGTTTTGGGTAATAAAGGGGTAACAAGCAGATATACAACCTGCAAAGAACTTCGTAAGTAAACCGAAATTACGGTGTACGTTTCTGTAATTATAGTGTACCTCCGTGTAGGTATAAGGTAACAATATGTTACGTTTTGGGTATTAAAGGGGTACAGATATATAAGCAAATTATTTATAATGTAATTATTTTAAAACTAACAGGTACCTATTCCAGGCAAAAATTGTACATCTGTTGTATATAAAAGTTTTTATCACATTTCTGGCAAAATATGTTCTTGTGCAATGTAGTTACAGGGTAATTTTGACATCTGTGGGTTGAAAATTAAACTTTTTGGCAATGCTATTTATCGGCTTTTCTTACTAAACTACTCAACGTTAAGCCAAAAAAAAAAAAAGTTTTTGCTATGATTTTAATTTAAAACGTACCATGTAGTACTTATACTTACCTTATCACATTGTATTGCAATGACACTTAAATGTCAGGGCAAATATACTGTGTAATTAAAAGTTTTTTTTGTTTTGTTTTTTTAATAAGAGTACCTTTCTCTGTAATTACTGTGCAAATAGTGTTGTTTCGTATTGTTACATAGTAAGTAGTGTTTGTTACCCGTTTCAACTGTGTATTTACAGGGTAAGTGTAACTCCTGCGGGCTGTAAATTAAAGTGACGCTTGTTACCCCCTTGTTCTGTGTAGTTACAGGGTAAGTGTAACTCCTGCGGGCTGTAAATTAAAGTGGCGCTTGATACCCCCTTGTTCTGTGTAGTTACAGGGTAAGTGTAACTCCTGCGGGCTGTAAATTAAAGTGGCGCTTGTTACCCCCTTGTTCTGTGTAGTTACAGGGTAAGTGTAACTCCTGCGGGCTGTAAATTAAAGTGGCGCTTGTTACCCCCTTGTTCTGTGTAGTTACAGGGTAAGTAGAGTAAATATACAATAAAGGATCCAATTTAATTTCTGACTTTTATTTTACAAAAAAATGTCAAAACACTTTATTATCTTAATAAAACATTATCTTTTCTACAGTATACTCAAACAACAAAGTAACACATTATACCCCCCCCCCTTTTTATTTGCGTCCCTTGCTTTTCTTCTTCTTTCTTTTCTTGCTCTTCTTTTTCTTTCTTTTCTTGCTCTTCTTTTTCTTAACTTCCACTGGGGACTCTGAAGTTGAGGAGTTGATGGAGTCCCATTGGTCTTGCTGCACTGCAAAAATATGAATATACAGTATATACATGCTCTTAGCAAGCTACACCCTCAATTTTAAGTTGTCGAACAATCCTCCACTCTAAACATTTTGTGCCACCTGATATTACTGTAGTAACTGTAATTTTGAAGAAAACACATTTTGGTGAAGTTTGAGTCAGATCATGGGGGGTTGTGATATTTTATAGTGATAATGACTGTAGTGCAGCAGAAAATGTTTTTTAAAAAGGCATATTTGTTCTGACAGCAAAAAACAAAAAACAAAAAAAAAACATGAAACAAACCTGAGGGCTGTGGCAATAGTTCAATAGTTTGGATTGAGCTGATCAACAAACGGACAGGGAACTACGTCATCACGTTGAAAGGTCACGCCTGCGTCGGCCGAAGTACCGCCCACTGTTTACAATGCGACCGTACGTAGGAGGATAATTCAAATAGTATTGTTTGCGATTATATAGAAATAGTATTCAGTGAATATGAATATGAATAGTATATGAATAACATTCTGATGAATATGAATAGTAGTTCAAATAGTATTGCCGGCGCAGGCGTGACCTTTCAACGTGATGACGTAGTTCCCTGTTCGTTTGTTGATCAGCTCAATCCGTACTGTTGAAGGTAAAAAGTCTATAAATTATATATATATTTTTTTTAAATGACCTATCGTTTCGCTAGATAACAACCTCTTCTTCAGTTGTGATCGCGTACAGCCCGTTTAAACACTTCAAAGACTTCTGAAACTGCATTGATTTGGACTTGGACTTTGGACTTTTGAACGATGGTGACCAATGAAGTCCGTTGTAAATTTTCATTTTGGGGTGAACTAATCCTTTAACAAGTGCATGTATAATGTACAGTACCAGTGATGTTTAGTTCTTCAATTTGATGTTTTAAAAAAATAGGAAAGTGGTCACAAGTATAAGCCCTGGAGTAGGGCAGGAGTAAAATTTAAATGTCTAATCTTTCTTTCTTTCTTTCTTTCTTTCTTTCTTTCTTTCTTTCTTTCTTTCTTTCTTTCTTTCTTTCTTTCTTTCAAAGATAAGATTATCACTCTTAAAGCAGAGATCACCTTGCTCAAAGATGAGTGTGATTTTTTGAAAAAGGAAATTGAAAAGATGAAGTCTGCTGTCCCATCTGCAATGGCACAAAGATATGCTGTTCCTATAGTGCCACAGCCCTCATGTTTGTGTTTCATGCTTTTTTTTTTGTTGTTGTTGCTGTCAGAACAACTATGCCTTTTTTAAAAACATTTTCTGCTGCACTACAGTCATTATCACTATAAAATGTCACAACCCCCCCATGATCTGCCTCAAACTTCACCAAAATGTGTTTTCTTCAAAATTACAGTTACTACAGTAATATCAGGTGGCACAAAATGTTTTAGAGTGGAGGATTGTTCGACAACTTAAAATTGAAGGTGTAGCTTGCTAAGAGCATGTATATTCATATTTTTGCAGTGCAGCAAGACCAATGGGACTCCATCAACTCCTCAACTTCAGAGTCCCCAGTGGAAGTTAAGAAAAAGAAGAGCAAGAAAAGAAAGAAGAAGAAAAGCAAGAGAAGCAAATAAGGGGGGGGGGGGGGGTATAATGTGTTACTTTGTTGTTTGAGTATACTGTAGAAAAGATAATGTTTTATTAAGATGAAAAAGTGTTTTGAAATGTCTTTGTAAAATAAAAGTCAGAAATTAAATTGGATCCTTTATTGTATATTTACTGCACTTACCCTGTAACTACACAGAACAAGGGGGTAACAAGCTCCACTTTAATTTACAGCCCGCAGGAGTTACACTTACCCTGTAAATACACAGAACAAGGGGGGTAACAAGCGCCACTTTAATTTACAGCCCGCAGGAGTTACACTTACCCTGTAACTACACAGAACAAGGGGGGTAACAAGCGCCACTTTAATTTACAGCCCGCAGGAGTTACACTTACCCTGTAAATACACAGTTGAAACGGGTAACAAACACTACTTACTATGTAACAATACGAAACAACACTATTTTCACAGTAATTACAGAGAAAGGTACTCTTATTAAAAAAACAAAACAAAAAAACTTTTAATTACACAGTATATTTGCCCTGACATTTAAGTGTAATTGCAATACAATGTGATAAGGTAAGTATAAGTACTACATGGTACGTTTTAAATTAAAATCATAGCAAAAACTATTTTTTTCTTGGCTTAACGTTAAGTAGTTTAGTAAGAAAAGCCAATAAATAGCATTGCCAAAAAGTTTAATTTTCAACCCACAGATGTCAAAATTACCCTGTAACTACATTGCACAAGAACATATTTTGCCAGAAATGTGATAAAAACTTTTATATACAACAGATGTACAATTTTTGCCTGGAATATATACAGAATAGGTACCTGTTAGTTTTAAAATAATTACATTATAAATAATTTGCTTATACATCTGGTTGTACCCCTTTATTACCCAAAACGTAACATATTGTTACCTTATACCTACACGGAGGTACACTATAATTACAGAAACGTACACCGTAATTTCGGTTAACTTACGAAGTTCTTTGCAGGTTGTATATCTGCTTGTTACCCCTTTATTACCCAAAACTTAACATATTGTTCCCTTATACCTACACGGAAGTACACTATAATTACAGAAATGTACACCGTAATTTCGGTTTACTTACGCAGTTGTTTGCGGGTCGTAATATAAAGTGTTACCAGATAATCTAAACAAGAAGCTAATGGTAATGTTGCAAACATGAAAACACAAAATCCACACGGGAAGACGATAAATATCCACAGGGAAAAAAAGGAGAATGAAGAGCTTTATGATGTAGTTTCACGAGTTCACACGTACATGATATCGGATGTAGTATTTTAAGCGTATTTGGCATGCTGTCCGGGGGAGGGCTCCGAGCTCGGAATGTGGCCCGAACCCAGAGTACTCCCCCTTTTTACTGGGATAAAAACCAGCCGAGAGTGAGGTGAAGAGGTGGTGGAGGGATGCTGTGAAACTTGACAGGAGACAGAGGTGAGGAATGTATACCGGCTTCCTCTTGTGCTGATTGGTTGATTACCTGAATGTGCTCCTCCCGAACTTTGTTACATAAAACTTCATTTAAACTAGTGGTGGGCCGTTATCGGCGTTAACGTGCTGCGTTAACGCGAGACTCTTATCGCACGATAAAAAAAATATCGCCGTTAATCTATTCTCCAAGTTGGGTTGGGAGATGGCTCTATACTACACAAGCTATGATGACGCAATCTACCCGCGGCCGCGAGGTAAACCCGGCTGCAACGCATATTCGTCGTCATCTTAAGTAAACACGGCTGAAAGTGAAAGCTGGTGAAAAAGATCGGTGCAACATCCATTATTTGGACTTGGTTCGGGTTTAAGCCGTCAGACGAGCAGCAGCAAACTAAATACAGAGTGTGTGGGGTAACAGTTCGGTAAGCTAACACACGACTAATCCGTTCGACCACCTCAAATTCAAAACGAAACATGATATCACTGAATACCAGCGCGCGCGTATTATTCCCATTCCAATATATCTTAGTGGTGTAGCACATAATCTCGATTTTAAGAATCGTTGTTGTGTTTCTTTTGAACTGAAAAGACATCAGTTAGACAATATTCTAATTTTAAATTTGGGGTTTCATAAGCTCCAAGCCATAATAAACATTAGACCTACTTAAGTCTCTGCAGCTAGTGTACTTAAATTTGATTTATCTGCAAAATTATGTTGTATACTTACAGTTTTGCACAATATATGTTCTCAAAACTACATACACCCTTTAAAAAAAAAAACATTTAGCAGTTGTTTAGCATGGGTCTGTGTAATCTGTTCTGAAATGGTTTTATTATAATATACTGTATATCGTTATCGCAAGAGGCTGCAATGTATATCACAATATAGATTTTAGGCCATATCGCCCATCCCTAATTGATAGCCTATAGTAGTTGATAATAACATAGGCCTACCTAATGTTGCCTACGGATGGTAACAGTACAGTAGTAACCTTTTACAGTCTATGAGTAGAACAGCTTTCTCAAGCAGTTTGTGATGCATTTTGGAAACAGGAGATGAGCCCCTGGTCTAATGCGCCACCTGGCTTGAGAAACCCGTTCTCAAAGACTTACTTTTATAGTCATTATTTGGGTAGCACACATATTCTGAATGCCTTCGGCAGAATTCAAATGAGCCATTTTAATCTAGATTAATCTAGATTAATTTCAAAATTAATCTAGATTAATCTAGATTAAAAAAATTAATCTATGCCCACCTCTAATTTAAACACAATAAACGACAACCAAAGACTATGACAAAGGGGTATAAATACACTGGGTAAAAAGAGGCTAACAAGGCACAGGTGAAACTGATTAAATGCCATGGAATCTTATGTCGGTAACTAAGGAAACAAAGGCAAAAGGGAACAACAAGGCAACAGAATATCAAAATAAGAGTCATTAAACACAAAACACACAAGACACAGGGGAAATCGTGACATACCCGACCCCCTGCTATGTATTTATAGCTGCAACTGTTCCAACGTTCCACACTTCGTTTTTTCGGCTAAATAAGTGCATCATACGGGTATTTAAAGTGCACTTCGCACTATTTATACTACAAAATGACGTAGAATAGTGCACAAGTATGCAATTTGGGATGCACATTATGGCAATGCAGAGTACCAGGGCGGAGTCAGCAGAGCAGGTGGCCACGGTGGAGCAGGCAGAGTAGGAAGCTCCCAAGGTGGAGCTGGAGACCACCATGGTGGAGCAAGTGGAGCTGGAATAGAGAGCATAAAAAGTTTGACGGCCTTAATGGCCATGACAGGGAGCTTAGAGAGTTCAGATTCAACCTTCATGGCCGTAACTGTGAGGACAGAATGTTCACAGCAAGCCTCTGTGCCATGACAAGATAAGTAGATGGTTCGGAGACACCCTCCTTGGCCATGACTGGGAGCAAAGAGAGTTCCAAAACTACCTCCATGGCTGTCATAGGAAGCACGGAGAGTCCAAAAGTGGCCTCCATGTCCAGGCCATGTGGCTGTGAAAAGCCAGACAAAGGACTCAAAAAACCTGCTTCCTTGGCCGTAACCGGGCAGGCAGAAGGTTCAGCGATGGCCTCCTTGGCCGATAAGAGAGAGGCAGAGAGTTCAGAGATGGCCTCTTTGGCCAGGACAGGGCAGGCAAAGAATTCAGAGGTTGTGATTGACAGGCAAAAGGTTCAAAGACAGACTCCTTGGCCAAAACAGGACACACAGACTGTTCACAGACAGCCTCTCCTTACCCAAGAAGCACAGAAAGTTCCAAAACGGCCTCCATGGCCGTGACAAGACATGCATAACATTTACACTGCCTCAGGAGGAGGTTGCTGCCGCTGAGTAAACAAAAGTCGGCACACTGCCACTGCTGCTTCCAAGGAATCAATTTATTGGACTATAAATCGTTTCGACCCAAAGGGCTTCGTCAGGACCACCAGACTCGGGAGCACCAAACATTTACATTTACACTACCTCGGGAGGAGCTGTAGCAGTCACCTGGGGAAGAGCTGTAGTAGTCACCATTACTGGACGCATAGCCAACTGTGATTTCGGACTTCTGAGACCACCGGACTTGGGTTCAAAGTAGTACGCACACACCAGAAAACTTTAGGCAGGGGCGCGATCAGATCAAACACTTCACTAGAGAGTAAACAAAAGTCGGCAAACTGCCACGGCTGCTTCCAAGGAATCAATTTATTAGACTGTACAACGTTTCGACCCGAAGGTCCACCAGACTAGGGAGCACCAAACTTAGGGCAACCAGACTTGAAAACGCTGAGAGCAGCAGCAACGTTTTCATAGCTGCAAATGCTGATATCAAAGGAGGTGCAAGTACCAAACACCTTGAGACAGCCTTTGCTAATTCTGTTATGGCGGTCATAATGGCTAAGGACTCTGACATGTTAGTGGGCTCATGAGCTGGGTCTATAGCGTGTGAGTGGCTATTTAAGTGCTCCTCCACCTCACCTCACCTTTCGTACCTGAATCTGGACAATGGAAGCTGGACATTGCATTTACACCACTTCTGAATGTAGTTTATTGGTCTGATCACAATCTGTTGACAATGCATTATGGGTCCTTTTACATCTGTCATTTAATGTGGTCAAAAGGTGTAAATGGGGCCTATAAGTTCAAGGCCACTAACATATAGGTTTGCACAACATTAACAAAAAAATCTTTCAAATCTCACAAAAAGCTGAAACTATAGATGTGTCTTTGTCATGGTGTAAACTTTTGATGATTTATATTGTATTGAAATGTAGGCCAAATAAAGCCAAATCTGTAATAATGCCTACAATTGCAAAAAGATGATGGTGAGTCTAAGATTAATATTCATAATTTGTGAAGCACAGACTATACAAATATACGCATTAATGAATATAAACACTGAAAACTTGAATATAAATGAATATAAACATTTATATAAACACTGACCCCAAGCAGAACATTACTTTTCTTATAAAGGTTTCTGTTGCATCCTAATGTCACATTTACATCTGCTAATTCTCAGTCCTGGCACCAATGATGCCTTCTACCAATAGTATTAATCATCTGCCGCTGATTAACAAATACTAAGTGTTTCTTTAATGTTATTCACAACCTGTTTAATACCTGTCTCTGTAATAAATTGAAGTTCACTTGCTGCATTATCAAACTAGCATTCATTTGTTTACTGACTACCTCTACATAGTATTTGTCTGCGTCCTAAATACTATCATGCTTTTCTGGATTGCTTCTGCTTAGTGCTTTGATTTTAGGGTTGTGGCAATATCACTAAAACTCTGAATATAGACAATAAGACTCAATCTCTGATGAAACAGAACATTTTGCAACACACAAGTCAAGTTTAGTTAATTAAACTCTAGTCAGCTCTGGCTACTGATCATCAGCCCTTTTATTCAGCAGAAAACATTAACTGAATCATTGCAGAAATGCTACAGGTATACATCACCTTTAAGAGTGAGTCTAGATAACATGTCAGCATCTATTATGCATTCTGAAAAAAATAGTTGATCAAGGTTGGTTGGTTTTTACCAATCTGATCACCGTAAATATTTATGTTATGGTGTTCAATTTATTCACTTCTGCCTTCAGCATTTCCAATGAATAATCAGAAAGAAAAAGGCCATAAATAAAACACTTACAATTTGTTATAGAGCCAACTCAATTTGACGTTTTTTGGTACCCTGGCACAGTGAAGGAGACGGGAGCAATTAATCTGTTTACGCCAAGTGAAAAGATCAAAAGCCAAGTAAGTTCTCTGTTCCATCTTGTAGATCTAATTATTAGCTGATTCTTGGCTTTCTTTTCTCCTTTGGCAGATTTTTCTTTGCCACCTAACGTCTGTTCCCAACAGCAATGCAAGGTCACCCGCCACCACAGACTTGGGCCTTTACTCCAGCCTGGGCAAGGTCTTGCTACCCCGTTCTCCCTCTGTAACTTGAGCTAGTTTCTTTCTTCAATAAACTTAAAACTGCCCCAGTCATTGTACACGCCAACTTTTCATATTTCCTCTCTCAACCCTGTGGGTTCCTGCCTGTCAGACCTCATTCTGTTCCTTGCATTCCCATCAGGCTTCTTTATACAATCTTCTCAGATGCTCCTGCATTAGGAGATTTTGCAGTATCTGGTAGACCTAGGGAAGGCTGGTCTTGGATCCTTGGGAAATCCAAGGTCCTGATCTAATCTTCAAATGAAATTGCAGACAATTTGAGGAAACATCAGGAGCTGCTTCTAAGAGGAGGTATACTGTTACAGTGTAGGAACTCCATTGTAGTTCGATCTGGTTTTTAGCTGGTTTTGTACACTGTTTCCCCCAATATTTTAAGAATATTGGGAACATCCCTGCATCAGTGGCGGCGCCAGGGGGGAGCTAGGTGGTGCTGTAGCTCCCCCTAAATTAGCCATAGCACCTGCCCAGCACCCCCAAGAAATGTCTGTAATTTATTATATTTATATTTTAATGTCATGTTTGAATAGTCTTTTTCATGTTGTTAAAAATAGGAATTGCATGCAGGAACGAGTAACGTTAGTGAGTTGTCGTAAAAAAAATGGATAAAGCAAAAAAACGGTCGGGACTAAAAATTGAAAAAGAAAGAGGGAAAAGGAGATGGCATGTCAATTGTTGCGACAACAGCTAAATAAGTGGATGGTGAAAGGCAACAGGGAGGATTTAAAGTGTGACGTCCAGGCATAGGCTACTGGCCATCGGGACTACCGGGAGATTCCCGGTGGGCCGACGTGCTTTTTGGGCCGATACATCTTATACTTTTTTTTTTTTTGTCTTAACGGCACATAAAACTCGTAGATCGGCGGCCCATTCGTTTTGTTTTGCTTAATTGGTGGCGCATGGGTTAGTGCCGGTGTAATGCATTGATCAAAAAAAGTCAGCGTTAGTTTTTTTCTGACACCCCATGAAACACGTAGATCAGCGGCCCATTGGTTCTTTTCTTGATTGACACTGGGCTGGCCCAATCACATCTTTAATATGAAGTATAGAAATATACTCTTTCAAGTATAGAAATTAGTACAAAACTAATAATGAAAGTTTCCTTTATTTTTCAGTGCATTTGTTTTACAATATATGGCTATTACTATCATGGGATTAATATTATAACTATTATGATGTAGTAGTGTAATGTAGACTGACACTGTAACTAAAAGAGGTTTGAATTTTTCTTTGTTTAATTTGCACACTGAATATGGGTTGGCTTTTAATTTAACTCTCAAAGTGCACCAGATTGATGATTGCCAAAATTGTTGCTGCATACCCCTCTGACACTGGGGAGTTGCGCCCCTGTCTATAGCCCTTTCATTAAAAACTTTTACATATATATACAGTATGCTTATAGTCGTGGAACGAGTATAGTTAATGCGGGCGTGTACGCATGTGTATACCAAGCGTGGTCCGATGCGACCTCCATAATGAAACGCCCCAAAATTCAAAGCACCTTCTCTTAAGTGTTGAGCATCCCCATAGCACCTGCAACAGAAAATCTCTGGAGCCGCCACTGCCCTGCATACTCCATCAATGGCGTTGGTTGATGCTATCATTAGGGTAAACTTTCCTCAAATTCTTGGGAACAATTAACTCCGACGTAAAGTTGTATAACAACACAAAATCAGTCATCAAGAGATAATGGCACAGTCATTTATGGTAAGGTTCTATCACAGCCCACCTTTACCTAACCAATGTCTTTACTTTATTAATCTTGATTGTCCAAATCTAGTAATTTGTACCATTTGCATACTGGATTAAGGTGCATTCACAGCAGCAAATTATGAAGCATAGGTCTCAAAGAAGTCACTCTCAAACAAGGCAGATTTCTGTTGGTTAATGTAGCAAATTGTGTGACCAACTTGAATACGAACAAAATCTGGAAATCTTTTGCAGTAGTTAACTCCAAAAATGTATGTTGTCTACCTGAAATGAATTAGGTGTTTTGTTACCATAATGATGATACATGTTCCCTTTAGTTGAACTTTTTCACTTTAACACGACTCGTCCTGCCAATATGACCATTTCCATATTTAATGAGGTAATATAAAATTATGATGCATCAAATGTGCCATTACACCTGTATCAATATTCACTGTTCCACAGAGAGTGGGCTGATAGGAGACAGATTAAATAGTGACAATACCTTGCACAAAATCTTGATAGTATCAGTGCAGACATCAACATTCAGCATGCGCAACAAAATCCAACACTATCAAATTATTTTAGATAATAAGATAAAACTAATGTCTAATGTCCTGATAAATGAAATACAAAAAAAAAAAAAAAAAACATTTACCCGGTTTCACAGAAAAGCTTAAGCTAGTCCCAGATTAAAATGCATGTTTGAGCTGTTTTAACTGAAAGCAACTTGCACTGACATATCTTAAAATATGTCAGTGCCATTGTTTTGTCTCAAGATACACAACAGCCATGTTTATAATTGCTATTTAAATGCCCTAATTGAACTAAAGCCTATAAGCCCTGTCTGTGAAACCAGTGCTGCGTTCCAGTCCAAAATTGTCATACCCTTCACTCGCTAACTTCCCTCCGTCTCGTTCACTCTGATGTACGTCATTGCTTACGTTGCATGAGTGCCCACTACTGGCGGAAACTGTAATGGGCTGAATTGGAACGTCCTAAGCCCTTGATCACTTGGAATCAGCTATGGAGTTGAATTAATATTTACTTTTTTTTTTTCCTTTAAGAATTTGTTTAATGCAGCATCCAAATGTATATAGGTGTGTGTGGGTTGTTTTAAATTAAAAAAGATATCATTCATATATCATAGAGTTGTTTGTTGTGCTGGTGATTTGACAAGATATGTGGTGACGTCACAATCGTACTGCATTGTGGGACATAGGTGCCTGAAGTGTACATATGAAGTAGACTCGCTCCCTCTGTCAAAATCGAGGGAACGAGGGTCTGTCCATATAAACTTCCCTCGTCCAATTCGCGAAGTGGAACGCACTTCAAAATGGCGGCAGGGATTCCCCCGAGGGGAAGTGCTTAGGAAAGTTCGCAAGTGCGTGTCTAAAAGTGGACTGGAACGCAGCACTGGCCTTAATGTGTTTTTTTCTTCTGTGAATTTTGCTGGCAGGTTGCAAACTAACTAGAAAGGTGCATACTGCCACCTACAGTGCTGGAGTGTTGATTTCTTTCTTTCTTTTCTTTTCTTTTCTTTTTTAAGCAGAGGCCCTTTTCTTTCTTTTGATATAATGAATGTTTACATATTCATACAACAAAATATTCTGGGGGCCATGTTTTCAATACTGATTTGTTTTGTGAACATGGTCAAAAATGCTGGCACTTGGCTGGCAACTTCTTTATAAAATGATGGTGGGGAACGAGATCCAGTCACACAAACCACATTTGAAGGTAGTCAGAAATGCATGTTTTCATATGTTTATTCTAATTTCTTGAAATACACTGCCATTGAACCCATTGAATGGGTCTTACAGCAGAAAGTGTGCCACACAGACATTAAACTGAGCACCTGATTCTTCTAAATAGTGATAAGGAGAACAGGGTGCCTCTGGGTGGTTTTCATTGCTCGGATGCACTATTTTGGCACTACATGTATTTGTGTATGGTGTATCACGACATGTAGAAAATCTATTTGGTGCACTAGGCAGAGAGGGATAAGCATTGTTGTAGTTGTTTATCTTGTAGTCAGTGAGTTATTTTAATTCCATGCCACATGTGTTAAGTGTTATTGGTGTCCGGGTGGACTTTGGCTGTTTTTATGCCAGCGGTCAGGTTTTTCCTATAGCTTTCCTTAATGATGCTATGTCAATAGACCTGAAGGAATCCTCACACATCTTGGTAAGGAAAACAAACCTCTGCATTAAACTAAGGCATCTGGTTTTGAGGGAAGTATAGAGTTGGTTGTAGAATAAGTACAGTAAATGGGTGTTTTTTCAACTAATGGCTCTTTTTATTAACATTTAAAACTATGATGATCTAAACAAAAACTGAAATCATATCAATATGTATTTTATAACAGACAGTGAACTACAGTGAAGGACCGCCACACTTTTAAAGCTAAATATGATGGTGAGTTTGACTAGGCGGTAGATGTTCTAAACAGATCTCTCTCTTCAGGGAATTGGACCAGTCAGAATCAATGAGCAGGACCAGTCAGATTCAGTCAGAATTTGTTCTCAATGTTTGGCCAAGAAGTCGTGAGAAGCAGTACTCGGAAAAGTACTCTTTAAAAAATAATTTAATAATAATAATAAAATACGTTATTTTACTTTGTATTTCTTATATTAATTTGTTATCCTCAAAGCTGTCATTTGAGCCGTCTTGGAAAACCATGATAAAATAAAATCTCAAAAAGTAATTTAATTGTTTTATGATTTTTTTCCCCCTAGTTATTTAAATTTCTAAAATATTGCATCAATAGAAATTAAATTGAAAAAAAGATTTTTGGGAGTAAAAAGTCATTTTAAAAATAACTAACAAGTTAAGATGTAAATTCATTAGTAAAAAAACAAACAAAGTGTAAACTCTGAAGAACATTAAGGTATTGCAACTTCTAGAATAGAATGTAATTATTCAAATTATATATTATTATTATTATTATTATTATTTTTATTTTTTATATACCACCACTCATTTTTCTGTAAAAATTATAATAATAATAATAATAATTGAATTAATAATAATAATAATATTTACTAATATTTCAGTAAACCTCATTATTGCTATTAAACTGCACCACATATTTATGCATCACACATTATTAAATAACTGCATTAAAATGAGTGATATCTGTATTGTTAGATGGGTTGTATGTTGCCTCCAAGATACCTGTGCTTTTTTTGTTTTAGTCTTGTGTGAACAGACCTTTCGTCATAGATTTAATTGGATTTTTCATTTTGTTCAAGGAGGCCTTTATGCATAGTAGCCCTGAACAATATTTTAATGAGCTGGGCATGTTTCAGGGTGGAGTGATGGCTCTAACTGGGATCCTACCACTGCAGCATTGTAAGCTTTGAATACTAAGAATTTGAGCCCATTAATGAGGTATAAGAAGCCAGAGGGCAGTAGGTCTTAGTGCAGGCAGGGTGCAGAGAAGCCACAGTGAAGTTTGCCAGATAAGGGAAAAAAAGCATGCGAGTGTATGAGTTTGATATGTTTTCTGTATAGCTTGTCTTGACCTTCTGCTAGAGGAGTGTTGCTCCTTCCTGTTCTAGGAGTCCAGCAGTGTGGTTGTGATATAGCCAAGCCCTTTTTTCACACACTATGAAGAACTTCTTACCCTTACGAAAAATAAGTATACTTCAAGTTCATTTTATTAAGTATACTTTAGTAAAGTTCAAGTATACTTTATGTAGTAAGCATACTTAAATGTACTAGAATTATACTTGTAAGTGTACTGTTTCGATACAATTGGGACTAAATTGTCCCACTCTTTAGTAAAAGTATACTTTTAAGTATACTTTAAGTGTAACAGAAGTAAACCGAGTACACAAGTAGTTTACAACTATTTTTTTTTTTTTTTTAATTTGTACTGCAACTATACTACAATTGAACTTATAGGTATTCTGATAGTGTTTTGTTTGATTATGAAAGTACACTTTGAAGTATACACTTTAAGTGAACATAACGTCATACTTATAGTTTGCTAGTATTTACAGTATTACACTTTAAGTATACTACTACTATGTTCTTATTTAGGTATTCATTTTTATATGTGAAATATACCTTTAACTGTCCTTGAACTCTTTCCATTTTAAAAAGATTTTATTCTAGCTTCATGCATTCTTTTTTATCAACATGAAAATCTGAGAAAATCGTAAAATATGTTGTTTAATGTTTGATGATCACGTTGTTTTACATTTGCGTAAACAATCTTTTTTCACCTGTTTCTGCTTCTTCACCTGTGTTTTGATCCAGAGATAAATCAGATTCTCAGAATTAGGATTATCTGTTTTCTTCATAATTCAATATTTTCAAACAATGTAAGTTTATAAGACAGTATGTAAAACTATATGTAAATATTTAATAGGCTACTCAATCAAAAGAGTAAACACAAGCCAAGTACACTTAGGATAACACACATTATACTTTTAGGTATATCTCAATCAAAAGATTGAGTACAAGTGTAGGCCAAGTATGTCAAGTATACTAAAGTGCAATTTTAAGTATACTCCTGAGAAGTACATAAAGTATATTTCTGAGAAGTACATAAAGTATATTTCTGAGAAGTACATAAAGTATATTTCTGAGAAGTACATAAAGTATATTTCTGAGAAGTACATAAAGTATATTTCTGAGAAGTACATAACAAGTAGACGGAAAGTATACTTTCTTATTTTTAGTTTAAAGGAAGTATACTGACAGCACACGTGAATAAACTTATTTTTCTTAAGGGTAGTTATGGGAACAGCTAAGAAAAGAAGATGTTTTATCGATGAAAGGTGCAGAAATCCTTGGTGCCACATACATTAGTTTAGTTAACAGACACCTGTACTTTCAGAATAAATTATATTATTGAAAAATTTACTTTTTTTTTTTTATATATCCGCAAAGTGTGAATGGCATCAATACGTTAAGTAATTTTAGCTGAATGAATTGCAGTTTTATACTTTTATAAGAAAACTTTAACCACAATGTTTGAAGAATATCAATACAATGCCTTCAATCATGTCTACAAATGCATCCAAATCCTGTAGAATTAATAAATGCTCATTTTGCTGCTCATCTTAACATTTTCATCAATTGCCTCATTGTATAATTTTTCACACACCACTTCGCTGTAAGACTCATAATCACTGAAGGAGTTTCAATCCATGAAGTTGTGAGCTGCTAGAATAGAGATGTCACAATGGCAAGCACAAGTGGCAGCAAAACCGTGTTCCTTTCAAAAGCTACACTTAATGTTGCGCTTGATTCAGTGTTCTGGGAACACTTTTTGTGTGAACAGCAGTGTTGGAAGTTACTTTAAAAAAGTAATTAAGTTATAGTTAATAGTTACTTCTCACAAAAAGTAACTGAGTTAGTAACTGAGTTACATCATTACAAAATTAACTAATTACCAGGGAGAGTAACTATTGCATTACATAAAAAAATAAAAAAAAATAAAAAAAAAGTTTAAATATGTGAAATAACTTGGACAACAATAAAATGGACACTAAATAGAATAAATTATTATTATAAAACATTGTACTCTAATCTACACTATTTTAATGTTGCTGTGGGACAATGTGAGAGACACCTATTCATTTAATTATTTAATTATGAAAATAAATTATGCTTCTTAAGAAATGTACCAAAAATAAATAAATAGTAATAAAACATAATATACATACACAAACACTCTTTGTAGTGCAAATTAAAATGATAAAACTCATACACCTTTTGTTACATGTATGATCTGTGTTTCGCCCCTTCATTGTGATTTTGGTTCAGTCCTGTGTCCTAGTGTTCCATGATTGTTCTAATTAGTTATGTCTATCACCTGTGCATTGTCAATTACCTCATTAGTTATCTTGTTAGTCCCTGTGTATTTATACCTTGTGTTCTCATTCAATCTTTGTGAGCTTGAGTGTTTGGGGTTTCCCCTGAGAGTTTGGTTGTTAATGTTATTTCTATGTAGTCATTGTCTCCATGAGCTTTGTCCTACATGTTATGTGACACCTTTTCAACTGGTAGACATACTGTATAGCCTACTTGAAGTATTTTCTTCCTCACAGAAGTGGTTTACCAAAAAGTGCTCTCAATTTAATACTGAACAATGTACCAACATAAATAATAATAATAGAATATACTATTTTTGGGTTTTATTTTTATAACCTACAGCGAACGTCACCATCAGAGGTTATTTAAGCCAAATTCTAGTCGTGTTTGTGTTCACAACCGGTCAAACAAATATGTTTTCTTTGAACGTTCCCTGACAGTTATTTTGGAGTTTTATTTTATAACCATTTAAACTAATTAAAACGTTGCAGATGATACAGAGATTATTCTAATGCTGAAATGTGTTATTTATTTATAAACAAACTGTATTATGCTCGGACACATTTTGGGCCCTATCTTACACCCGGCATGATGCAAGTGTTTTTTGCTAGTTTCAGTCCGACGCAGTTATCATTTTCACGTCCTGCGCAACATTGTTTAAATAGCAAATGCATTTGCGCCCATGGGCGTGCTGGGCTGCGTTCCAGTCCAAAATTGTCATGCCCTTCACTCACTAACTTCCCTCCGTCTCGTTCACTCAGATGTACGTCATTGCATTTGCATTGTTGGCACTTGGCACGTTGCTATTTTGAGGCAACAGAAATAGACTGCGCCATTGACCAACTGAAACCTGGTCTAAAGTCAATGGCGCATTTTTTTTTGTTTGTTATTTAATGAGCACGTTAGTAATGTGTGCCTATAGGCGGGTCCACAACACGCGTACACTCTGCTTGTTAAACACACAGGGACACACAGCAGCACACAAACATGCCAAATATTTAAAATAAAAGGATTACAATGTAAAAGATTAATATTGGTTACATAAAGATATGGTGGAATCCGGCTTGTCCCGTAGATGATCTGCTTGTGCACTTTTACCTCGCGCACGAGCAGTTCCGTTTGCGCTCTGGAGATGCGTTTGGTCTTTCCACTATCAAATTACATCATGTAATTAGCGAATCTGCCATGGCGTGAGCGAAACTGGCATTTAAAGGGAATGGGAGATGAGACTCTAAATTGGTTTAACACACGTAAATCCCAAAACACACCCATTACTCATTAAGAGAATCGGGACAACCCTTCCCAGCCAACATTTGTATGTGGGGCCCATATGGGTATGAAATGTGCTGAAAAATGGGCCCCATGTAGGACTGTCCGCGGGTTACATAATGGCCCCATGTTAATTGCCCAGGTGGATTTCATGTAGGATTGCACTTGGTACTAGGTGGGACCCAAGTGGGCAAAATGGACAAGACCCATGTCGGTCCCAGCTTTAACCCAGTTGTCATTTGTATGTGGGGCCCATGTGGGTTTGAAGTGGGCTGAAAAATGCTGAAAACCACACTTAAGCTAGGTTTATACTTGATGCGTCTGCACAAGAGCAAAAATGACGTCATTGCGGTGTGGGCTGTCGTGCGCGTTGGGTACGCAAGACCCCATTTCTTGGCAGTGTGCACGGCTTTTTTTGTAACAGCGCGCGCGGCTCCGCATCCGAAGATGAAAGACTTTGAGCCGAATCTGGCCGAGCACGAACTTCTCATCACACCGGCACCCAGTTTGCACATCTAAATTAGTTGCTTACATTTAAAAATGAGCATACAATAGCATAACAAGTATTTTTAATGAACATAAAGGTCCATGTTTAATAAAAATGTTCACAAAACTTAATGAAATGTTTAGTGAAATTAGAAAATATTTAAGAGATCGTTAATTTAATTATATTTTATACATTTTTATTTTCTCATATTCATATATTTTGTTTTAATGTCACGAGTAATAATCTCAGGGTTTACTGGGTTTTTGTCAGGTGTGTAGCTTTCTTCTTCTCACCGCTGATTCCTGATGATTTAGAGGACAATTTCTTGAGTCGCCCCGTCATTTCAAAGAATAGTACAAAGGCGAGCGCGTCAAGTATAAACGCCTTGTCCGTTTGAGGAGGTGCGCGCGCAGTCAGTGGAGACTTGTATTATACTTGTATAAACAAGGCTTCAGTCTCTCTCGTGCACTGTCGAGCACGCTTGCGGCATTCGCCTCGCTTTTGTCCAGTCCGGTGCCTCATAAACACACACACCAGATAAAAAACTTTGCAGATCCTATGGCTGAGAGAGAGCCTACTTGGATGAAAACTGCTTCAGTGAGCTCAATTATAGTAACGCCGCATTTTATTGTCAGTAACGGTAACGGCGTTGTAACAGAGGAAACTTTCCTGAAAAAAATAACGCCGTCAGTAACGCCGTTTATTTAAACACCGTTATTCCCATCACTGGTGAACAGCTGTGAAATTTGTGTGTAACACATCAATGGAATTGACTTTGAACTTTTATAGCCTCGGACAGTGACGTCATTGGAATGCACGCTCATCAGAGGCTATAATTAGATGTGCCACAGATGTCTTTTTGTCTTCAGACCATACTGTGTGTATGTGTGTGAGTAACTCCTAGCAGAGAGACAGAGAGAGCTTGTTTGACAAAGCAGTGTGCAGAAAATTCTCTCTTTCTCCTCTCACTCTTTTAAACAAGTGAAAAAGGAAAAGAAAAGAAAATATGAGCGATGTGCAAAGTTGTGTAAAAGTAAAAGCTGTGTGCCTCCGTGTTCACGGCCCATGCCTGAATGCGATACACAACAGTTTTGTTTTTTGTGTTTGGGGGAAGAGCATGCTGCCCTTGCATTTGAATATGGTGAGTGCGGGCGATGTAAAACGTTCACAGTTAAAGTGCTTTGAGGTTTGCTTCTTTCAAAGGGGTAGCACCCACAATGCGATCGGGGGGCTCGCGTGTCGATCTGGCTGAGGATCGCTCGCTCTCTCCAGATCGCGATGTCCTTTTGCCAGACTACTGAAGCATGACCCTGGCGCTGCTTTGGCTCGGCCGGAGGACACTGAATCTCGTAAGTTCGCCGCCTCCGAGTGTCCATTCCATGATGATAAAGCGCAGGGGAAACTACTCGAGGCAGTTACTCGTGCAGAGGCCAGATTACTCTGGCCATAGGAACAAAAGACCCCCAAATCCTTAAAGCGAGTTCACTCGCTTATAAAAAATATACATTGCGTGTCTTTGTGCCCTCGACGTCAACCTATTCAACTATCATGGGTGCAAATGCACACGGTTATACAATGCTGCCTCAGATCGGAGAGACGCTCTCGGGCTATCTCTTCCCTGGGAGCGCATTATCAGAGGCATTTCAGCAGCGAATCATGCTGGTACTGCTCTGCACACCATGACTGTGTTACAGGCATATCAGGCTGATCTTATGAAAGATTTAAGCACAGCCTTTCATCCAGACTGTGTTTACTTGTCTGATTTATACCTGGCTGCATTTAATGCTGAGGAATTTAATGATAATACTCATCTAATTTGAGAAGTTAGATGCTTGTATTAATATATTGACTGTTCTTTGGCTAAATTTAATTTTGAGGAATTAAATAGTGAAGTAGCAATCTAAAATAGACGGTGAGAGCGCCATCTCCGAGTACTCCTCCTGTTATGATAGCGTGTGAGAAGTTACTCGAGGTGGTGACTCGTGCAGTGCCAAGATTACAGCTAGACTGCCCCTTCTTGAGGACCTCCATGATGTTAACTCGTTCATGGGGAAAACCTTATTCTTTATGTATCTTTGTGCCCTCGACGTCAACTTATTCAACTATTGTGGGTGCAGGGGCGTGTGGTTATACGATTATATGATTGCGGGCTATCTCTTTCCTGGAGCTCATTGTCACTTAAAAAGTCAGTGCTCCCCGCCAAGCAATGTATAATAACATCCACGCTGGTGAGGAAGGAGTTTCGGTCAGCGGGTTAAGCTGGTGCTGCTCTGCACACTATGGCAGTGTTTCAGGCGTACCAGGCTTATCTGCTGAAAGAAAGGCTCGAAAGCAGAGTGTGGAGAGTTGTGCTCAAAAAGTCCTGAGGGTTTTTTTGTGCTTAGGTCTCTGGGGGTGTGTCCCCTTGGGACAGGGCATGTAAAATACATCAATCACTGTAACATCCCTGCCACCTCTTGGTCTCAGCAGTTTCCAGCGAAATGTTGGATGTTCTGTCACTTCCCATTTGCCCAGGACACATAACATTCAACATCAACACCCCCCACCCCCAAGAGGAAGTACTGAAAATCAACAAGGGTCTTGCCTCTTACTGATAGAGCTGCGTTGGCCGTACAGAGTTTGGTTCTCGGAGATAATATCTCTCCTCGATGTTTCGCCCTGGGTGATACTGGAAAGGAGAGGGACCTTCCTTCACAAGTGCAGGGGCCAATATTTCATCCCCGGCCCGAGCTGTGGAACCTGTTTCACCTGAAGTTATAGAGACCATTTGCAGTGCTAGGGCTCCCTCCACTAGAAGAAGTTTTGCCAATAAATGGGGTGTCTTTGAAAGGTGGTGCACCTCCAGTAATGCAGATCCAGTTAACTGCCAGATTGCTTCAGTTCTTGACTTCCTGCAGGAAAAATGATCAACAGACAAATGCCCCACCACTCTCAGGATTTATGTGGTTACTTTATCGGCTTGCTACGCCTTGATTGACGGGGTGCCACTTGGGAAGCATCTTCTGCTCGCCCACTTCTTTGTTCGTAGGGCCAGATGACTGAGGCCTGCCGATAGAACCAAGCTCCCTTCTTGGGACTTAGCTATAGTCCTTGAGGGTCTGGTTGAGACCCCCTTTACACCTCTAGAGTCAACGCCTGACAAGCTGTTTTTCATTATGGCTGTAACTTCTTTTAAAAGAATTGGGGATTTGCAGGATCTGTCTGTCTTGCCTTCCTGCTTAGACTTTGCCCCAGGAATGGTGAAAGCAATTTTATATCCTCATCCTGACTACTCGCTTCTTCCCGAGCCTTGGCGGCGGGGTGCCCTTCTGCAGCATATGTTTGTGATGCAGCAGGCTTGTCCTCACCGCACACATTCATAAGATTTTATAGTTTGGATGTTCATGCCACTCCGGGCTCACACGTCCTTGAGTCGACATCACAAGCTAATGTCTGAGACCTTTCGCGTTCTTGTGAGCACACACTACACAACCGTGAGGGGTCCAGACACCCCCAGTGTGGCGGAATGGGTATTATTGTCCCCATAGCTCTGAATCAAGCGCAGCATTAAATGTAGCTTTTGAAAGTGAACGTCTTGGGTTACTTGACTGTAACCCTGTTCCCTGAAAAAGCGGGAACGAGATGCTGTGCTTCATTGCCGCACTGAGGATGTCCCAGGACTGCTCTTCAGACATAAAATTATACCTGTCAATGCACCTGTGGCACATCTAATTATAGCCTCTGACAAGCGTGTATTCCGATGATGTCACTGTCCGAAGCTATACAAGTTCAAAGTCAATTCCATTGATGTGTTACACACATTTCACAGATGGTCACACAAAAAGTGCTCCCATAGTGCTGAATCAAGCGCAGAATCGTTTTTCCGCTTTTTCAGGGAAAAGGGTAACAGTCAAGTAACCCTAGATGTTTTGCTTTCATTCACTCTGAACCTTTTCCTCATCAACATCCTGAGATATCTACATGTGTGAAGCCTGAAAATCACACTCCATTGATTCTCATGGAGTTGTCTGTCAAAAGAAAGATGAAAAGGTAGAAGGAAGGACAGTGTAATGGAGGGACAACCAAATCCTCAAGCACAAATCTTTTGATCTAGTAGCTTGTTAGTGGTGAACAGAGGACTGATTTCTCGCACACGCTTTCTTCTCAATGGGTTTGTGTCTGTCTACTTTTCACACCTTACATATCAGTCTCTCACTCCTCTCTGGGAGTATTCATATAATCTCACAAGGTCACACTGTGAAATCCCCATAGACAGTGGCTTATTGTGCCCATTTATTTTTGTACCCATCATCTCTCTTACCTTTCCAAAAGGGCACTTTACACTCCTTTAGTACAGAATTCAGTGTTCTGTCATGTCTGCTAAATAAAAAACACACAGTCCAGATATCATTTTAACGGTTCTGTCGCTGACACAATACTCTAATAGGTCAGAGCCAGCAGGTATCCCAGAGCCCTCCTCCAAATATGAGAGATAATTGGGCAGCACAAACACTTGCAGAAGTTGCCATGGCAACGGAAAGGTTAGGGTTCAGACTGCAATATGCTTTGGGAGCCTGGAGGCTATTTTCATTCTCCATGAAAACTATTAAGCACAATGTAGGAGGCAGTCTCTCATCCCTCTAGCAGGTAATGAAAGGTAGCCTGCAGTGTGAAGACAGAGCATCTATACACACAGGGCTCTGTCTGCAGACAGTCTCTTTCTGTGCCCCTCAGTCTCCATAAAGACAGTCTTTATGAGTGTCCATTTTAGTGTAATGAGTATTTGGCTTGGTGAAACACCTGTGCCAGGACAAAACATATATATCTTGAACATGTCATAAGTGGAATTATCGATACAAAATATTTTGATTTTAAAATAGTCTCTGACTTTCTAGTCTCTAGATATGCAACCCAATCGCACTCCCAAGGCATCAAAAACTGAAGCAAGGTCCAGCACCTTTAACGTTACAATAGAGGCTAAAGGTACCTCTAAACATCACTATATTGAAAAACTAGGAACTCCATTGCTTTCAATGAGAAATTGTGTCAATAAAGAGACGTAATACAGAGAGATCATTATGATATATTTTGTGGTATGATTTAAACAGCCATACTAATTTTATTTACATTAAGTACTTAGAAATGTTTTAGCTTATAACATGAACCATAGCCATAAACCTAACCATTTATCAAAATAAAACATATTACAAATATAACAGCCAGATACAACTACAGTCACAGTTTATTCAAAAGGTACACATATTCCAAGTTGTCAGCAACACCATTTAATGGATCATTCACAAACTCTGCAGCACAAGTTATATGCCAATTGCGAATACTTAGGATTAGGAGTTTGTTCACCCAGCTATTTCGCTAAACTCCAATTTTTCCCTATAGGAATTTTCTTCTTTCCCCTTCCCCTTGTATGACTAACTATACTTACTTTCTGTACGTACTTCATACGCCCAAAATGTCGATTCAGCTTTTGTGTTCTACAGTCGCCATTCATTATGTTTACTGTGGCAAGCAGGACGAGGCTGAGGGCCGCGGGAGAACGGCGTGAGGCCGGTGGCGTGATTACTGAGACGCACCGGTCTCGTATCTCTCACGGAGGAGCGGGAATTTTCTTAGCAATATTAAAACTCACATCAACCGATCACTTGTTTAGCGTTCATGTAAACACTACATTCAGATTCACCAATCGGAATGAATTCAGTTAGATCAGGGGTGTCAAACTCATTTTCACTGAGGGCCACTTCAGCATTATGGCTGCCCTCAAAGGGCCGGTTGTAACTGTAAGACTTTTAAATTGTTAATATATTGTCTCTTTATTTGATATTACTTATTTAAGTTACAAATATTGTATATGCATTTGCAGGGGTGTTTCTAGGTTTTAAAAACATCAGGGGATGAGCCCGAAACATCAGGGGCTGGGTAATAATGATTTGATACAGAGAATAATGTATATTGAATGCAGGGGCAAACTGGCTCAAAAATTCAGCCTTGGCACTGTAGCCACACCAGCACACATTACCACACAGTCATGCGTATTCAAATGTGAGGTAGTTAGGGGGGTTCGGGGACATGCTCCCCCGATAAAATTTGGATTTCTCGGACCTACATATGTGCATTTTAAGGTGTTTAAAGGCCAAAAAATTGGGATAACAATAGCTTTAAAAGCATGTCAGTGGACAGTAGCATAAATTATTTGTCAAGATAACAGATTCTTAAAAATGAGAATGAGGATAAATGTTGCAATGAATGATCCACACTGCAAAATGGAAATGCAGAATGTTTCTGCTTATTGTTGACAATACACAATCACATATTCCAAACAGGAATGGCCTTAAATGAGAAATATTTCAAGGATTATTTTGCATAGATGTTACATTTCAATCAGACACCAGTGCAATCTTTTTGTGTCCAGAGGCAAATGAGCAATTTATATTAGCATTAAAGATTGGTTTCAGCAACTTGTTTCTTTCCTGAGTTAATCAATGTTTTTGGACCTAATCAGTTTAAAGTTCAATTGTTCGATCATAAAGACAGTCACTTGTTGCCACCTACTGGCTTAATGATGCAAGTGGCGCAAACACAGACAAGCGGAGTGATACAAATGGTGAAAAGGCAAATACTGGTACCTATATTAAAATAATATAAAATATCAATATATTATTCTTCAATCAGTTCTATGCAGCAGAATCAGATTTAACAGATTTATTTTTTGACCAATTGTCAAAATAAAGTATAGTCCTACAAAGCTATTTTTATCAGAGCATGAGCAGAGCAGGGAGAGGACCAGTGACCGAGAGGATCGCGATTCGTGTAATTTTACCAGTGTTGCCCAGCACGGCTATACACACCATGTTACAGCACAGTAGTGCTATTGCAAAAAGAAACAAGTCCAGAGAAATTTCATGTTGGCACGTTTTTTTTAGCGGACTTTGCCTTTCCGGTGAGCATGAGCAGAGCTGGCAAGACACACACACACACACACACACGGAGGTTGCTTGCGGAACATTGAGCAGACCGCGTTGTGAACACGGAGCGGAGAGCACAGCTCGCACACACAGCGCTTCGAAGTTATGCATCTTCGGAAGCAGACTCGCACGCAAAGTCATAAAACACGCTGAGCCAGAGTCAAACCATCGCCAAACACGGAGGGGTGCGGCGGCTTTTTAGTATCTTTCGGCCAAAAACCGAAAATGTTATTTTCGGCCGAAAATTTTTGGCAGCCTAAATTTCGTTGCATCCCTAATTTTAAGACACTCATATGCTCTCGCGGGCCATATAAAATAATGTGGCGGGCCGGAATAGACCCGCGGGCCTTGAGTTTGACACATGTGAGTTAGATTGAAACAAAAGGTGTGCATGTAAACAATGAATGGCGACTGCAGAAAGCAAAAGCCGAATCCCGGACATTTTGGACGATCTCGACAGCCGGACATGTCCGGGAAAAAGAGGATGGTAACCCCTACTACTCAGATTTCTCCGCAGAACAAGAGCCTGCTAGCTTAGCTTCCAAAGAAAGATGGCTGATACTATGTGTACATTCTGTGAGTGAGATCCAACCCTCTATGGGCGGGTTGAAAACATGTGGGACAGCTGCTCCTACTGGCTGTAGTCTTTAGCCTCTGGCCAAAAAATCCTCCGATGACGCAAAATGACGCTTTTTGCGTCATCGGAGGATTTTTTCCAGACAAAAAAATACATAAATCTCTCATCTCAGGGGGATATGAGGGTAGAAAGCATGGTAATTCGAAAATACTGCAGGTTTTCTACTAATACAAAGCTTAATGCTAAATCCTGAAGTATCCCTTTAATCGTCGTTCCCCCGAATCCATGGCCAACATCGAAAGGCCGACACATTAAAGTAAAAAAACTTGAATGGACCAGCGACCAGCATACTAGAGGCATGGCAAGAGCGCACATGTGTTTTTTCTAGAATACTCTGTTCTCCTGTTATTTCAGTGTTGTATTTTAGTCAAGGTAAGCCTATCTTCGATTCTCTTCTTATTTTCTATTTTTAACTTCACATAATTCTGTATTTTAGTTAGACGCGTTGCCACATTAAACTACAGCCGCGAGTGAAAATTAAAATTATTATAGCACTCTAATTTGCACGTAAGCCTTTGCTCCTAGCACTTTCGATTTGGCACATTTTCGCGTTATTCACTTAATTGCCCGACCGAAACAGCTGTACTCACTCAAGCGGTGATAGCATTATCTGTATATCTGTGTAATTTGCGCGCTGTCGCGGAAGCGTCAGCGGAAGCGTTCAGCCTCCTCGTGTGAAGACCGACTCGGGTAAAGACCAGCGACTCTACCTGCGCGACTCCACCGAGCAAGGACACCAGAAAGGCACTTAAGTATCTCCTCTTCACTTTTTTCTTCCCTCTACTGATCTTATTACTCACCTTAATCAACATGTGCTTTCAAAACATTCCTGTTATCTCTCGGCAACGCCCTTTCATCACGCGCAAAAGGCAGCGCAATACTGCCAATCTGCGTCCCATTCTCTCATCCTCACATACTCCTCTCTCTCTTTCCGTGGGTCTATGGAATTGTCAGTCAGCAGTCAATAAAGCTGACTTCATTCCAGCCTGTGCATCTCATTCTACTCTTAGTATCTTGGGCCTGACTGAGACCTGGATTCGTCCAGAAGACTCAGCAACCCCCGCTGCTCTCTCTAGCAATTTCTCCTTCTCTCACTCCCCTCGCCAGTCTGGGAGAGGTGGGGGTACAGGGCTTCTCGTTTCTAACAATTGCAAATACTCCGCGCTCTCTTCTCTATGCAACAACAACTCATTTGAATATCATGCTATTACACTTACAACTCCCATTAAGATCCATATTGTAGTCATTTATCGCCCCCCAGGTCAGCTGGGTAACTTTGTAGATGAGCTGGATGTGCTGCTGTCCACTTTCCCTGAGGACGGCACCCCACTTCAAGTCTTCGGTGACTTCAACATTCATCTCGAAAAGCCACATGCAACAGACTTCACCTCTCTCCTAGCCTCTTTCGATCTCAAACGACTCATCACCACAGGTACTCACAAATCAGGCAACCAACTGGACCTGGTTTACACAAGCAACTGCACCACAGACAACATTTTGGTGAGACCACTCCATGTTTCAGATCATTTCCTCATTACTTTCAGTCTACAACTCTCTACCCCTGCACCACCACCCCCACCACCAGTCACTTTCAGACGAAACCTGTGCTCACTTTCCCCCTCCCATCTTTCCTCTGCCGTGTCATCCTCTCTTCCCCCACCCTCACAATTCTCATCTCTGGATGTGAATACCGCAATGGACACCTTATGCTCCACTCTAACCTCTTCTCTAGACATTATCTGCCCTCTCTCCTCCAGGCCAGCACGCGCTACTCCCTCTAACCCCTGGTTATCTGAGATTCTTCGGGAACACCGGATCGATCTCAGGGCAGCGGAGAGGAAATGGCACAAATCAAAAGACGCATCTGACCTGAGTATGTATCAATCTCTCCTCTCTTCCTTTTCTGTTGATGTTCATGCTGCAAAATCGTCATACTTCCACAACAAGATCAACAGCTCCTCCAACACACGATTACTCTTCAAGACATTCAACTCTCTCCTCTGTCCACCTCCACCACCACCCGCCTCCTCCTTAACTGCTGACGATTTTGCGAACTTCTTCACCAACAAAACAACAGCTATCAGCAGTCAGTTCTCAGCTCCACACACACAGGAACCCAGACCGACCCCTTCCACAGCCAATATCCCTCTGTCCTCCTTTTCTTCGCTAACCGAGGAAGAAGTATCTTCTCCTCTCCAGTCACCCTACCACCTGCCCTCTTGACCCCATCCCCTCACACCTTCTACAAGCCATCTCTCCCACACTTCTACCATCACTCACACACATCATCAACTCATCCCTCCATACTGGCACTTTCCCTACAGCATTCAAGCAGGCTCGGGTTACTCCACTGCTCAAAAAACCAACGCTAAACACATCATTTGTAGAGAATTACAGACCTATCTCTCTCTTACCATTCATTGCGAAGACACTTGAAAAAGCTGTTTTCAACCAAGTAACATCCTTCTTGTCTCAAAACAACCAGCTGGATGTCAACCAATCTGGCTTCAAGAAAGGGCATTCAACTGAGACTGCACTACTGTCAGTCACAGAAGCCCTACGGATCGCAAAAGCTGCTTCCAAATCTTCAGTCCTCATTCTCCTGGATCTGTCTGCTGCCTTCGACACTGCGAATCATCAGATCCTTCTGTCCACCCTCTCATCACTGGGCATCACAGGAACTTCACTCCACTGGTTTGAGTCCTATCTCACAGGTAGGTCCTTCAAGGTCACATGGAGAGGCGAGGTATCCAGAGCACATCAGCTGACCACAGGGGTTCCCCAGGGTTCAGTTCTTGGTCCCCTCCTCTTCTCCATCTACACCACATCACTGGGACACATCATACAGGCACACGGTTTTTCCTACCACTGCTATGCTGATGACACGCAGCTCTTCCTCTCATTTCAACCAGATGATCCCACAGTAGCTGCACGGGTCTCAAGCTGTCTGGCGGACATCTCCACATGGATGAAGGAACATCACCTGCAGCTCAACCTGGCAAAGACTGAGCTTCTCGTCCTCCCTGCCAATCCGTCTCTACAGCACGACTTCACCATCCAGCTAGAGTCATCATTAATCACCCCATCAAGGTCGGTCAGAAATCTTGGAGTAACATTTGATGACCAGCTGACCTTCACAGATCACATTTCAAAGACAGCTCGATCATGCAGGTTTGCACTACACAACATCAGGAAGATCAGGCCCTTCCTAACTGAGCATGCAACACAACTTCTCGTCCAGGCCCTGGTCATCTCTAGGCTTGACTACTGCAATGCTCTTCTGGCTGGACTTCCAGCATGTGCAACCAAACCCCTACAAATGATCCAGAATGCTGCAGCTCGTCTTGTCTTCAACGAGCCCAAGAGGGCCCACGTCACTCCTCTGTTCATCTCTCTACACTGGCTACCTCTCGCTGCTCGCATCAAGTTCAAGGCATTGACGCTTGCTTACAGATCTATCACAGGCTCAGCTCCCTCCTACTTTCACTCACTCCTACGAGTCTACATCCCTACCAGACACCTACGATCGGTCAACGAGCGACGTCTCGTGGTTCCATCACAGAAAGCCACAAAATCACTTTCCAGAACATTCTCATTCACAGTTCCATGCTGGTGGAACGCTCTCCCCACCCTCATCCGGAATGCAGAATCCCTGACAACATTCAAAAGACAGCTGAAAACCCATCTCTTCCGTGAGCACTTAACCTTATAAAAAAAAAAATAAAAAAAATAAAAAAAAAACACTTCCTTTCCCTTGAAACATCACTTATCAGGCTTATGCTACTCTGAATAATACCTGAACTTCGTATTTTGAGCACTTCTTGCGTTGTTGTTGTTTTTGCCTCTTCATGATGACTCGCTTAATTTAGTCCTAATTTGTAAGTCGCTTTGGATAAAAGCGTCTGCTAAATGACTAAATGTAAATGTAATCACTGTCTTGTTGGCTAAAACATAGCACCATTTTGAAACAAATCAGCAACTCCTAGCAGCTGTAAGCTAGGCTTAAAATATATTTTTTTACACAGCGGGGTTAGTTGTAGCACAGTGTTACAACTAAGCCTACTAGCTTTCCTGTAGCTCAAACAGTAGAGCATTGGCGTCGGTTCGATTCCCAGGGAAAGCAATAATTGATAAGAATGTAAATGTGTGCCTTGGAATGCAATGTAAGTCGCTTTGGATATAAGCGTCTGCTAAATTACTAAATGTAAATGTAAATGTGAATGAATTTGTAGTTTGCACCACGAGCGAAAGGAGAACGTGGATTGTGTATTTTTGTGAGTACATGGTGAACAGTTTAATTCGATAAGCCGCTGCGCTAATGTATCTTGGAAACGGAACGCTGAGAGACAATGTGTATGCAACGGAATATTGTTGAATCATTGCACAAACATGATTTGATGAAATTAAGTTTATGCTTGATAGATAATGGATGATTTTGCTGAAAAAGCGACTATGGAAGAGAAAGAATTGTTTAAGTTGCTCGTGTCTCGCAGAGGAAAGCTTGGAGTTTTGACGAGAAAACGAAACGAAATAAATTGCCGCGATTGAAGCTGGCGAAAATAAAGAAACTGTTGCTAAACATGTGGAAACCTTTAACACCGTGTTGGCGGATTTTATGGAATTGCAAGTGTCTGTGCAAAGTTTGTTGAATGATGATGAAAGGGAGGCTGACCACGTAGACTAGTATGAGCCGGAATTAATTCTCTTCAGGGAATTTCTGAATGGGATTGAAACATGGATGGCTGAAGATCCAGAAAGTACAATTGAGGATGTCTTGGAAGGTGCTGTTGGGCCTAATGAAAGTGTATCTCAGGCCACTGATAAATCCTCTAGAGGATTTCCTCTAAATCCTCCAAAAATCATCTAGGGGCGGTTTCCCAGACAGAGCTTAAAATAAATGAGGACTAGGCTAATTCTACTTAAATTAATACGGACTTAAAAAATGGCTTTCCGAGACATTGCTTTATTTGAGATTAAGTAGTACCCGACTAGGGAGTTGCAGACTAAGGTTAATAAAGACTAACTAGCTACTTTCTGTGAAGCCCGATTAGAGTAATGTTGTGCACTTGGTGCAGACCTGAGGTTGCTTCAAAAACCAGGGCTGGACCCTTAAGAAACATTAGGCTTGTTTGAGATGCGCCTTGCCTCGCCTGAAATGTATGCGAGAGTAGGCGGCTGCAGTGAGAGGAGGAGTGAAAAAAGCGCAGGCAAGCCGGACAGTTCTCTCTTCTCGTAGTGGATCTGACACCTGTGAGATCAAAGATGGATATCGCGGGATTCACGATCGTCCACATGTGTTGCTAATAAACTGGATGTTATTCAAGTTCTGTTGCTTTTATATGAAAATAAATAAATTGAACAAGACACCCAAAGTACTTCTTATTTAATTCCATTCCAAATACATGTTTATCAATCATTTTTTCTTTAATACAGACACATGTGTTTTTTTTTGTTTTGTTTTTTTTTATAAAAATTAAATTGCATAACCCAAAGAGATCGCACTGTCAGATAGTTTGGGAATATTCACACATAACATATACACATAAAACATGATATCAGAGTTTTAAAATCAAACATTTTAAAAGAGAACAATACATCACGGTTGTTTAAACCAATGAGCTTTAAGCTGTGTCGTCAGCAAGTCGTTTCCCATCGTGCTTTTGATCAGCGCAGTCGGTGCAGAGCAACTGCGCTCGACTGCAGAATCCGACACGTGCGCCTTGCGCTCGCGAGAGATTTTTGACATACGTCAGCATGACATCAGAGCAAGGCGGACCGCACTCGGACACATTTCTAACCGGCATGCATCTCGCGCTGATCACCGGTGATCGGTTCTGCGCAGATTTTGCTCATCTCAAACAAGCCTATTAACATTGTGTGGAACTGGAGTAAATCACCAAACCAAACAATGGACAAAGTTAAAAGACAACGTTCAAGGACCCTTTTGAAGCAAATTGTGTCAAACCACCCAATTATTGAGAACAAACAGCATGATTCAGCAACAGAACACAAGAAAAAGAATGCTTGGACTTAAATTTGCAATGAATTTAACTCGAATGAAAAAGTAAGCAACAGGACACTTCAACAACTTAAGGTAAGCTACTGTATTACTGTTGGTCTACTTTTACATGTCAGTCACTTTGAAATGTTGCTTCATTTTGATCCAAGTATATTACAAACAGCATCATACAGAATTTTACTTTTTTATATTGTCTCATCTTTCTAAGATCCTGTGGAAAACTGAAGACAAATGCTGTTGCACGTAGGGAGCATTTCAAGACTGGTGGTGGACCCTCAGAAAGACCGGAGGCCGATGACCTAGGAGACTTGTTGACTTCGATCATTGATAGCCAGCAGCCCCTGGAAGGTATCCCTGATGATGATCATTTGGACAGTTCAGATGGGGCTCCATTCCAATCCTCATTTGGTAGGCCACATTAATTCAATATGTGCCATCCTTAAACTGCAGGGAATATGTATTGTTGTCAGTCATTTCTTGCAGGCCTATAACCAGGGACCTGTTTCAGAAAGGAGGTTCAACCAACTCTGAGTTAAAACTTGAACTCTGAGTTGACTTACCCTGAGATGGGAAACTCTGAGTTTTCGGTTACAGAACAGCTGAAATGAGTTAGTTCAATCAACTCTGAGTTGACCTACTCTGAGTTAAGCGCGTGCACCACAACTATAAAAAGCCATTATCAATGGAGCACAGATATTATGAGTCACCATGGCAACAGCGCCAGACAAAAAGAGGTCTTCATATTTCTCACCAGTACGAACATTATTACTGTAATTTTACAGTATTAGAACATTAATACTGTAATTTAATTAAAGGGATTACTCTTAATTCTTCTGTAATTTAAAGTAAAATCTGATGTAATTATATTAGACTATAGAACAATTCTGTATATTTAACATACATTTTTAAAAGGTATATTTTTAATGTAACATTCTCCCTCTACACACTTTGGTCAATTCAAGAATAATTCATGCAATTGTATATTGTTTATTTGAAAGCATTAAAAGTGCAGTTTCTTGTCTCTCTTTGTATTGTTCAAATGGTTGAGGTTGATATGGGATTTAATAATAAGTAGACCAATACTTTCTAAAGATGGTCATTATTGCATTAATCTATTATTGCATTATTGCATTAATTGCATTAATCATTTGTAGTTAGTAATACAAGTAACTTACACAACTGTTATAATATCAGAGGTGAAACTGGAAGAACCCAGAGTTTCCCTCATTTCAGGGTTAACATACTCAGAGTTTTCACTTAACCTCCTTTCTGAAACAGGCCCCAGAAATATTTCATGAACTGAACTTTTGAATACATGTTGTTCACTAATGCTGCAATATAATACTTTTCAGATGATCACCAGAGCTTGGAGGTCCTGAGACAGGATCGAAGTCAGCCCACTACAGCTGCAGCAGCCTGGAGGGAAGATGGTGTCATTAATTCTGGCCAGATGAGAAGGACCAAGAGGCTGACCATGCACGAGAAACTAGCCATGGAATTCCATGAGCACAAATTAAAGAATTTAAAAGATGAACATGAAATGAAGATGAAAATACTTCCTGTTGAGTTAGCCATGAAGGAGGAAGAGAAAAACATGAAGCAGCAGCAGTACCAATGTTCTACTGAAACCAGCACCAGTTCAGGGTCCCGATATCTCAATTTGTGAAATAAAACTTTTGTTCATCATCAATCTGTGGCAACTGTTGTCTTCAATCATCTGAGGCAACTTTATTGTGAGAAGTGCCGCAAAGCAAAAGCATCTCTGCACGCCAGTCCATACCTGTCATTGTCTGGCTCAACCATGGGAAGATCTGGTTCATCCCCATGTTCCATTTGAGGATCTGGGCAGCCATGCTGTTTGAGGTAATTGTGAAGCACTTCTGTTGCAATTATGACAATACAGCATCTTCTTGGTTCAAAGCACAATGTGTTTCTGAGACACTGGAAACGACTCTTCCATACACCAAACATGCGCTCCACTGTACCTCTGGTACGGATATGAGCTTGGTTGTACCGCTGCTTCTCAGGTGTGACTGCATGAAGGTAAGGGGTGAACAAGAAGTTGGTCTGTGCATACCCACTGTCACCAAGTATGATTCCACTATGTTGACCACCTTCAAACTGAGCGTACAGACAGGAGTTCTGGAAAATTCTTGAGTCATGAGTTGCACCTTTCCAACGTGCAACAATGTTGGAGAACTGCATAGTGGGAGTGCACACACTTTGTACATTTATTGAGAACCAGTTTTTACGATTTCTGTACTCCTCAGAATCTGCAGTAGAGGGACACTTTATTGGAATATGACATCCATCAATACAGCCAATGACTCCAGGGAAGTTTCCATATTCAAAGAACTCCACCTTGTAGTTGGCTTGGCCAGCAGCATCAGGAAACTTGATGTAGTCGTCCTTCAGTTCACATATAGCTTTGCACACTTTGTGGACTATTTTGCACACAGTTGGTTCACTTACGCCACACAAATCGCCTGTTTCACGATGGAAGTTTCCACATGCCAAAAACCTTAAGGTGATCAGTACTTGTAGCGAAGGAGGGAAAGGCATTCCCCTAAAAGAATCAGATGAAAGCCTTGTCTCAAGCAGACTAATTATGTCTGCTGCAGTTGCTTTGTACATGCAACAATGGTCAAGGAAGTTGATGTCATCAAAATCATTCAGTGGGTTGCTCCTGTCCATAACCACCCTTCTGTCTGGTCTAAATGGAGCTCTTTCATCATCATTAAAATAGTCCAGGTAATCCATTTTCTTCTATTGCTAAGGTCAATCTGGAGGCCAAAATCAATTAATCTGAAATTAAACCTGCCTCTGGTCAGGTTTAGTTTAAGCCTTACTAAGTTCTAATGAGACTTCTGGAAATCAGACTTTGGAATTCAGGACTAGGGAAAGTCTGAGAGTATTTTAAACCATGTCTGAGAAATTCAATTTCAGTTAGTCCAGCTTAAATCTCCAATTTAGTCTATGATTAGTCTTAATCAGTGGAAACCGCCCCATAGAGTTTCTTCTAAAAGCAAAACGAGTGCCTCTGCTGCTTTTCTGCAAGCTGAAGCGGAACATGCTGCACTAAAAGCTAAAGCCAAACTTTGGAGCAAAAGCATATTTTAGATTTGGAGGAGGCTAAATTAAAAGCAAAAAAGGAAAAGCTTGCTTTGGAATCTGAAATGGCTACAGCAGATGCAAAGGTAAATATTTTCATAAAATCCGAATCACTCCTTGAAAAAATTAGCTTGAAAAGTCCAAAGTCTGACACAAGTAGTACTTATCCATCAACTGGATATATTGTACCTGCAAGAACACAGAAGGTTCAAACAAGTCAAGATAAAAAAGCAAAAAGGGGTACATCTACTCCAACTATTAAGAAACATCAAAAACATGAAAAAATTCAGAAACATAAAAGGGACTTGTCTACTTTAAACAATGCAGCTCTTGCAGATGTTTTGAAGAAGCAAAATGAATTAACTTCTTTGTTGATAAAGCAACAGCAATCATCCCTTCTTCCAACGAGGGAAATTCCTGTGTTCGGAGGAGATCCTCTGCAGTTCAGATCCTTCATTAAAGCATTCGAACAGGGTATTGAAAAACAAGTATGCAAGACGGACTCTATTATTTAGAACAATTTACAGTTGGACAACCCAAAAATGTTGTTCGCAGTTACATGCACATGGATCCTTTAAGAGGATACAAGGAAGCAAAGCAGCAACTTGAATGGAATTTTGGTAACAGTATTAAGATCACATTTTATGACCCTTTAGGGTTTCTTTCACCAATCATTCTTTTTTCTAAGCAAATTCTGCAGAATCTGTGTAGGATCAAACTTCCTTGGGATGAAAAGGTCCCTTTGAATATTGCTCTAAGGTGGCAAAGATGGCTTGATGAGTTGATTCCTTTAAACACCTTTAGCGTGAACAGATGCTTCACATGCAAAGATTTCGGGAGCATAGCATCTGCGCAGTTGCACAGTTTTTCAGATGCAAGTGAAGATGGGTACGGAGCTGTGTCATATCTAAGGCTTCTAAATGTTAAAGGAGAAGTTAATGTAGCGTTTGCCATAGGAAAGGCCAAAGTAGCGCCGCTTAAACAAACAACAATACCAAGAATGGAATTGGCAGCAGCCGTCCTAGCCGTACGCTTAGACAGAATGTTGAAAGCAGAGTTGTAGTTTCAGTTTCATCTGGATGAATCTTTCTTTTGGTCAGACAGTACTACTGTACTGAAATACATAGCTAAAACAACGAAAAGATTCAAAACTTACGTAGCAAACAGAATCTCCATTATTCACACCCATTCAAATACCTCACAGTGGAAATATATCTGCTCTAAAGTAAATCCTGCAGATGCAGCTTCAAGAGGGATGAAAACTGAAGAATTCCTTCGATCTCAATTTGGGATCAACGGACCTGACTTCCTCTTAAAGTCACCATCGCAATGTCCTGAAGCAAAGGAAGAGTTGAGCTTAATTTTGGATAAAGATCCAGAAGTGAAAGAAAAGATCTGTGCTTGTATTACTGTGACTGATCAAAATTAAACTCCAAGTCAGCTCTTGAATTACTTCTCGGACTGGACTCATCTGAAAAGAGCGGTAGGCCTAGCATGGATTCACAAGTTTCGGATTCCAACTGTAACTGTTGTTCATTGAGAACAGAATGAGACGCTGCATTGAAGATGACACTATGGGGAACACCTCTGCGTGTAAGAGTCTGAAGCACATGTTAAACTAGACCAATCCTGATTGGTGATATGTTGTGACGTAGCTAGCATGTGATGGTGTACACAGAAGCTTACAAAGGCACACTGGAACACAACAGCATTAGCTTCTGATAGGCTGAAGCAAGTTGCTCTCAGGCATTTAGGAGGTGTGGCAAAGTGACGCAGCGTCTCGTTACCTTCTCAGGGAACAAGGGTTACAGTCGTAACCTGAGACGTAACTCGAAAGACGACACGATGGGAACAAATACTCACTGCATCATGCTGACTAATGCCTGCCCTAGTGTGAAGCTGTCCAGGCACAACTCAGGACAAGAGTCCTTGAGATCTAGGTGTGGATGGAAGATTGTACAATCTTATGAAAGTGTGCAGGGAGGACCAGCCTGCCACATCACAAACTTCCTAAGGGTCCAGAGGGTGTAGACAACGCTGGAACCCCGGAAGTCCATGGTGGAAGCTGGGCGTCGACCACTGAAGGCTGACCTGGAGGGATGAGCAAAAGCGATGGCGACGGGCTGACAGTCCGAGGTGGAGACATGGGCCTGGAGGCCCGAGGTGCAGCTGAGGAGTCAACCTCATGCCGCGCTGGTGGAGGGGAAGCCTGAAGCGATGTAGATGAGCTGCATGGAGCTAGCAGCGGGGGCAGAGCCAAGGATCTTGACTACACTAGTGGTACTGATGGATCCAGGGGACTGGCTGTAACCAATGGTGGAGATGGGACCAGGAAGAGAGGCAGAGACATAGGCAGAAGAAGATCTGTGGACGGGACCTGAGAATCCAAATATCTGGACAGAACCGGCAGAGAAGACGAGGATTTGAGGGTAGGGACTTGGGGGGGAACTGGATCCGTGGACCACAGATCTATCAGGTCTAGGTCTGCTCCTGGCTCTGGGATGGACTGGTCAGCGCGCATAGTCTCTGGGGCTTTGTTGGTACCCAGTTCTGGTTCCGGGATTACCTTGGTGGTTTCCTCGGGCATGCAGGCTGTGAGGGAGAGGCCTCCATGTCGGAGCATCCAGCTCAAATAACCCAACACATTCCGGTTCTAGGAGAGGAGGAGGAGATGCAGTGCTGGTGAGTCCATGTTTTTTTTTTTTTACTCGTTTTTGAGTGGTCGGTTATTCTGTCACACGTCTGTGGCTGTAGAATGTGCACGACGATGAAGATGATTTGAAATGCAGTCTTTCATGAAGTAGGAAACTCAGGGGAATCACAAACATGTTCAACAGAAACAATAACCAACAAGGACTGAACAGAACAGGGAATATAAATTCATAAAGTAAATAAGGACACTAAACAGGAACAGCTGGACGAAGCTTAACTAATAAGAAACCATACAAACATGACAGAAACTGAACTAAACTTACATGTGACTCCGGAGCAGGTTATGTTCAGAGAATAAGTTTCTATAACCACTTACATTCCCTGAAAGTTACCTCCATTTTTGGAACCTAAAGTTGAGGTTATCCGCTTACTTACCCTTAAACATACCCGGGTTTGTCACATTACCTGCTTTCTAGAATACCCCTCTGTTATTAAGATGTTTATTGGTCAATCGGATTACAGGTGGACAGAGCTGAAAACAGGTGTGAACTAGGTCTAAAACGTTTTGAGCTTTTTCACTTTCAACCACTTCCTGAGGTACTCGAAAACACATTTGACCATATGGCTCTTGTAGTGTAGACGCTCATATGGTTGAATTCATTCGAACAGCCGCATAAGACATACTACTCTCCACCTACTGACCTGATGCATAAACATTATGAGAAGCGCGCTAACCAGATTGTTGGATTGTTTGGATAAAAAAATAAATAAAAAAACTACTAAGCACAATGTTCTCTCACCATTCCTGATTTCTAGCACACATCAGATTGAAATATCTAAAACAGCACATTCATTTCATAAATCAGGACAGGAGTGGTTGAAAAGGGTACAAAAGAGATGGAATAAAACAACAGAAAACACATTTAGGGTACTCCCTCATCTACGTGTGATCCGATCAACCAAAACATCTTTATACCAGGTGTAAACAGGGCCTTGGTCAGCTTGCTCATATAGAGACCAATTTATTTTATAAAGTTCGTTTTGAGGAAAATTGGGTTGTAGCTCGCTGACTACGTTACTATGATTGGAAGTTATGTCATTTGTGTTTTAACAATGTTTAGCTCACAAGTTATTGATCCGGGAAGTTCGAATCTGTGAATATATTGCCAACTTTGCTGAACTCCTTGAACTAAACACTGACCGTATTTCTTTATATTTGAGTTCAAACTCTATGAACCGCTCCATTGTTAACGTATGGAGCTGTCTGAAAAACTGCCAGCGGGACATTAAACAGGAAGTGTTTGTCCGAGCTCACAACATGTTTTGCGAGAGAACACAAATATCTTTGCGAGGGATTGCAAAGTTTCTTGGGGGAATGCAAAAGTTTTGCGAGAGAACGCAAAAAAATTTAAAAATATATTTTCTCCCATCCCAAATTTTTTCCACCACCATGTCCCAAATTCTATCTTTAAAGACCTTTAGCTTTGTTGAAATTTGACACATTTAAATGAAACTGAAATACATGGAGACATTCTGGTGACTTGTTAATAAACTCAGTTTAGTTACTTGGACATGGTCATTGGGTTGATCGTATACAGTTAAATGAGATCCGATCTGTTGTCTCAGGTCTGATCCATAAGCTTTTTTTTTTTTTTTTTTGTGAGGAAATCTGTAACATAATGTAATTCTCACAATATCAACATTAAAGAGTCCCTCGTATCTGACAGCAACCAGTTTACTATGACGATGAAAAGCATTGCATCTCATCCTCACTCATGTGCACCCTTCAAAGCCTCCGCTTTTGTGCCAGCCGACCATGTTGATGAAGAATGTTGCCTCCTATTCTTGCTCACCCCTGCAGCTATTTCTACCTCCCTCTCCCACCTCTTTTTGTGGCCAGTCCTTCCTCTTTCCCTCAGACAGCAGCTTATCTGCATTAAAGAAGCTGTCACTGACACCCCAGCAGTGGAATACTGGAAACAAGTCTGGCACTTGGTGTCGGTTCTGTGTGAGTGAAACTGCAGTAGATAACATGAAACCTCGTGAGCCATAAAGAGTCAGAGAATGCTGGTCTTATCTAGAGAAACACACCGAGAGATGCTTAATCCATTACGACTGCAATCATGCCACCAGTGAGAAACACATACCCCCACACATAGACCTGATAACAAACCCATACATCAACCAGTTTAATTCTCCATCTATCAGAATGCCTTTAAAATGTAAATGCGTGTCATCAAGTGTGCAAACAATCTTGCTCGTCTTTCTCAAATTGTACAATAAAGGAAGAATTCACCCAAAAAGTAATATTATTTAATGAAAATAATGATTTTCTATAGCGCTGTCACCTTAGAGTAAGCAGGTCTTTGGTCAAGTCCAGTTTGAGCCAGGAAGACTTTCTGTGTGGAGTTTGCATGTTGGCATGGGTTTTCTCCCAGTGCACATGCAGCATGGGTAAATTAGAGGCACTAAGTTGCCTGTATAAGTCAAAGTGTGAATATGTGAGAGATTGTTAGCCCTGTGATGGACTGGCCATCTGTTCGGGTGTTTTTCTGCCTATGGCCTGAGATACTGGGATAGCCACTCTTCCTCATAAACACAGTGAACAGCGATTATAATGGGTTTTTTTTTTCTATATTGTGTAAACGTATATAGTTACCTCATGTAAACGCAATACTTGGATCAAACTAATGCGATTAAACTCATAGGGCCCTATCTGGCACCCAGCGCAATTGACTTTGTACACCGACGCATGTATCATTCCTATTTTGCACCCGCGCACAGAGGACTTTTCCCTCCACAGATGCACGTCGGTAAGTTAGGAAATGAACTTGCGCTCCCGGGGGCGGTTCAGCGCAAAGAGGAGGCGTGTTCCGGCGCAAACGTTCCCTGGTGCTATTTTGCAGGTTTAGAAAACAATTCCGCCACTGACCAGGAATGTTGCGCATGTTATTCATATGCTATTTTAAGGGCGCATGCTTGGCCATAATCAATGTAGCGTGTGCACTTTGCTTATCTCATCTACACACAGACACAGCAGTTCTCATTTTTAGAAAACCATACATTATTACAAGGAAAAATATTAACACACGAGGGAAATCATTGTTGTGTCCATGAAGATGTGAAAAAATAGGCATAAATCTAGCTTACACATTTACCCAAATTATTATACGTCTGTTTAACCGAAGCTAATTTGGGTGGGTTTCTCCCATCCCCAATGTAACTTCTCTGTCTTTTAAGGCCCTGACGAGAATGTCGGTCTTCTTGGCTGTGAACCGCTCCTGGCGCACGCCTGGCAAATCCGCCGTTATAATAGCGATCCGCCATGGAACAAGTGCGCCCTGCTCTTAAAGAGAATGTAAGATGTCACTCTGATTGGTTTATTTCACGTTACGCCCAAACCACACCTATGAATAATGAAGCTACTTCAGACCAACCCATTTTAGATTTGCGTCGGACGCAAGAGTAATTTATCCCACCGGTATAATAGCAACAGCGCCCAAGACCCGCCCACAAAGTTACTTGCGTTTCGTGCTTGATTTCAGATCGTTAAAATAGGGCCCATAATCGTAGTAACCATATGTGCATTAAACTATGTGGCACACGCTGATTTTAATCGCAATAAACAGCCATGTAAACACATTAAACGCATCATTGCCGCTCTGACCAAATTGCGCATGTGCTCGGTTCTACACGTTGTTCACTTCATGAATGGACATAATTGCGCGAAGAACGCAACGGCAGCATAGGCAAACCCTGCATTGTGATGTTCATCATGGCGTCGAATAACATCCAGTACGTCCATAAAAATTTAATTTGAATTCAATGCGAGTAGATTGAAACAATGGCTGGTAACATGCATACTGTATCCCTAGAGTGTGGTATAACCATACTTATTAGCGAATAATCAGAGTAATAAAAATTGCATGTAAACTGAAGTGAAGAGTTCTACTCATGTCATGTAAATGTCTTACTGTGATTAAGTCCTTACTCTGATTATTAGAAATAATCGCATTATTGGTGCACATGTAAACACAGTCATATAATGAGCATGGCTAGCTGGAATTTAAGTTGTTATTTGCTGATATTCTTCCCCTCTGCTGCAGTTCTCAAATCAAATATGGTGCCTTTCAACCAGGTTTTGAAATTAACTTTTTCTTTTACCAGCCATTTTGGCTACATGATGATGCAGCAATGGCATCAGTGTATTGACTGCAAATGCTTCTCTTTGAAAGCAATGGGTTTACCGGCAGTGAGGCAATAAAGGGCCCTTTTGGGGTATGTATAGTGACTCACAAAAGTCCTGGATATGTGGCATTTATTGGATGCAGGGAGTGAGAATGGTTTGAAACGGGTTGAGCTCTCAATTTCCCCCGTGTCCTCTCCCTGCTGGTTGGAGTTTGTTTCGGGACTGACTAACCACCTGTGCTTGGTGTACAGTATGTTTATAAAATAGTTCTGTTCACCTCTCCTTCTGCTTTGGGTCCACTCTCACAGAACCTGACAGACAGAGCGTTGAACACGCTCAGTTTGATACCTGATGTGAATTGGATTTCAAACCACATATGAATGTAGCTCAAAATTTTGTAAACATTGCATTTCATGTGATTTTTTTGTTGTTGTTGCTGTTCACAAATGCTAAATGTGATCGCATTGCAAATGGATATGCTCAAAAATCTGATTTGGACTGACAGTATGAACGAGTGCACTTTAATTCTCCAAAAGGTATAAAAAAAAAAAATATATATATAATTAAAAAAACATTCTTGAGATAAAATAGTGTAGAACTATTTAGTTTGTGTCAGAAAAATACAGAGCTATTATGTGTAAAACCGCATGAAATAAAATGTTATTGGAGTCAAAATAACAATGAAAATTTTGAAAATCATAATGTTAATTCATCATCACTGATACTTTTTTTTAGATGATTGTTCTTTTCTGAATTGCTGTCCACAACATATCTGACAAAAACAGGTGAGTGTTAGATAATAGCTAGTACACTGGTCTATGGGTCACAAAACACATTGCAGCACTGAATTAGGACTAACCAATTTGCTCCATTTGTCTCGCATACAGTACATACCCTACTACTCACAGCACTGAGCACTGCCTGAAAAACAGGATTAGCAGCCTCTAAATAGCAGTCATTCAAAAGAGAGCTTGGATGCACTGAATGATTCCAATTACTGCCATGTCAAATCTGGGATATACTGCGGAAATAAATAAAAAAATACAAATATATGCACAAAATCCTGAACATGAATGATGTTACCAAAGTTTGGAGTGCTTAAATGGTTTTGACTGTCAGTCTTTTTTTCTTTCTTTTTTTTTTAATAGATCATTCTCCCAAAAGTTAATCATCCTTTACTCATTTGTATGCTGTTGAAGCTGACCTGTATAACTTTTTCTTGTGGAAAACAAAAGGTGATGCTTGGCAGAATAACAGCCTTAGCCGTTCAAATGGAGAAAAACAAACCTTCGATTAAATTAAATGTTGACTGAGGCTGTCAGCAGTGATGAGTAGTTCATGCACAATTCAGTTCGTCTGTGTTCGCCCAAATAACATGTGGACAGTGATTGTAATCGTTGCTACAGATGTGATTATACATAAAATAAGATATTTTCATTTATGTTTTGTTGTAACTTCCAAGTTTTGTTGTAACTTGCATTACTGATGGGAGTATTAGATATTTTTACCAATTTTTACCAAATTAATTCACTGAACATGTTCACATTTCCAATCTGTAACCAAATTAGGTAACACTTTATTTGACAGTTTCCTTGCTACATGCGTTACATGTAGTTACTGTAGTAATAACTCTAAATTATGCATAATTACATGCAACTTACCCTCAACCTGTCACATTTGGTTTTGGGTTTTGTTTCATGTTCATGTTTCATGTTTTTTTTTTTTTGCCCTTAAGGCCAATACATTGCTTATTTACAGATGTGATCAAATAGTCTTGGCATGATGCTCAGAAGGCAAGTTTTATCTTAAATCCTTGAGGAGCGTTTTACTGTGAATGTCTGCAAAGACCTGCTGTCATATCTAAGCATCGGGCTATGTGAGCCTGCAAGGGAATACACCAGAGGCCATTTTTTGTGTCCATTTGTGAGCCTACAGTAATTCATCACTCCTCTCTGCTCCCTCTCTACCCCGTCTGCTCTAATTGCCTCTCCAATTTAGGTTTGCCCCACAGACCTGTCAAGGCCTGACCTTGCTCATGGACTCAACACTAATCCTCATATAGGCCTGGGGAAGCAGCTGCAAACTATAAAAGCATTCACAATTAATTCATTTATAGGTACCCAGCACATTTCCATTAAATAACACGTATTAATGATCTGTGTATTCTATTTAATTATGAAATGATCAGTAACTCTATATCTGTTTGCAAATAATTACCTGTGTATAATCGAATTAACTGACCACGTTCAAACCAGAATCTCTTGTTTGCAATGATTGTGATGAAATAACTGAATTACAATAACCTATTTATTAACGTAATATACTGTTGAATGTGACAGACCATTATCATACTCTGACACTGTTAGTGTGTATCATTTTATCATATGTGATAAAGTGCATACTTTTATGGTCATGTTAAAGGTAAATGAATTTTTTTTTATGATTTTTTTCAGTGAAATTCTGAAAAGACAAGTTACATTTTATATGTATTCGTTTAGCAGATGCTTTACTTACAAACAAGGAAATACAACATAAGCTAATATAACTTAAGCTGCCATTAAAAGATCCAAGATTGCTCAGTAGCACCTCCAATTGCTCAGAGAAGTGCAGATGAGATCAAAGATAACTCAGAAATACTGAAAGAATATTTTAAGAGCAAACTCTGTGGGCATGTCTTTGAACTGAGTCAAATAACAAAAGTTAGCACCTAAAACTGATTTATGATAAACTATAATTTATGATAAACGCATATAAGGGTGTTTTCAGACCCATAGTTGTTAAAAAACAGGGACTATATTGTTATAATGTTGCATGTCGCAATTCTCTGTACTGATAGATAAATATATATTTTAAGAGCATAATATTGTTCATGTGGTTAATTTGTTTTCAATCTATGAAGTAAAGTCACTCATATTACCAAAAACTTCTAAAACGTTGAATTGAATTGAACGACAATAATCAATTTTCTTGTCGCTAATAATGAACAGTGTGCCCTGGAAATAGCATATCATTTTGATATGAACTGCATCTCTGTAAACTGCTTAATGCATCATATAATTATAAAGAACTATCACAGTTGTTTTTGTTTTGTTTTTTAATGAATCGTTTTATTATATATCTAGTCAAAGATGAATCACACAGAACAGTTAAATCACTCTAGAAATTCACTATCCTGGGGTACGTTTCCCGTACAACGACGTAACTCACTGCTTCACTAGAACCATAGTTCTCATCGTTGAAGAAATCAACTAGCTAGTCACGACTGTTTCCCAAAACCATATTGTCGGAAATTGGTCGTTCAACCACGTTGGTTAACGATGTCACGCACGTGTGGAGTAATAACTTATTTTAATGAATCTGTTTGTGATCGAATTAACGCTAGATGTTTTGCTATAAATAACAGACATGACATCTGAGGATTATGTCAAATTGTTCTCAGTTATTTTGCTTTATTTCCAGTTTGAATCATAGGCTCGTTCTTATGTAGTTGAGCACGTTCACACATCCACACTCTTCAAAAACAATGCTTTAAATCTCTTGACAAACTAAAAGAAGTAAATGACATTTGTATGTATTCTAAATAAAAGACACTGAATGTACTGAATGTCAACTTGCTTATTTTGCTCAAGATAAGGATTTATTGTCCTTATTGTCCAAGATAAGTCCTTCGGATGAGACGTTAAACCGAGGTCCTGACCATCTGTGGTCATTAAAAATCCCAGGATGTCCTTCGAAAAAGAGTAGGGGTGTAACCCCGGCATCCTGGCCAAATTTGCCCCTTGGCCTCTGTCCATCATGGCCTCCTAATCATCCCCATACTGATTGGCTTCATCACTGTCTCCTCTCCACCAATAAGCTGGTGTGTGGTGGGCGTTCTGGTGCAATATGGCTGCCATCGCATCATCCAAGTGATGCTGCACATTGGTGGTGGTTGAGGAGAAAAGTTTACGCTCCATGTAAAGCACTTTGAGTGCCGAGAAAAGCGCTATATAAATGTTATTATTGAGTTATTGAGTCCACATGTCATGCAAACAAGAAACTCTTCTTCTAACCACAGGTCGAGATCTGTCGCTCTAAACACACAACTTTGCGATGCTGTTTGCGAATATTTGTTGGAACAATGGTTTCGGGAAACACAGACTCGTTGAACTGCTGATAACGACAGAACTCGCGACCATAGTGGGCTAACAATGCTTTTGAGAAACGCACCCCTGCTTTGTCTCTACTCGAGACAGTCTTCACTCCTAGTTGTCACTCCCAAAAGTCACTTTTTTTCCCCACAATTTATTTGCATAAAGTCAAAGAGAGAAAGAGAAAGAGAGAGAGAAAGAGAGAGATTTTTTTTACTTTTACAAAAACCTTTAATTACAGTTAAAAGTAGATTAACATACACTCTAAAAAAAGATTTCTGTGGCTTAGTAAATATTACAGTAATATTTAACTTTATTATAAAATATCTGAATATCGTTTACTTGATTGTTTGAGTTAAACATACCAAAATAATTGACTAAAAATCCAACAGTTAATTTTATCTAAAATTTACAGTTATATTTAAGTTTTTTTCACTAAAAGAATTTAGTATTTGACTAACCAATTATTTATTTATAATACACTTATTTGTGAAATTTCTATCAAAATATTTGAGAATGGAGAATTAAACTGATCTGTTTCAAGAAACAATAATATTACTTAATTCAAATCAATATTATTAATATATTTAACACACTCTTAAGAAATTGAGTAAGTTTACTCAATTATAACAATGCACCCCTCCCCCACCCTCTGACGTGACGACAACTCAACGGTTGAGTGAGCGCGGGCTGTTTGAACTCTCCTGTCCAGTTCTCTTCGCAGCGTTGCAGAATTGGTGCATTTCCTCAGTGAAATTCAGGTTTGTGTATGTTTTATTTTATCTATAAAATCATTACTCTGCTTTAAATCTTTTTATTTAATGCAAAACAACATACAGAGGCGTAATGTGACACCTAAACGAGAGTCGCGCCTGTATTTTCGCGTGATTGAAACGCCTTGCATGAAACACACAGCTTTATTCCTAATGATAATGAATATAATTATAATTTGGATGATGAAATGTTTTCAGAACTGTCACTGTTTGTTTATTGGCAGGTTATGGAGTCAGTCGCTCGCAGTATCTTTCGGCTGTGAGTGAAACGCCGTATCCCTCCGTCTCCGGCACGAGAACCAGCGCTGATCCGGTGGAAATTGGATAACAGACCGGTTGATTACTAGCCTGGGAAAACCCAGACTACTTCCGGCGAATTTTAATTCTCTCTCCAGGATAGTCTGGAGAAGAGCCCATTCAAACTCATTTCTGTGCCGCCGAAATCGCGGCACCAATCAGAAACGTTTGGGGAGGGATTTACATGATGACGACAGTGCAGCGACGCTGAAGGAGATTTCATTACAAAGATGGATGCCGCCATGGAACATCACTCGTTCGAATCATAGACAGTATATAAACGAATCAGTTATCGCGTCTGTTTTGAGCGATTTAAACTTACCGTTTTCGTTAAAACCGGAGCAAAGAACAACACTCGAAGCATACGTCATCTCCTTCATCGATCTGATTGGTTTTATGACTATCCAATTGCGGCCAGAGGAATTTGAGCTACGTCGGTTGGTGACGCCCCCTTTGGAAATGATTTGTCTACATAGCTTCGCCAGACCCTATACTCAGTTTCAACTGAGAAGGGTCTGGTTTTAACCAGGCTAGTTGATTACACTTGAATTAGGCTACCTGAATGTTTAAATGTATCATTTTTACTTCTAAAATGTTTGTTAGGCTAAATGAGTTTAAATGTAGGCAATATTGTATACAAGTTACAACAGTGTAAAATGTGGTGTATTGCTGTACTCATCGACAATAAAGGCCAATGTCATGTAACTTATACTGGTGGTTGTATGGAATACTATTTTACAAAGGTTTAGAGGAAATAAAAGTTAATATTGCTCATGAATAAAAACAGTTAATATTACTCATAAATATTTTTTTTTTAAATGTTTAAATGTTAAATTATTTCTACTCAATTTTATTTGTTAATGTACCAGATGCAGTTACTCAGATTTACTTAATTTTTTCACTTGCATTTACTCAATTCATACAGTATATTTCATTGATTTCACAGCTTTAAAAATTACTAAAATAATTACTGAGTAAATCATAGTTAAACGTTCTAGATTGTAATTCCATAATAATAATAATACAAAATAATAATAATAATAAAAAAATAAAAAATAAATACATCTTTTCTAAACAACCATCAATTATCTTGCATAAAATTCAATTTAAACACCAAACTTCCTCAAAGGTTACCAATTTTCCAACACGTTTATAGAAGGCAAATTCAACCACTAAACGAGCAGAAATCAAACCTTTATATGTTAAAACAATATTGGTGGAACCATTTCCCACAATCTTAGCTTTTCTTGTCAACCATATAGGCCTACTTAATTTAGCTTGTCAATACAAATAATAAAAAAACATAACAAAAAAAACATCAACAATCCTTGATTTAGGACCATAAATAAAACTTTCTTGGCTAAAAACATGACCCAACATATCACACCACTCTTTTAACATCAAAAATTGGCTCTAATCTATTACACCCTGAAAACAAATGAAAAAAAGTTTCAGTTTCTGAACAAAAAGGGCAAGTATCAGTAACACTAGAATCTAAGTGAGCTTTGTGTTTATTTGTGGTTAATATTCCATGATCCTCCAATGTAAATCACCAGTTTTCCCTCCTCCTCCTGCCATGAGACCACACCAACTTTTACTTCCAATTCTGGAAAGTCTTTCACATTGTCATCATCATTTTGTTCAGATAATTCTTTATCCAGAGCACATTTTAAATCAGAAGGTACACTGTAAAATCCAATAGCTTTCCTGACTCACATATACTTAGTAAACTTTACTCAGTAATATAAAATACATACTTCTTACTAGGTTTTGTTGAGTTACAGTCAATTGCAGGGTGAAAATAACAAGTTACTCAATCGTTTGAGTGACGCTTACTTGAAATAAGCAAGTAGCAACAAAGGATGCAATGACGTTACTAAACCAGTGAGAGGCAGCAGTGAATTAAAGCATGCCTAATGTGCAGAAAAAAACAAAGAAGAAGAAGCGGCACTTGTGAGAGCATGCGCAATAGATTCTGTGCGTATTTCATTTTCGGCGCCCATTTTGCAGATGTGGAAAGACTTTGACAGACTACCTACATTTTTATCTGGAGCTTCGCTACGTTTTTGGAATAATAATAAGGTGAGTAATCAAGCATGCGACTTTTGTGTGAATGTTTTTTTTTTACTGTCTGTCGCAAATTTTTACTGATTTCCTTAATGTCTAACGTTACCAAATAATTGAGATAATTAGAGCTTGAAGAATATGGTTTGGCCTGTTTTGGGGTTTTTTTGCGCATAAAACTATCAGGTACCATAACAGTTCCTGGAATGCCTGAAAAGCGATTTATTTGTCCCAAATGTAAGAATTATGGTTTTCTATTTTACCATTTTCACTGATGCATTCTCCTCTGTTGGCATTGGTTTATAAATTATTAAGGTTCCAAATCTGGTGAAATGGTGCACGTCTACAGTTAAAGGTAACCTGCAGCTTATGCAGAGATGAAGTATGTGATGCTTTTTGACAGTATTTGTGATTTCACAACAGCATTAAACTATTATTTTTTAAATTGAGTAAATTCAGATTGTAATGCAAGCACTGTAAAAGTGATTTTATTTTATTTTTTACTCGAACTCAACTGCTTTATCACTGCATCAAAGATGGGCCAGACCTTCTCAATGCGAAGACGTGAAATTTTGGATGCAGATGGAGCAGTGGCCAGCTCTTTTTACAGAGAGACAAGTAAGTACTTATTCATACCCTTTTCCACCATGAGAAACCACATTCTGTTTAGGTCTGGCTTTAGAATTGGCCTATTGGCCTGACCATGCATTGAAAGATATTTTTTATAAAGATCAGAAAAATCTAAAATAATTGTTCATTGAAAGATTTCCACACTGTCCCATGCCTTTTTTTTTTTTTTTTTTGTGTTGTAGGTGTTTGCAGAGTTTAACAGGATAGTCCCCACAGATCTGCAGACTGCAGAGTAACTTTTATGGTGCTGTGGATCGCTACACACCACGCTTTGTCACAATCTTCAAGTCTTCAAGAAGCATTGGAGAGAAATTAGATGAGCTTATGCAGCAAATTAATACAGGGGTGAGTTTACTGTATGTTTCGGTTTACTGTGAGTTCACCCAAAAGTTAAAATTATCCCATGATTTACTCACCCTCAAGTAATCCTAGGTGTATATAACATTCTTCTTTCAGACGAATACAATCAGAGTTATATTAGAAAATGTCCTGTCTCATCCAAGCTTTATAATGGCAGTGAATGGCGGTATATTTTTTAAGTCCATCAAAATGCATCCATCCATGATAAAAGTGCATCTATCCATCATTAAAATATACAGCCATTCACTATAAATCATTTTTAAATTATACAATTTTAATTTATAATTGATAAATCATGCCTTTTCACTTTTCTCTGTTGTAATATTTGTATTGTTTGGTTTCATTCAGGTATGTGATGTTGATGAAGCCTGGGCACAACTATCTGTTGGGGTGCTGACTGTCATTGATGAAGAACAACTTCCCTCTCTAAATAAACTCTACCTTTGCCCAGTGTCTACTGCCATCATTGTTGAGAGAGGTATTGTAATGGATAATCTGCAGAACCTGCCTCAGGCAATTTGCATCTATTTTGGTCTGTCTTATGCTTTAAATTTGGATTACCCAAAAGACATGAAAAATACTTTTAACTTCATTCAGAAATTGATGCTTGCTTTGAGACAGAACAAACTCTCACCAAAACTGCAATCTCTGAACAATCTCCTGTTGAGTAATCAAATGTGCAAGATTGATGATGTTTGGCATTAGATTACATTTGTTTATGACAGTGGAATTAGATTAGTTGATAGAAAAATAAAAGGGAAACTAAGCCACTTGTTTAAAATTGTCAGCCCATTCGTTCATGAGCAAGTTAAAGGGTTAGTTCACCCAAAAATGAAAATTCTGTCAGTAATTACTCACCTTCATGTCGTTCAAAACCCGTAAGACCTTCGTTCATCTTCAAAACACAAATAAAGATATTTTTGATGAAATCTGAGAGCTTTCTACCCCCCAATGACCGCAACGTCATTGCAGCTTTCAAGGCCCAGAAAAAAACATCGTTACAATAGTCCATGTGAAGTATACAGTACTTCAACCTTAATATTATGAAGCGACGAGAATACTTTTTGTGCGCAAAAAACCCCCCAAATAACAACATTATTCAACAATCTCTTCTCTTCCACGTCATTCTCCTACGCTGTTGACGTAGTGTAGTGACGTAGGCTTATTATTGGCCAGCATCACACATGACCAGCGTCAGCCAATAATAAGCCTCAATCTGACGTAGAACCCAGAAGCACTGGGCGTTTACACTACGTTAACAGCGTAGGAGAATGGCGTGGAAGAGAAGAGATTGTTGAATAATGTCGTTATTTGGGGGTTTTTTTTGCGGCCAAAAAATATTCTTGTTGCTTCATAACATTAAGGTTGAAGTACTGTAGTCACATGGACTATTTTAACTACGTCTTTACTACCTTTCTGGGCCTTGGAAGTTGCAATGACATTGCAGTCTATGGAGGGACAGAAACCTCTCAGATTTCATCAAAAATATCTTCATTTGTGTTCCTAAGATGAACGAAAGTCTTACGGGGTTGGAACAACATGAGGGTGAGTAATTACTGACAGAATTAAACATTTTGGGTGAACTAACCCTTTAAGAATCTGTCAGCGTATTCATTTCTAATGTACATGTGTGTCAGAGACATTGCTTTTTCATCGTTTAGGCTTAAACGATGAAATACTATTCCATCGTTAATGAATGTAGCCACTTTTTTTGCACTTCTATATACCAAGTTTGGTATCCGAAGTGTTATTGATTAAAGTGAGTCATTGTTATGTATTGAATTGTTAAAGCTGTTTGTTGAGAATCTGTTAGAGTCAGGGTATGGTCTCTAATATATTTATTTTTATTCAGATTTTATATACATTTACTAATACGTTATTAAAATCAAAGGTTGTATTTGTTAACATTAGTTAATGCACTGTAAACTAACATGAACAATGAATAGCTGTATTTTTATTAACTAACATTAACAAAGATTAATAAATACTGTAACGAATGTATTTATCATGGTTAGTTCATGTTAGTTAATACACTACCTAATGTTAACTAATAAACCTTATTATAAAGTGTTAATGTTTTTTGTTTTTTTTTCCCCCAAAAATTAAAAAACCTAAAGTGACTATTTGCATAAATTGTATACCCCAATGCAAACTTGTGTGGACCACCCCTGTGTCAGTTGTTTAGAAAACAAATACAATAAATTTACCTTTGAACTGTATCATTGCCTTAAATTTATTTGTCCAGTTGTAAATGTTATCTTTGTAAAATTGTGAAAGTATTCTCAATGATATATAATAGATGATTGATAGCACTTAAGTTATTGGAGTAAAGCTTACTTGCTATTTTAAGTGCAATCGGTTTGCATGGTTTTAACAAGTAAACTGGATTGCTTTTGAAGTAAAGTAAACTCAGTAATTCCAAGTTGTATGCAGAAAACATTAGAGTTAACACAACTAGCATAAATGAGTACATAAAGTAAATGATCAAGTATACTATACAAATTAATTTTAAGTTACTGGAACTCTCTTGTAAGTGTACACTACTAGACATGCACTTGTTAATACTACATACTATTCCTATTTCACGTTACTTAGTTTTTTAAGTGCAATCGGTTTGCATGCTTTTTTTGAGTAAGCTGAACTAATTGGATTTTACAGTGTACAGCAGTTACAATTTCAGTTGAAAGTCTTTCAGAAAAACGTAAGGATTTCACACCAATCTTTATCGCAATATGTTCTGGGGCTAACCACCCGTCCTTATTCAGAAAACATGACACCTTGGTAAGACCTGCTCTTACAAGTGCACATTTCTCATTGAAACAGAGTTTAAACTTTTCACAGACAGCACAGGGTTATAAATGATGGGTTCTTCTTTTCCCCAGAAACCTTTGACAGACCCTTGTTTTCGAGAGTTTGAGAAAACTTTCCAAACTCTAAGCATTGTCTTATAAAACGGCGTTAGACCAGTTAAATCCACTCTGTCAAAGTCCAGTGAAAAGAGGTGTCGATCAAGTCCCAACTGTCCTCCTATTCTCAACAATCCACAGACTACATCTGTCCAGCTGATGTGCCTTTATACAAAAGTATTTGAGCAGCCTGTAATCTAAAAGCGGCAACTCTGCATTCAATATCATAAGTCCTTGTCCTCCTTCACAGATTGGTAGATACAGGACAGCTGCTCTCAGCCAGTGCTGCCCTGACCAAAAAAAAACAAAAAAAAAAAACAATTGTCTTTGAATATCTTTGATGAGGTTAAAAGAAGGGTCCAAAACAGCCATCTTATGCCACAGTGAAGATGCAATAAGGTTATTTACTATCAAGATTCTTCCTCTATACGATAATCGAGGAAGTAGCCATTTCCAGTTGGACAAACGCAAACACATCTTTTCTATTATTCCATCCCAGTTCTTCATTTTATACAAATCTGAACCTAAAAGAAACCCCTAAAAAATGTAAACCATCTCTACTTCATTCAACATTTCCTGGCAATTCTGGTGTAGAACTTGTGGTTCCACACCATAGAGCTTCGCTTTTTCCACAATTTATTTTGGATGAAGAAGCCTTTTCATAGCACTGAATACAACTTAATATACTTTGTATATCTTCTTTGTCCTTAATTATCACAGTAAGGTCATCCGCATAAGCAGAAAGTTTCATGCGTTTATTAAATGATCCTTCAATATGTAAACCTTTTAATGAAGTTCTTAGTTTACACAATAATGGTTCAATGACTAAACTGTAGAGCTGAGCCAAAAGTGGGCAACCCTGCCTTATTCCCCTTCGGACTTTAATAGGCATGCTAAACCCTCCAGGCACTTTTACCATGCATTCCGCTTTTTCATAAAGTAATCTAATGAAATAAAACCATTCCCAAAGCCATATTCACTTAAAACATCAAACAGATAAGAATGATCCACTCTGTTGAAGTCTTTTCTTGATCTAGTATTCCTAAATCAATATTATTTAACAATGAGTAGTCAATGACATCTCTTATAAGAAATAAGTTATCTTTAATGCACCTGTTTTTTTATACAATATGACTGGTCCGTATGAATTAGTACGCCCATATATTCATTCAATCTATTAGAGATACACTTAGAGACAATCGTATAATCTGTTGTCAATAAAGCTACAGGCCTCCAATAAAAAAAAAAAAAAGTAAGATCACCTTTTTTTTGGTTGCTCTTCTGCAACTAGTAGGTAAACTCCGGTTTGCATTGAAAATAAAATCACTTCATAGTAATCTTTTCCAATAATTTCCCAAAACTGTTTAAAAAATCAGAGGGAAGACCATCTAATCCAGGGGATTTTCCTATTGATTATTCTTGCACAGCTTTGGTTTCTTCTTGAAATCTTAAAATGCAATCTAAATCTTCTTTATGCTCTGGTGTAGGTTTTTGGGATTGAATCAAAAAGTTCAGTTTTACTATCTCAATCTGTCATTTCCATATCATACAACTTAGAATAAAAATCGCATGAAATAAATCGCCACTATCATTTCTTAAACACAACATTTGTTTCTCTTGACACACTTTTCGTTCTAAATAAAAAAAGAAAGATGTTGGTCCGTCAATATCTCTAATATGAGAAAAACGATCTCTAATAAGAGCTCCTTTTACTTTTTTTTTTTAGTTTTCTAACTGAATTTTTTTTTTTTTTTTTTTTTTATATATAACATTTTGTAATTGATTTTCTTGTCTTTCCAACATTTTATTTTCAATTTCAAGAATCTCATTTTCAAGTTCTTTAATCGTATTTTCCATTCTTTTTGAGGAGCAGCAAGTATATTGTTGGCAGAAAACTTTATTTTGGGTTTTTCCAACTTCCCACTACTGTATAATATCTCTAAAATCATTTTATGCATCTGTCATGTCTGCCAAAATAAATTACAATTTGCACAAAAAAGAGCATCTTGTAACAGCTTCTTGTTAAAATGCCAGTATGAACCACTTTATGTTGTTTTGACAATACACAATCTATTGTAATCATTTTATGATCTGAAATAATATTAGGGATAATATTAGCATTACAGACTCTATTCCTTGAGTTATTTGAAATATAGAACCTATCTAATCTTGCAGCATAAACCGATCCTTCTGAAACCTTCACCCAAGTATACTGTTTTAAAGAAGGGTTCTCAGTTCTCCATATATCATTTAACTCAAACTTCTTAATAATATTTGCCAAGATAGATGAAGACTGATGGTGCGTTTCTTCATTATTTCTATCCATATTAAAATCTAAAGTACAATTAAAATCCCCTCCCGTAATCACACTATCTTTTGATTTTAATGTATTTAAAACCTCCCCAATTTTCTTAAAAAGAACACTTCTCTCAGATCCTTTATTATTTGCATAAATAGTCACAAAAATTACTAGGGCTGGACCCGAATATTCGTTCGGTGGGTTGGTATTCGATTTGAAAATGTGACATTCTCTGATTTTAATTTTTACTTGTATTTTTTTGCACACCTGGGATCCTGGGAAAGTTTTATTCCGTCCTCCACGCGGTGCCAACTCACACCAGGAGCATTTCAGAAGCGGAGTGACTGGATGCGCAGGACCACGTGATTTGCCTGTCCGACGTGGTTTTTCTTGATTTTTGGGTTTCTACCATACAGTCTATGGTTTCTACCAAGGATATTGGTGTGTAATACGTTTGGAAGTCTGCACAGGTGTTTATTTTGAAATTGACAGGTTTTTTTTTACTTTTATTTTGTATTTCCGGTGCGACTTGGACGCGTGTCCGTCAAAAATAGACTAGGCGGCTATAGCGAAGCGGGTTTAGCGACTTCTGGGAAGCTTCTGCAACGCGCCGCATCGCGGCTGGTGTAAACACAAGCATTGACTAGAATGGGCGCGATCAGCTCCGGTAGCCGTGTCACAGCCGTAATGCGCCGCAAGATGTGTGCAGTGTAACCCCTCATTTAGCGTTAACAGCGTTTCTGTTGTGATAACACAGAAAAAAAATATACGTTTTCCGCGCCCACACTACTGAAGCAACGGATTTATCAGCATCCGGGCAAATAATCAGCAACATTTACCTTTTTTACCTTTTGTTTTTCGTCCAGAAACTCATTAATCTGTTCCAACGGTGTACAATTCATCACCTACTTTCGGGCAATCATATATGTTAGAGCAACAATCGTCATCCTTTAATCCATCATCATCCTGACTCATTGATAACCCTCCAGAAACCACATCTTCAGTAGTCACCACCTTTAAGGCTATTTCACTACAACAACAAGGCTGCTCTTCTTGCAAAAACTCAGCAAATTTACTAGAATTTGCACTCACCTCATTTTCCTCACCTGTATCCACACTTTGGCCTTCTGAAACTTAATATAAACCAATATAAACATTGTACATTACATAAAAAAAATGTTTCGCAGAGAGCGCCAACGGCCTGGTTACACTAAGGTATGATCAAATCTCAATTTTAATCGAATAATTGTTACAGCCCTAAACGACACAAGAGTTTTATCCTTAAAGACATCTTTAAAAACATGTGAACTTGTCATCTGAATGACAGTACATGTTTTAAAGCTGGATTTTTACATCCTAAAGGTGCCATATTAACTGGACTGACTAATTTCCCAAAATGAGACAATTCTTTGACGATCGCTTCATTTTTAATAAACGAAGGGACGTTTGAAATAATAACTTTTGTAGCCGGTGCATACAACGGAGTTGCCGGCACAAACATCCCTTTCACCAAAGCCCATTTTCAATTATTTGATTGACAAGTTCGTTGAAATCGTGAAAAACCACGACAGCTTTATTCATGCGCGAGCCTGAATTTATATTTTCGTGACCAACCTGATAACCGACTACAATCAACACGTCCAATCGAAGCAGTCGGCTCCGGTACACACCTAAACCCCATTCCGGAGGGAAACCGAGATCATTCCCCCCATGGCAGATGCCGAAAAGGCCGCACGGGGAAAAACTTCCTAAACTATCTTAACCTTACCAAAGATAAAGAAAGAGTAGAAAAACAACAATATATAACAATTAGAAACGCTCTCACACACATCCACTCATGCAAACCCACTCCATGAGAGAGAGAGAGAGAGAGAGAGAGAGAGAGAGAGAGAGAGAGAGAGAGAGAGAGAGAGGAGAGAGAGAGAGAGAGAGAGAGAGAGAGAGAGAGAGAGAGAGAGAGAGAGAGAGAGAGAGAGGAGAGAGGAGAGAGAGAGAGAGAGAGAACAATCACCTGCTAAAGAAGTTAGGAGCCCAGGATCAGCTGATCACACTAGCACATCAGTGACATGCACACACTGCAAGAGATAAAGGACACGAAGGTTATTGTAACACTAAAACCAAACAACCATGCAGAGAAGAAAAAACACAAAACCTCTTTCTAAAACCCCAGCAACCGCTCCTTTGTAGAACTTCGCCTGGAACACACATTTAGAATCATTAGAATGTTTTGTTGGTTGACCTCAACAAAATCATCCAAACAAAAGCACTGCAATGTTTGCCCACAAAAAAGTATCTAAGCAACACAGAAGACCCAGCCACACAGTATGCCAAAACTGTGAAATGATGAAAAAATAAATAAATAAATAAAGTATTTAGAAGACAAAAAAGCAATAAAGACTAGGCAGGCGATTTAAGATTTAGCAAATAGCGAACCAAACCAATAACTAACAAAACAGAGAAGCAGTTCCTTCATTACGTTAAGAAAAATGGTTATCAGAATTAATGTTTATGCTTAAACAAGAAAGAAAAGAAAAAATAATAATCTGCGAGTGGGGTCAGAAATATAAACAATTCAAAGTGAAAACAAGATTATTTTCTGACTCCATTGGGAGATTTTTCCCAGTTTTAAGCATAAACTTGTTAAATTTTGATTATTATTATTTATTTATTTTTTTGATTATTATTTTTTTTTTTCAGAAAACAAAACGCCATTTTGCTTCTCATAAATGTATCTTGATTTAAGAGTGTTTAGATTTTTATATTTGAACATGACAAAAATGAGGATGAAAGTTTTTTTTCAGTGCAGAATTGTTGGTTGATATTTCTGCAGCTCATAGACATTGGCATGGATTGGGGTTAAGTTTTAGAATACAATTTTTCAAACAAACTAGGTGTGAAAAGGAGTATATTATATACAAATTAAATGTACAAAGATTAAAAATTACAAAAGTTAAAACTAAATGTATCTCATCGGGCAGACCTATGTGATTTATCAGATAAATCATGTTGTGATCATAAAAACTCCCAATTCATAATTCTAAATACACTTACAACATACACTCACAGTGTCCTAACAGTGTCAAAGTGTCATTTATTTAAAGAAGCTCAAGCACACATTGTAAACAGAACATTTCAGAATAGTTTGTTTGTAGGGTTCGAAATAACTGTTATGACACCCATGTGAACTTGAGGACTGACTTCATTAATTCGATAAAAATCATCTGCTTACACTTTACAATCTGGTTCCATATTATGTTAATGTTAGTTAACTGCTCTAGTTAACATGAATTAGCAAATCGGACCTTATTGTAAATTGTCACCAATCACCTTGACATCAATTGTTTGAATGTCATTGCACAATCTCTAGGAGCATATGTTTGCAGATGACACTTGGTTCGATTATCTTTTATTTAACACAATGCCATTCTAACAGTGTGTGAAGTGTGACCTGTCCAAATGCTTTATGGAACCACTGTATGCCTATATAAAAAAGAAACATAAATATTCTGTTCTACATAAAAGCGCATCTCTTTCACAAGTATTGTGTTTGTTCCTGAAATTCACTCTCGGTCATGTTGTCCTTTATCCGCTGCTTCTCTGTGATGGGGCAGATCACAGGCAATGCCTCTGGGATACGTGTGTCTCGCCATGTTACCTGGCCTCATTCCCAATGACACATCAGCCTTTACAACACCCAAAACAAGCAGCAAATCAGATGCCATAATCCAAACAGTTGTCATTTTTGACCTCATAAAAAACGATTGAGAATTAAATTAAACTGGAGACAATTTAAAGCTGAACCAGCTCTTTGTCCAACTAATGACAAATGAGTGGTAGAAAGAAAGCCTGTTTGTGAATGGTCATAATTGTTTCAGTTCTCTTTGGGGATGCTTGTAGCGCAGTAATTACACACTTCACCCTAAAAGCAAAAAATCTAAAAGGTAAAAAAGTAACTCTATAGTATATTTATATTACTTTCAGATGAATCACAACACAGGCAAAGAAAAAAGCAATGCAGAAAGAGACCATTCTCTAAGCAAAAGTGGTGTGATGTCTTTTCTTCCACACCGGGAGATCTGACTGTAAGCTTCGGGTAAAATACAACTAATGAATGCTTGAAGCTGACAGACCACACGTTGTTATTATTATTGGAAAATGCGAAGTACTGGTTATGAGAGGCAAGGGACAGCAGGTGCTATTTTTCAGCAGTGTATTTACAGAGGAATTAAGCAGTAATGCAGAGATTGCGGCGTGTTCTTTGGTTTGTATGTGGGATGAGACTAAATCATCTGGTGCTCATAGAAACAGCCAGCTCTGACTGCTTTTCTCCGCTAATAAAGAAGCAGAAAGAAAAACAAAGCAAGTTTCATTTCTTTCGCATCTTGGGTCAAAGATTAGCAATATTATGCTAACTATTTGATTCACAAAAACAATTAATGTAGACAACCAGCAAAAAAAAAAAAATTGTTTTGCCCACAGCTGGCTTTACAGTCTTATTTTCAGGTAAATATACAGTATATAAAAGATAATAAAGCTCAAAGTATACTTTTTACGCATAAATGCTCAATGTATTTTTACTATCCTTGATTAAAGTTCAGATACGTGTCTCCAATTTTAAAACCTTCTCTGTCAGCCTATTTCCCTGCATTTTCACAAATGAATCCCTCGTCGCTGACTAGTGATGAATGAAAATTATGCCATTAGTTCTGTTGTTCCAAACCCACAAGACTTTTTCGTTCGTCTTTGAAACACAAATGAAGATCTTTTTGATGAAATCTGAAATCAGCTTTACGTCCCTCCATTGACAGCTACGCAACTACCACTTTGAAACTTCCAAAAGTTCTTGAAAAGATCGTAAAATAAATCCATATGAATCGAGTGGTTTAGTCCAAATTTTCTAAAGAGAGACAATATATTTGTAGGATTGAAAATAATCCAAGATATTTGAAATGAACCAAGACATTTGCTTTACTGTTTCCACCCCCTCTTTCTACCACAAGGACCATTTGGAGTTCCTAAAGGCACAGAGGTTTCTGATAGTGATCAAGGCCTTAATGCCAATATGTTTGTACTTTGGGGGTCGATGAATTGTCACACCTTTAGTACGGTGGGGGAAGTGTAATTATCTGATTGGTCAGTTTGAACGTCTCACATCTGGGTTTTAGTCACATGGTCAGGAATGGATAAAAGAAGATTGAAACTGTTGCTCTGTCTCTTTTTATACTCTGGCTCTCTGAATCTCTGGGTCCCTTTCTTTGGGCTCTCTCACTTTACCTCCTGTTCTCTCTCTCTCTCTCTCTCTCTCTCTCTCTCTCTCTCTCTCTCTCTCTCGTAACATTTTTCATATATGCTGGGTACAATTAATAATATTAAGTTATCATCATCTCATACATCTATTTTGTAACTATTTAAAGTGTAACCATAACCATATTTTGTCATTAAACCTTTTCAATTACAACTAATGTGCTAACTAGTTTTGATTTGGCTTTGACTTTGAAGTGCTACAAATTGCAGTACAATATCGTCACTCTCTATAGCAATGCTCTCCCACATATTCAGCTATTGTAACCGCTTATTTCCGTTGTTGGTATAAGTGGCAGTGGGTGGAAAAGACAAGAAATGTGTTGGTTTTCTACCATCTTGCTAATAACATTTCTTTAGTCATTCGGCAGTCTTGCAGCTTGAACCCCTGCAGGAATTCCACCCTTACAGTTTTATATGATGAACAGATTTAATTTAGGCTTTTGGATCAGCAAACATATACAGAGGCTCAGCCAAACCTGTACAGTAACTTTTCCTTATCGCAAAATAAACCCAGACAGAGTGGTAAGAGAGAAAGCAATTTCAGAGCAATGGAAATGTTCCTTTTCTTCAATAAAAAAGCCAATAATATCATTTGTCTAACATATTTGAAATCAACTCTATTGCAGACCTAAAAGGTTAAAACTTTTACTGTATATTTTAAGCCACTATCTTTAAAGTCTTACGGATGAATAAGCAGTAAGTCATTGTGAAAGATGAAGCATTATCCTTGTCTCGATACACAGACATACAGTAGTGTTCACTTTGCACATGATGAACAAATGACCTTGTTTTTTTTCTTTTTTTTCTTTGGAAGCGTAAACAAATACAGACCACCGAAGGAGTGTGATTCTATTTTCAGATGAGAATATTCTGATACATATTTTCACCTCTCTGAGGCAAAGAAGTTTGGGCTACATTTTCTCACAGAAAATCTCATCATGGAAAGCTTCTTAATGTTATAGTGTTACAAATCACTGAGGAGTGATTGAAGTGATTATTGAAAAACAAATCAAAAAGCAATAACAACAATGGAAAATAATAAAAAGTGCATGAAACAATGTCTCAAAAAGATGCAAAAAAGATTGTACTGGCCACTGTAGAATGGCGTGAAATATTAATATGTTGAAAATGAATGTTTTTAAACTTCATTAGTTGGCACATTGCAGGCACTGATGTGCTTGTATTACAATATCATGTCTTACAAATCAACAGCTCAAACTCAGAGAATCTGAGAAATTGCATTTGTATGATTTATCAGTTTGTGGCCATTGACAAACCATTGTAAATTGAAGTATTCTCCATTTTACAATAAGCTTACACAAGAGAATCCAACAAGCAAATAATCCATAAATGCAAAATAATACTTTGTAAAAATAGGTGCAAAGTATCACTGTATTACTCTCAACAACCAACTACAAACATATTTAAACTCAAATGAGTCATCAGCAATTGCACTCTTATTTCCAGCTTGAATTATAAAGTCCGCCTATGGTCTTCATTGGCTGCCTGTGACCAACGTCTAGACCCGCCCTCAAACACTGTAGTTGAAGCTGAGGCCTGGAAGAGTTTGGTAAATGTTTTTGTGCGTAGTCAAAGCAAATTTGGTATGGTTAAACCAACACCATCATTACTGTCCATATCACTCTGTATCAAGTGTTGAGGAAGAGCTGAAATTTAGATATACTAATGGATGTTTCGTTTCTGACATGCACAGTAAGCAGTAAACCAATCACAACAGACTGGGCCATGTGACCAATCAGAGCAGCGTAGACCAATCACAACAGACTGGGCCATCTGACATCAGAGCAGAGTAGACCAATCACAACAGACTGGGCCATCTGACCAATCAGAGCAGAGTAGACCAATCACAACAGACTGGGCCATCTGACATCAGAGCAGAGTAGACCAATCACAACAGACTGGGCCATGTGACCAATCAGAGCAGAGTAGACCAATCACAACAGACTGGGCCATGTGACCAATCAGAGCAGAGTAGACCAATCACAACAGACTGGGCCATGTGACCAATCAGAGCAGAGTAAGGTCCTAATTCTTATCAAAGATCTCAGTAAGACACTGTGAGAAAAGAGGTGAGGCTGTAATGCATATTTAAAAGAAAAAGTTTTATGGACTATGTTTAAGACACACATAAGAGCAAGGTGTGAAACGGCATGGAAGTGAGTAAATGGTGGGTTTAACTTTTTTGACAAAACTAGGTTTCATTCACTTACACCACAGAAAAGGTAGGAAATAAACATAGAGAGAAAAATAGTCTCCACACTGGCCCCTAAAACACTCTGGTGTATATTGTCTGCACCACATATTCAGAGAAACTTCCTACTGAATCAATGGGACTGGTTGCTGAATCTGACTAGAGTTGTATTTAACCCTTTAGAGCAGTAGTGGTCCTGACAAAATCAGACATGATCTGAAAGAATCAAAGATAAAATGCAAAAAGATGCACAACAGGGTCATTTCAAATGGAGTGAAATGAATAGGACTCGGCTGTTTAAATGGAATAGATCACTTTACTGTTCAAGATATAGTATAAAAAAAAATGGCAAAGTATTTTGGGTCACTCACCCCTATCTTTTTGGTGGAAACATGTTTAGCATTATCAGCCTTTACTGTGTGCAAAATAAACACATGCATTTGGACGTGTGAGTTGAAAATTCAATCCAAAATGCTCTGAGGAAGAGCGTTGTAAGCGGTAGGCCAATCAGAACAGACTGGGCAATCTGACCAATCAGAGAAGAGTAAGGTTCTGGGAAGGAGGGGTTTTAGAGACCAGCTTCTGACACGTTTCAGACACTGTGAGAAAAGATGCAAGCCTGTATTGTATTTTTTATTTTTATTTTTTTTACCTTGGATGCAGGAATAATACAAAGAAACACATGCATTGGAATGTGCAAATTGAAAATTCAACCCAAAATGGCAGGCAAAGCAAGAAATATGTCTGATTTAGCAGAACACTATTTGTGTACTGCACTAAGTTGCTGTCAGAGCATTCTAATCAGTCACTTATGAGGTTCTATATATAGTAATAGAGTAGACATTGATGTATCTCACATATTACCCTAATATATTATTGCACTTTTTTTGCAATGGAGTAATGCCCAGGTGCAAATACTATGCTGTTATGCAGTAAATGAACCAATAAGAAAACATCAAAGAATAGGAGGAAAGAAACTGTCACAAGCTAAGAGATACAGATGATGGAGTCGGCATGGCGAAATTAGGGGCCATCAATCCAAAATGAGCAGGACATTATCTAAATGACTGACAATGAAAGATTTAATGTATTGCTTCACCTGCTAAATCTTCATTTTCCACTTTTTTCACTAACTTTGGCAAAATAACAGTGTATCTAAGAATATGAGAGCTTTTGACAACACAGCAAAGAACAATATTAATAGCAAAAACAGAAGTATTAAATCATAGATACAGCAAAAATGTATAGTATCCTACAGAATTGTAATGTAGGTAAGGGAAGTTTATTTATAAAGCACATTTCATACACAATGGTAATTCAAAGTGCTTTACATAGAAGGAATTAAAATAATCAAAAGGTGAGAATAAAAAAAAAATGCTTTAAAATAAATTAAAACAGTTTAGAATAAAAAGGAGGATACAAAACTAAAATACAGAGCAAATAGTCGGACAAACAGTGGCACAGTGCTCATTCGGTAAATGCACAGATAAACAGATGTGTTTTGAGTCTGGATTTGAATGTGATACTGTAGGAGCACATCTGATCTCTTCTGGAAGCTGGTTCCAGCTGCGGCTGGCATAATAGCTAAAAGCAGACTCGCCATGCTTAGAGTGAACCCTTGGTTTTTCTGGCTGATGTGATCCTGATGATCTGAGTGATCTGTTGGGTTTATATTCAGTGAGCATATCTGCAATGTATTTAGGTCCTAGGCCATTGAGTTATAAACAAGTAATAATACTTTAATGTAAAATCAATCCTAAATTGTAACTGGGGGCATTACAATAATCCATCCTGCTGGTGATGAAAGCATGAACAAATTTCTCTAAGTCTCATCTAGAAACAAAGCATCTAATTATTGCAGTATCCAAACGCAATGACTTCAGTTCTGTCTTTGTTTAGCTGAAGAAAGTTTTGCACATCTAACTGTTTACTTCATCAATGCATTGGCACATGGAGTCAATAGGGCTGTAGTCGTTAGGCGATAGGGCTAAGTAGATCTGTGTGTCTTCTGCATAGCTGTGGTAAGCAATTTGGTTCTTTTTCATTATTTGGCTCAGTGGGAGCATGTACAGGTTGAACAAAAGCGGTGTAAGAATTGAGCCTTGAGGGACTCCACATGTCATAGATGTCTTCTTATGGTCTTATGACTTATACTATACTAACAGTATAACCTCTCCCTTCTAAGTATGACCTGAACACATTTAGGACCATCCCAGAAAGCCTGACCCAATTATCCAGCCTGTCAAGTTGTGATCGACAGTGTCAAATGCAGCACTGAGGTCGAGTAGTACCAACACTGATAATTTGCCTGTATCAGTATTTAAGCAAATATCGTTAATTATGTTTATGAGCGCTGTCTCTGTGCTGTGATGCGGTCAGAAACCAGATTGAAAAAGTATCCATTCGAGCTTAAGAATTTGTGCAGCTGATTGAAAACAACTCTTTCAATGATCTTGCCAATGAAAGGAAGATTTGAGATCGGTCTATAGTTGCTCAATATGGTGTTATCCAGATTGCACTTTTTCAGGAGGGGCTTAACAACTGCAGCTTTCAGGGAGTTTGGAAAAGTCCCAGAAAGAAGTGAGGCATTTACCACTCATACACTATATTTGACCATTTACCCATTCATACTCTGAGTCTGAGTTGTTTTTTGGAACCAGCATACCTTGAGTAAGCAAGGTTTGGGTTAATCAACCAAGAGTTCAGGGTATGTTTGGTAAGATAACCTTTCTGGGATAGTATCTTCTGCGTTAATATCTTCTGTTCAGTTTGTTCATTTCTTCTGTTCACCCAGAGGCCGTTTGAATGACAACCAATCACAGTTCGTTTTGTTCAGCATCATGTTTATGGGAGTGAAAATGTAACGTCGATGTCCCTATGATAATAGACCAGTGTGTAAACTCTTGGACGCATTTTAAAGAGTTTATGCCACAAACTTCACATACTTAACATACTTTTGAAAATCCAGCATTTAGTTGATCCTGATAAACATTCATTGTCACAGTTGTAAACAGCTTTCTTCTTCCACAAAGCGTTTGACGTCACTGCAGATTTGTTTCCAGGCAGAATACAACACACACGTCTCCTGGAATTCCTGCAGAATTCAACCAATCAAATGATGAGTTAGAAAATCCTGAAGTGTTTCCAATTTTGTGCGTCACACCCAAGTGAAAAAATTAAATGCTAAGTATTCTTGCAGCCAGACTAATTTAGTATGTTAGTAGCCACTTTAGTAAGTGTCTTATTGATTATTTAACTTGAAGTGTGCTGTTTTGAAACAACTAATTTTGTTCTAAGTATATTTTAGTTGTAATTCAATTGTAGTAAAGCATAACTTTAAGTGTGTTCAGTGGACTTTTGTGTTCTAAATTGGAACAACTTCAAGTATACTTAGTATACTTTAAGTATATGCCTGTGTAGGGACTAGTGGATTAGTGATATTAAAGTTTACTTTATTTGTGTTACAAGTACATTACAAATTCAAATTCAATTTGTTAATTCATCGAGTGTCTTTGAAACATACAAGCAATATACCAAAAGTGTATTATATTTGAGTAAAAAGTATATGCTCAGTAATACCTTTGGCTTATTCCAAATACTACAAATTGTACTTTGTCTACAATAACAAATGCACATTAATAAACAAATAATACTTAGCTATACTTTGTACAAAATACTATTGTATACTATAATGTATTTTGAAAGTATACTTTCAATGCATTGTTACAATGATCATTTCCAGCACACAGTTAAAAATATGCCTAAAATATATTTTAATAAAGTGCAAATAAATACACTTAAAAAAAATAAAAACAGTATTTTCACTTCAAGTATATTTTTCTAAAATATATAAAAGAAAAAAGAAAAGAAAATATACTAAAGTACAATTATTTTAAAGTGTGTTAAAAGTTGTATTGTGAAAATAGGTAAAAGTATGATGAATATACTTTTAATATAATTAAAGATAGTAAAAAAAAAAATGTTTTTAGTATATTTGCAATGCACTAATGAAAAAGGGAATATATTTCAAATACAATAAAGTATTCTTTTATTCACTAGGGTATGCATCAGACATTCAGCTAACGGTGCATGGGCGGCTGAGACTAGTCGAGGTCAGACACAAGTAAAAACGAACAAAATGGAGCGCAGCTTAGAAACTAAAGTCGTAATTCTGATTAAAAGTGACAATGGCACTGTTTTTGCATGTTTAATACTGTAAAGCTACTTGCTTGAAAGCTATCTATCATATAAAGTGCTATATCAATAAACGTGAATTCCTCATTGCTATGATCAGATGCTTTCTTAAAAGGTTAGTTCACCTAAAAATGAAAATTCTGTCATTAATTACTCTCTCTCATGTTGTTCCAAACCTATAAGACCTTCATTCATCTTCGGAACACAAATGAAGAAATCCAAGAGCTTTATGATCCCACATAGATATCAACACAACGACCACTTTCAAGGCCCAGAAAGGTAGTAAAGACATTGTTAAAATAGTCCATGTGACTCCAATGGTTCAACCTTAATGATATGAAGCGACAAGAATACTTTTTGTGCTCAAAAAACAAACAAAAATCATGACTTTATTAAAGAATTTCTTCTCTTCTGTGTCAGTCTCCGACGTTGTTTGCGTTGTAACCACAGTGCAGCGCTTCTGGGTTCTACGTCAGAATGCCGACGCTGATCACGCGAGCACCACAACACATGCGTGTGATACTGATGCAGGAGCTGGCCAATACAAAGCAGGAATTCTGACGTAGAACCCGGAAGTGCTGCACTGTTTACACTACGTTAACACTACGTAACAGCACAGGAGACTGACACAGAAGAGAAGAAATTCTTCACTAAAGTCGTTATTTTTGTTTTGTTTTTTTATGCACAAAAAGTATTCTTGTCGCTTCTTAACATTAAGGTTGAACCACTGGTGTAACATGGACTATTTAAATGATGTCGTTACTACCTTTTTTTGAAAGTGGTCGCTGCGTTACTGTCTATGGAGGGATCAGAAAGTTCTCGGATTTCATAAACAATATTTACATTTGTGTTCCGAAGATGAACGAAGGCCTTACGGGTTTAGAACAACATGAGAGTGAGGAATTAATGACAGAATTTTAATTTTGGGGTGAACCCTTTAACTGCTGTTTTCTTTTTTTGTTGTGTATTAATTTTGTTATTGAGAGAAAAGCATGCAGCACATATTTACATATTCATCTAAACAGGATGTCGGGATGTTCGGTAACAATAACCACTGCTCAGATATTTAGAACTTATTTTTAGCCCCAAGCGAAGAATGAAAATGAAGGATAACAAGGACTTAAGTTTGATGCTGGAAGAGTTAGTGAGGCCAGTAGTGGGTTCTCACTATTGTGGTTCTCAACACCTCAGTATAGTGATGCAGTCTTTCAGATGTTAAACCAAAGCATTAATACATAAAGTCATAATCCCCACCTATGAATTGGCTACATCAGTTTGTAGTTTTCCAGTAATGGAAAGAGTGTGATAGGCATTCTTCACTGTAGCTGCAGTTACATAATATTGGGGGCAGTTGAAGAGACTCTTTAACCCTTTAGGCGCCAGAGGTTTTTTCCTAAAACGTTCGATTTTGACATCTTAATTTCAAAAGGCTATATCTTAAAAGTGATAAAAGATAGAGACTTTCTGTAAATTAGAGAAATATTAAGGATGACCCAAAGTTTATGTAGGGATTACATTTTCCCATCTAATTTGCATATTATGACGTCATATGGTGGCGGCCATCTTGGATTATAGAATTTTCATGAAAAATCACGTTTAAATTATAAAATGCAGCACTTCTTTCCCCCCAAAATGTCCCTCACCTTCTGTATGCTATATTGCACAATACTGAATGCTCAGGTAAATAGTAAGTAGTAAACAAACTGTGTAAATCATTACTAATAAATGGTAGAAACAAACCGAATGCATGTAGCGGTTTTTGTTGATTTTTTTTGGTTGTTTTTTTTTTAGCTGACAAAGACGCACACATCACAAGGACATGAACACACAAAAAAGAACACATTGTTCACTACTAAATGGTCAGGGAAATAGATAGTAAATCAACAGTGTAAATCATTACTAATAAATGGCAGACAAAAAAAAAAGAAGAATTTATGTAGCAGGCCTTTTGCTGTAGAGATAATGACTCCTTATCCATCCAGGTGACTTTTTTTGTAGTGTTTCATGGTGTGGTACCTCTCATTGCAAGGCACAACACAAAGGAGAAAGAGTGATAGAAAATCTAGGGGCGAATTGGCATTGGAGAGTTATCTTTCCCCCAGATATCCCACTGGCTGATCAAAGTGTGTGATCCAACTTTGGTACTCATCCTCATTGGCCAAGTACTCAAAGCCGGCATTCCCATCAGCTTGCGATAAACTATACATAATAGCCCCTCTGCCCCGTGTCACACAGCCTCTGCTCCAGCTACGAGCAGCGCGGGCGCGGCCAGATCTGCCTCGCGCGCGCGCCGAGTGTGCACAGCCCGGACTACTGTCATTGTCATTGCGACTCTCCACCCTGCCTCCACGTTGCCCACTAACTGTCCTATGTACACTTCGACCTCGTTTAACATACCCAGTGGCATTAGACAAAGTCTCCACCACAATACTGTGGCCGCCGCGATCGCGGGAAGTTACATGGCTAGCGCGGTAAAAATCTCCCCCCTCGTTCCCCACAACACTAACACGCCTGCTAACTTCGCGATGAACACTCCGACCCCGGGAAACATTGTTCCCACCACTGACATCGGGAAAAGGACCATCTAAAGTTACATTGGGCAAAGGATTCACCGTTTGTGCTTGGTGTAGGGCTACACTTTCACTTTCAGAATCACCGTCATCTTCTGAAGGCAGATATTCCCCTTCAGAATCAGGGTCCGCGAATAAAACACCCAACACTTCATTGTGGGTAAGCTTTATTGATGTCATTATATAATAATAATAATAATCTAATGCAAATACTCGCTGACGTTGACAATATTGCTCTGATAAAATGGTTCACTCTTGCACTAGCTCCGCTTTTGTTCGCACTGATTCAATGCGTTCTAGCTCGTAGATTTTGTATAGAAGCATGACATTTTTTTGAGTCGGGATGAAGTATAACATGTTTGCCATCTAGTGGAGGGGAGGTCGAACGAAATTTGACACCCTATTTGACAAAATCGGCCGTTTATTCAGTGCCGCATCTTGTCAAGTAAACTCGACCGTGGCGCCTAGAGGGTTAAAGCACAAGGAACATTGATGGTTCTCTAACAAAGTTGAGAATAAAAGGACAATTAGACACATGACAAAAGTTTCTCATAAACACAGTTTCAAAAAAGCTTTGCATGAGCAAAGATGGCTGTATGCATGTTGCCTACTTTCTAGTCTGTATGCACTAGCCGAGGAATGCTAAGAGATGCTCTCTTCAACGGTTATAGACCTCCTTGGTAGATACAGCAGAGCTGAGTGAAACCCACACACCAGCCTTTAATTCATCGATAAAATAGCCATTAACTGTGGGAATAGACTATTGATTTCTTGGTTGTCCTCTTCCCATTGCAAAGGAAGTCTTAAACCACAATCAAACGATAAGGCGCTGACTCAATGTAGCCCATTGAAGGTCTTTGCCTGCACAAGTGCGTGGACAAGACGAAGCTGTTTGCGTGTGCAGGTGGATTGTAGTCCTGTTTTGCATTCCCTCACTGTGAGGTGTACCATTATCAGGCCCTAACCTAATTAATGGAGCAGCCAGCAGGAGAGGAGAGGTGCTGAGTGCTTCTGGTAATGTGATGTCACTGCACATTAGACTGATGGGCCTGAACTCTTGTTGAAACGCTTTCCCTGTCACAGGCTGCTTTCCTTGCCTTTCCGACCCCAGACAGACCCATTCTCCTCTCCCTGCTCAACATCGTACAGTGCCCCTGATTCAATCACATCTGTTCATACAATTCTGCAGATCTCCATAGGCATGCTGATTAAATGAAACACAAATTGAGAATTTTTTTCTGTTATCCACAGTGGCAGGATAATGGATGGACCTCTCAGCGCTCTCTTGGTTGGTCTTACGGCATCTGTGCCGTTTGGTTTAGCTTGAGTCGTTCACGGGCAGGGCAGCAAGATTGAATCAGTCAGCAAAGTTGAACGAGTGGCTCGTGAGAGGATGGATGAACTGCTAATCTGATCTGCAGCCTGTGGGCTTGACTTTCAGCTGCGGGAAGTGACCGCCTCAACCACATATTAGCCACTGCAGTCTGCTGACAAAGCCTGTTCCTCACCCCACCGCAAGCTTGGGCATCAGTCACAAACAATGGAGAGGACTCAGACACACACTCAGACACTCGAAAGCACTTTTAGATTAAATTGTCACATCTCCAGTTCCTGCAATCTCTTGCTTCTTGTCATAAAGGAGCTGTGGTGAGGTTCTATGTTTCACTTTTTACATGCCTGCCGTTCTCAAAAGGCTTTAGGAGAGATTTTATGTCTGGGTATTTTGCTGTCCAAAAAAAAAAAAAAAAAAAAGTATAATATAAGTGCAATATTATATGTTATTTGCATTTCATAGTTTGCATATTGCATGGTTTGAATCGAGACCCACCAGTTGAGAACCTCTGCTGTTTGACTTCTTGCTAACGGCTAGCCATCAGTTTTATTTTTTTAAACAATTTCATTTTTCAACTGGAAACTGCTGTGAGATGGTTGCTGTGTTGAAGAAGGTAATTGTTCTGCAGGTGCTCATCCCGTCTAGGACGCCAAATTACAGCTTGATATCAAACAGGGAAGCCTAAAAATGTGTGTTTCACATGATGACAATGATATTGGCATGCTGTGATAGTGAGAAGGGAAAAGATGGCAAATACTACTGACCTGCAGAACAGATGTGAAGACAAATACTGCATCATAACAGCTTTATCATCTCTTCCCATTTTGATTAAATTCAGTCTTTTCTCTTGCAAATGAATCCAAAAACGAAAAATGTTTTGTAGTGCAAAATGTTCCAGGGGGCTTGAACTATTGACATCAACTCTGGTGAGCTTTATGGAGCTTGAAAGAAAGTACACATGGAAAATGTGCTCTCTTCATCTAATATGTCCAACTATGCACACTCCCTGCTCATGTAGCGGTTTGCTTGGTTAGCAACTGACAGTGCCTCATAATCTCATCTGCCATAAGTGTGCACTGAACTGCAAAAAGACTGCCCGGGAAACCATGGCCCATCAAACGAGCTCCAATTTTCTCAAGTCAGCAGGAAAGCATCAACATAGATGATTTCACCTTTGTGACAGCTGGGTACTTTGGCTTGATTTTCTATTTTTTTTAATCAAGTTTTTATGTGTGTAATAAGCACAGTGTTGTGATAGTCACATATCTAGTGACCCACTTTGAGAAGCAGTAAGGAACCCATATAGGGTAGATATGAGGCGGGAAAAATCAAAATTGAAGCACATTTTTAGAATATCTGACAAAATATAATTTATTATGTAGCATAAGAGTTGGCAACCAGTATGGGTAATCACTGAAACATGAGTAATCGTGAGAGAGGTTCATGTATTCCATTAATAGGCCTCTAGGCTGCATTTGTAAGCATAAGCTGCTGGCTTGTTGCCTTGCCGCTCTATAAGCCAATGACTACCTTCCCGAAGGCACCTCACGAAACAGACAGACTTCAACTGTCTAATGATCCACAACAAAACAGTCAGAACTTTGGTGACAACCAAGTTCATATTTAATTACCACAATACTAATTTCTCACTAGAAATGTATTCAAAAGTGACATTTATACACAAACTGACCACCTCTTGCAATTTTCAGATGCTGTATTTTGTCACGAAATTGCAGGAGAGTGGGATATAATAGGCAGCGAAGGAAACATCCATTCTGCCTTCAAAAATCAATCAGATGAAGGTATCTCAGTAGGGTGTGACACGATCACAGGATTTGGCATGCTTTTTTGCCTTATTTTTCAGCTTTCGGACACAGCCATAAAATTGCTCATGCGCCTGGATTCTAATCTTGACTGGGAAGGGACATGTCAGGTTCACTTAGTTTTGCTGTGGCAATGACATTAACTTGTGGGAATATTATAGCATGTTGAGGCCATGCCATATTAACTTGCGTGATATGTCGTGGCCACAAGATCATTCTGACAAAGTAACATTAGCTTTACATCATTGACATTCGACCTGAAGTTGCACTGTTTAATTTAATCATAATTCAAAATAAAATGTTAATTTATTATTAATCTCGCAGGTTTGTTTGCATGTAAGGATCTTGAGGCCAGGATATATTATCATGTTTGCATGAATTAATGTCATGGCCTCAAAATGCTATGACATTCCCACAACTTAATATGGTGTGGCCACAATAAAGCTAAGTGAACTGAACATGTCCTTACCAGTCACCATACAATCTAAATGTTTTAGGTAATTATTTATCATAGTCTCACAGTCTATTTTATTAAGTTAGAAGCTACTATAATATTATAGTGTAATAATTTTATATAAACCGTTCGGGAAAAAGCATGACACAGATCAAGGTAGTGCTTTCACTCAAGTCCACTCAAATAACTTTCAGAATGAAAACTGTCTACCAAGTTGAAAACCCCCTGTATGTTAGAGACCTCAAATTAATTGTTCACCCAAAAATTATGTCATCATTTGCTCACCCTTATGCAAACTTAATTTTTCATAATTAAAACATTACATATGAATCGAGCCATTAAATTCAAGTCTTCTGAGGAGACATGATGATAGTGTATATAATAATTTATGTAATATAATATTATATAATTAATCAAGTGGGGGTGGTATGGCACTAGGAAAATAAAAATGGCACTTCATGACAAAAAGGTTGTCTCCTGCTGTAGCATTTAAAAATACATATAGCAGTACAATTGACTACATGAACAAATACAAAGTTGTTTGAATGAATCATTTTTAATTGCATGCTCTATTTAAAAAAAAAAAAAAAAAAAAAAAAAAAAAACGCATGACACCTCAAAGTGGGATGATATTTTTGCACTCCATCTTGGCTGAATCTTTCATTTCTGGCCAGCTAGTGTTATTTTAGTATAAAGGGCATATTGCACATCTCTGACTCACTCTCTGTCCTACATTAAAAACCACTTAGCCTCTCTTTTAAGGAATGTTATGGCCTTTTTGTCCGAATGATTATGGACAGTGATAAAATGTTTTTGAGTGAGTAGAGTTACTACAATGAATGCCAATGTTAATAGTCACATTAAAAATGTATTACTTCCAGAAGTAAGTCTTTTTCATAAAAATGGAGTTTCATTATAGCTTTAAAAATACTTAAAGTGCCTGGCAACACTTGATGTCGATCTAAAATTCTAATGCATTACTGAACAAGCTGAAGTTTAGCTCCAACCCTGAAAAAAAAAAAAAAAAAACTCACCTGCCTGTAGCCTTAGTAATCCTGAAGACATTGATCAGCTGGTTCAGGTGTGTTTGATTAGAGTTGGAGCTAAACTCTGCCGGACCGACGTTCCCCATCCCTGCTTTAAGAAATCCTCCTCTTTGCATGTATAATGAGCTATCTATGCGCCAGAGGTTGGCTGTAGTCAGACATTTCGAAAATAAATGTTTACAGTTTTAATGTATGACCTTTTTGGACTGGAAAAGTTAATGTTTTACGTAGATAAAATGTGAAAATTTTATTTTTTAATAAAATGAACCCTTTACAATTTGGCACTCTGTCATGCATGGCTCCTCGAACTGTGTAAGATGAGAGTCTGAGAGAAGCGGCTTTGGTTTATTAACCATCTGCCCCGTTCTGAACCCGCTCTACATGCGAGTCCGTATGACTCCTGGTCTCAGTCCCACCCTGCCAAGCACAAGGCCTGATCACAGCATCCCGCCTGGCGTTAATTGTCACAGAAACTGTCTCTTGGTGCTATGCTCCCTGTGATGGCATTCAAATTCTAGCGAAACACAATTAATGCAGAGCAGCAGGGTGTTAAAAGCAAAATTTGTCACTGTTGGCATCAGAGTGTTAGCTAATTGCCAATCTGATTGGAGAAGATGCCCGTGTCCCCCTCCAAATTGCACCCCTGCCACCCCTTTATTTGTGCCAGATCTTCTCCTGCACGGAAAAAGACCCAGAGTGTTGAAAGCACAGCTTACTGGTTAATACACATGTTCCAGACTCTTTGAGCCATGGTGCTCATTTGAGAGATGTGTTGTGACCCAATCCCGTTCTCCCTTTTCTCACTTTAATTTCCTATAGTTTCTCCACAATCAACTAGTGGAAACACTACAAGAGAAGAATGCTGCGTACACGTTGAGCTGTGGTCGTCGTGTGGGAGATGTCAAAATATGAATCATGTGATGTTCTGATCCCATTACCCACATTGTTACCTGTTGTCACTCAAACATTACTCTAAATATAATTGGGAAAAAGGACTCAATGTATCTTTACATTCTCATATGCCTTTACATACTCTTTGTGGAAGTTTCAAAGATAGTCACAATCTGAAAAAACAGGATTACACTTATAAACACAGGCAGAACAAACAGAGGATACACAGAGAACACAGGGAAAATGAAACAGAACACGGCAATGAAACTTAACAGTTTCCTCGACACATATATGATGAACTCTTCCTGGTCTTATAATTAGATATCATTCAAAAGCCTAAAAACACACAGAATTAATTCTGTGAAAAACGTTTTGAAATTATACGTTGCATTACTATTAAAACATTAACTTTTTAGTGGGCTCTATGTTTGTGATATAGACTTCAAATTTGGAACATAACATGGTTAGACATATGACTTTGACATATGAATTATTTAGCAAATGTTTAGTTACATTTGCTTTAGAGTAAACTTAAGCTGATATATGCTTTCACGTCTGCAGTAATTATCCGAGTGTCTTCTTTAGGGACCAGCCTTAGGTCCGTATTCTAAAACAATCATGAATTGCATCCATTTAAGTTCAGATTAATGCTTTAAAAGGACAGTTAACCGGTTAAGGGATAGTTTACCCACAATAAAACATTCTGTCATCATTTTTGCCCTCTTTAGTCGTTTCAAAACGGTATTACTTTCTTCCTTATATACAGTAGAACACACACACACACACACACACACACACACACACACACACACACACACACACACACACACACACACACACACACACACACACACATTTCTTTTAAGAATGTTGGTAAACAAACAGCATCTGTTATTATTGACTTCCATTGTTTGGATGAAAAAAATTCAGAAAATATTGAGACAAGATTGAAAGGTAAAGGTATATATTTGAAAGAACGACATGAGGTTGAGTACATTATGACAATTTTCATTTTTGGCTGAACTATCCCTTTAACTGCCAATGCTAAGCAGCCAAACCCTGAACCTTTCTATCTGTAAGACAGAAGGAATGATAGAAGAAAAGAGAAAGTCAGAAGAAGGTGATAAAGAACACAAGGTGACGAGAGCGAACAGGCCACCTGCAGTCCCATTTGAAGCAATCTGTTCAAGGGACCGGATGAAAAGAATCAAATGGACACATACGATATCACTCCGCTGACGAGAAGGTGGGGAGTGTTTGTGAGCGTGTTTTGTGCCTTTGAGATTACACCTCGTCTAGTGGGCTGGGTAAAGCTTTCTCTCACACTTCTCATGGACTACAGAGTAGAAGAAAGGGTGTGGAAGTACACAATGACTTATTCATACAGTCAGATTCTACCTTCCTCTCTTTCTTCTCTCTCGCCTGTCCTTGTACTCTGGATTCATGTGAAGTCAATACTGATGCTATGTCCATGCGAAAGTAAAATAGATGTGCATATCAAAGTAACAAAGACAAATTGCATTCTGTATTTTCCAGCATCTGTTCCTTTGTCTGGCAGCATCTCGACTCGACACCAGGGGGCAACATCAATCTATTGTACTTACCATCCTAAATAATATAAAGTTTCAGTTTAGACTTTTCATTTGTAATTCAATACATTTTCGAAAAACTGTTGATTTTGTTTTAATATTACAATGACTTTAATCTGTGTCCTGTGTCGTTTGTCAGAGAATGCTTGAATGTGTGTGTGTGTGTTGCAGCTGTAAATGCATTTATGCGAATAACAAAGAAATGGCTCTTTTTTTTTTTGTGGTGTTTGATAAGGAAGGTTTCACTATTTCTATTTCTCATATCGAGGATGTCTAAAATAAGCAGCCCGTTGGCATCTCCATTCATGTCAATGGTAGCTGAGAGAGAGAGAGAGAGAGAGAGAGAGAGAGAGAGAGAGAGAGAGAGAGAGAGAGAGAGAGAGAGAGAGAGAGAGAGAGAGAGAGAGAGAGAACTTTTTCTTTTTTCTTCTCATTTTAATGAAAATGGTCATTTTATCTTTTATTTAAATTGTGTCAGTGTGCATTTCTGTATGTAGAGTATGTCTTGAGATAATGCAGAGGTGTGTGTGTGTGTGTGTGTGTGTGTGTATGTGTGTGTGTGTGTGTGTGTGTGTGTGTGTGTGTGTGTTTCTATCAAAACCATATCTTGGGTTGAACCTTGAAGTGAGCTAAATGGAACGAAACAATATAATTCTATGCAATCACCCCATTTTAACTAAATAAATATGTGTGTGTGTGTGTGTGTGCTTTCTTGTCACTTTATATACATATAATTGTATAACATCTTTTGAAATTCTGTTCTACCCTCTGTATTTGGTGCGCTGTATTTTTCAGTGGTTGTGAAACTGATCAGTGGCCATTGGTTACACGGCATTGTGTATATCAACTGAACAATTTGTTATTAACATTTAATTACGGTCGTAATAAAGTCGGTGTCGGGACAGACAGTTAGAGTTGAGTTTGGTGTTATTGATTCTCAAGTCAAATCATTTTCTTCATTTAGTTTAGCAAGTCCTTAAATGTGTGACTTGATTCAAGTTGAGTAAATCAAATCCCCACCTGTAATGAACAGTGAGCTTACATGTATAAATGAACATTGTAGTGCTCTTCACCCAAGGCACCAAATTGTGAAGTGAGTTTTGATCACCAGTTGGGTCACCTCAGGAACAATTCAAGAGGATGGCTCAATAAATAAAAATGATATACAATTATATGAATTGAAGGGAGGTTGTAACCTGACCAGTTCAAATGATTTGTGAGTTAGCGGATAACTTGTAGAGTCTCCTAGTGTATCAACATAAGAAAGGCACAAATGTAATGTGATCTAATGCAACATCTAATGCAAATGAATGAATAATATAATGGCAATATCCACTCAGTCCAGTGACTGCTTAGGAAAAGATGTGAAGTTTATCAAAATGCTTTATTGATTCTTAACAACACTTTCTCTTCAGAAACGTCATGAAATCGCAGAATATTGCCACAAGAGACAAATTTTACTGATCTAGGCTATATATTATAATGGCTTTATGTATATTAGAGCTTTAAAATGTTTACATATTTTCTTAGACAGTTTTATCCCTCTTATTATTTTGTGTGTATTTCTTTAAGACATATAAATTATGAGTGATCACATGACAGGAAACAGAAAAAATCAGCAGTATAAAGGAAGCATGGCATGGCAGACAAGTGGCCAAACAAAAGGACAGCTGTGATGATTACCAACATTCAGACTGTGGATTTACCTTTCAGCTAACAGGCTTCAAGGGTTTTAAATGATCAGATCTGTTGGATTGTATATACACTGGTGGATGTTATGCGACATACATTCAGTTCACATTTATTTATATAGCATATCATTTCAAAGCAGCTTTACAGAAAATTGATTTTTCTACATTACAATTTAGAGTAATGTGTTATCAGAGGTGAATGCGTCAAAGTAATGTCCATATTGCAGAAATGTAGTTCTAAGATAACAAGAGAGAATACAGTTTTCATAATGGCACAAAACAATGAGCTCATTGGGGAAATTATTACAAGCTGTGATCCTAGTGATTACAATATATAGGACATTTGGCAGTTTTGCATGCTGATTCACAGTTGTCGTCATCTGAAGTCCTCACAGGTGTTGGGTCATCTGAAGTCTTCATAAGAGGCTGGATCCAAACTGGAGCTGGCGTAATCTCTAGTTACCGGGCATCCCAACTCCCGAGGTAGAAACAGAAAAGCAAATGGAAAATAATTAGCGTAGCTCCAGTTCATAACTTTTCAAGCAAAAGATAGTCATGTGCATTTGATCAGATAGAAGTGGAGTATAAGGTTATGAGATGCATTATGTGAATGCTTGGCTAAAGAGATATGTATTTAATCTAGATTTAAACTGACACACCTGAGGTTTTGTTAAACTTTCACATTGCCCATCATTTTAATTTTCATATTATAATGATAATAAGACATTAAAAGCCCCCTTACAGTCAATTGTATCCCTTGAAAGTCATATTTGATCACCAAAAGGTCATACTTATGTTTTTTTCCTGTAAAAAAAATAAAAAAAATAAAAAAATAAAATCTTAAACTACACTGTCATATATACCTGCCTTAAAATAGCTTGAATGTAACTCTACATCCTTGCTTCATTTACTATACGTGGATCCATGAATATGGAAAGGAGCCCCGCCCCCACTCACTCACACAAGCTCAGATTACCTGATCCACACGCTCAACTTTACTGTAGTAAACGCTGCACAATGGCAAGTGGAAATACTGTTTTAATTCAGCCATATATGTTTGAACCAGAAACTGATTCAGAAATCGATATATCAGAATGGTAATGCATTTTATGTATCGCTCTCTACAACGTCGGACACATAATGGTAATTAATATGATTAGCCTTTTGCTTAACTATTTTTATCAAACAGCTAATAATATGTTTCTAATCAATTGTCATTTTATGAACCAATATTGAATCTTAAATCCAAAGTATAAATTTTTTGGTCTGTGCTGTTTTCAGTTGATGTCTGAACAAAATCACAATTAATTTCATCACAATGAACTCCCATCCAATAAATCACAATAAGCTTTATGCTTTGTAACTTGTAGTCTCGGTCTAGTGTTCAGTCTCGGATTTCAAATTCTGTCCATTTTATCACGAAATTCACAAGGATGGATGGGGTCCAGAAGTGGGTACAGAATGTCTTGAACAATCTGGAACACGCAGGCAAAGGAACCTTAAACTGAAGGTTTGCTCTCTAGAGTAGTTTTTTTTTGTTGTATTTTTTTTTTTTTTTGTAAAAGTGTCTGTATTGTCTACTAGAGACTCAAAACGTACTAAATCTCCCTTTGTCTCTCTTGGATAGAGATTCAGGACATGCTGAGCATGTTGTCGTCTCACTGAATGAAGACTCTGTTGATGCGTCTGTTGATGTATCTTCCCTTACAGGCAGGATACAGGCAGGATACTCAGAAAATATGGTATCTGTTAATATCTCACTGATCTGAGACAAGGTTGTGTTGCAGCCTTGTTTGTATTTTGTGTCAGAGAGTGTGTTTTCTTTGTGTCAGGGGCTGCGTTCCAGTCCACTTTTAGACACGCACTTGCAAACTTCCCTAAGCACTTCCCCTCGGGGGAATCCCTGCCACCATTTTGAAGTGCGTTCCACTTCGTGAAGCGGACGAGGGAAGTTTATATGGACAGACCCTCGTTCCCTCGATTTTGTACTTCATATCCTTACTTCATATGTACACTTCAGGCACCTGTATGTCCCACAATGCAGTACGATTGTGACGTCACCACAAATCTCGTCTAATCACCACCACAACAAACAACTCTATGATATATTAATTATATATTTTTTATTTATTTAAAACAACCCAAATACACCTATATACATCTGGATGCTGAATTAAACAAATTATTAAACGGAAAAATAAATAAATAATAAATCAACTCTTTAGCTGATTCCAAGTGATCAAGGGCTTAGGGCATTCCAATTCAGCCCATTGCAGTTTCCGCCAGTAGTGGGCACTCGTGCAACGTAAGCAATGACGTACATCTGAGTGAACGAGACGGAGGGAAGTTAGCGAGTGAAGGGCATGACAATTTTGGACTGGAACGCAGCAAGAGAGTGTGTTTTCTCTGTCCCTGCCTCTGATGTTGCATGGCCAGTAAATGACCATGCTGCATCTGGAGATCCTTATTTTATCGCTGCCCTGGCATGAACCTTAGGGTGAGAGTCAAGTTGGGTCAAGAGCAGTTATGGCTCATTTCCACTGAGCGGTACGGTACGGTACAGTACGGTACACATTTATTTCCGTTTCCACTGTCAAAAGTTTTGAATGGTACCAAAATGCCAAACCGTACCGTACCACTTTTTGGGTACCCTTCCGTTGGGGTACCTAGCACAGTGGTACGGTACTAAAGGGTGGAGCTAGACTCACTGCAGGATTTTGATTGGTTGACAGATAATCGTCACTTGCGTGTGCTACAAGGGGGATGACAACATAAGAAGCGCCATCTTTTTAATATACAGTTTAATGTAATACTGCTGTTACTGTGTCACAAAATGTAATTTTAAGAGTTTTTCAGGCGAGAATGTAGTTGTTTAAAGCTCAGATCTGTATTTTATTTATAAAGATTTATGAAAATGTTATCCAGGTTGTGAGATCCAGGCAATCACCGGGCGCTCGGCACTCATGTACCCCGTCTGGAACAGCCTTTCCTCGGCTGGTCCTTCTGACGTTTGCCGCTGACTCTGACGTCTCTGTAGTGGTTAAACATGAGATATAATTCGTCTTGTGTAGACCTAACGGGCGATCTTTGGTCTTGTGAGTCTATAATTTGTTCCCTGGCCAAACTGAGGGCTAAGTGAAATTTCATAACTTTATATTTAACTTTACCGTTGTAACGTTAGACTAGAGCTCTGACTTTGTATGTTTGACTGAATTGTTTGCTTTATTTCTTATTGTATAGCTTCTTGTACTTTTTACTTTTACTTTAATAATGGCTATTATTGATAAAACTGAAATTTAACAAAAAGAGACAGGGTTTAGTTTTGTAATTTTTTATTTTATTACAGTGAAGATGATCAGAGTACAAATGCACATATTGCCTGAACCATATTAATACGTTTAATATTTAAAAAATGTAAACGAAAAGAGGCAGGGTTGTTATAGTTTTTTTTGTTGTTGTTATAAATAGGCTAACGTTACATGCAATGAATATAATCAATACGAGTTGCCTGGACATTTGTGTGGCTATAATGTTTAAGATTTCTTTAAATGAAAACGTAAAGAGGCAGTGTGGTGTTTTATAACATATTTCGTTTTATTGTTGCCTGAAATGTACAGAGTTAACCGGAGTAGCAGAGTGAGCTGAGTGACACTTTGAAGAACGCGCTGTTTCCATTTGCAGAAATACCTCGGGTCCTCGGGAGTCATTCTCCTGAGCTGGACTTGGCAAGTCCGAACTTTGCGTACTTGCTATTGAGAAACGCCTAATGTTAGCGCTTGGCTTCTTGTGACAAACATGCCGAGAAGCAAGAACAAGATCTGCTGTATGTCATCCATTGTTGTTTATGTCGCTTTCTTCTTCGCGCGAAAATTACATTGATCGCTTCTTTCCGGCATAGGCTACACCACGCCTATCAAGTAAGGGTACTGTTGGCAGTGGAAACGCTAGCCGATTCATGGTTTACCGACCCGAACCGTACTGTACTGTACCGTACCGCTCAGAGGAAATGAGCCATTAGTTCATTAGAAACAACATGTGGACAAATGAGAAGTGAAATGTGGCAAACATTTCTCGACTATGGCAGTCAGAGAGGTGTCCGGCCATGAAACTGGAATGCCCTAGAATATGCATTTCACTACAACATTAACATAGATTAATAAATGCTGTAAAATGGTGTTTATTATAATTTTTTGGTAACACTTTACAATAAGGCTCATTAGTTAACAACCTTAGTTAACATGAACTAAGAATTAACAATACTTCTACAGCATTTAATAATCTTAGTATTTATTTCAATATTTACTAATACATTATTAAAATCAAAGGTTGTATTTGTTAACATTAGTTAATGCACTGTGAACTAACATGAACAAACAATGAACAGCTGTATTTTTATTAACTATGTAGGATTTAAGGGCGAACCAAACACAAATGAATCTTCCAGATGATTCATTCAAGCATAATTTTTACACAAAAACTCAACACCTCAGACACGTATCACCAATCCAGAACCATCAAATCCAGGCTCCAGCCAGTCTACGCTAACCAACGTAAACCCCAGCAGAACTTCACGACCATGCAAGCTTCACAGAGATGAGCCCAGCTAAAGGAAGAACGTGTCAGTGTTAGATAGTTTGGAAGAGACTGATTGGTTC